>VXAY01007484.1:1648224-1698157 GCA_013399855.1 Oxyruncus cristatus | reverse complement strand
ACCGCCGGGTTTTCCCGGGGCGGCGGGGGCGGTAAGGCGTGTGCGGCCCGTGGGCCCCGCGCAGGGCCTGGGCCGTGCCGCCGGGCACGTCCCGGTGCGGGCCCTGCAGGTGCGGGGCGCGGCATGCGGCCTGTGCACGGCCCGGAACGGTCCCCGTTCCCGCTGGCTTTACCTTTGGCTGACCTGGAGGGTCAGTGCTGGCATTTGACCCCATATCCATTATATTTCCCTGAGGTAGGCGGCTTTCTTCACTTTACGGTCGCCACTCGCTTTACGGTTGCTAGTGCTCAGAGTGTCTGCGTTAAATCGTCCTTTTTTTTTTTTTTTCGCGTGTGTATTTTGGGGGGTTGTTTGCTTGGTTTCTGTTTGTGGGGTTTTTTTGCAGTGAATTGGGAGGAGAGGTCAGCACTCTCGAAAAGAAGAGCAGGAAAAATTTCTCTAATAAATACAAAAGTCTGAAGCATCCTGTCTATTAACTATTTTTAAAAGACTGCTTCATGCCATGATACCTGAAAGATACTGTTAAAATGATAAGCCATTAGTGTGGTGTAGCAGAAGCTTACAGTGTAGCTTCTCTAAAGTAACTGTTTGCCTGCTTCATCTGTTAGACCTTGTGAAGTGTGTCAGTAAACCAGTAGTTAAGAATAACGTCCTGAGGCCCTAAGGATACAAAGGACTTACGAAATCAACGCTGTAGGAACGACTACTGCCAGAAACTGGCAATATGGCCTTTCTCACAGGTTGATCTTAGAAGTACCCAGGCTCTTATTTTGTTATGACTGTTCATTTTGGATAACTATACAGAGCTCGGTTTCTGTGGTCATTAGTGACCTTTTAGTTTCAGTCAGTTTATTCATAGCCAGTTAATAACTGTTCTTGTGCCAGCGTTCTCTTCTATGCAACACTCCTTCCTCATGATTCTGCCTCAGAGTGCATTTAGAGGGAGGTGCTTCTGGGTTTTTCTTACATTTTGTTCAATTACAAGCTAAAAACAAGTTAAATTATGCTGGTTTGTAATACCGCCTTTCAGTTTCCTTGCTCATCATAGCTCTTCTCTGCATGTGTTCAGTTTCAGTTCATCTTTCTCGAACACTGTTAACCAAAATTTTATGATCTTAATATCTTTTACTTAAAAAAAAAAAACTTTTGATGGGTCCTTAAAAAAAAAAAAAGGTTCTACAGGAAGATAGTAGCTGTTGGGCAAAAACTATGATGTAAATGAGAGTTCATGCTAGCTGATCACAAAATGTTAGATACACAAGCATTTTTTGGCATTACGTTCTTATGCAGCAATGTATTTGTTTATTCTTTAGTAAAAACAGTGATTACAAATAGATGTGTATTAATCTGGATAAAGCCAATAAGCATACGTATGACTGTCACTTTCTGGTGACTTGTGTTTCCAGTGGCAGTTGGATGGATGTTTGTAGGACACCTTTAATTCTAGCTTTCAGCACAGAAGGTTTCATCTTGGAGAGTGTTGTTTTGTTTTCCAGTGATGCTTAAAGCGATACATGGGAGTTAAAGTTGTTCACCCCTCTCAGAATTGAACTATTCTTTTACTGCTTGATGTTTTAATTTTAAAATTGCAATGTGGGAGCTGCATAATTTTAAATCCTCTGATATGATTAACTCTCATCTCATTGTTAGACATAATCTGAGCTTGTTCTAGAAGTCTGTAACTACTGTTTGAAAAGAGCATGCATTGGAAAGGTGCTGAAACTCCTTACTGACTAAAGATGCTTTTGTGTGGTCAGTGTTTTTAGTGGAGGAAATCATTTATTCTGTACATGCTTTTAAAGAATGATGAATTATGAAAATTCACTTCCTAGGCAAACTGGGTTGTGTGTTACATAATGAAGGCAATGTAGTGGGGAAGCTGCATGTGCTGAGCGGCTTCGGTCTTAATACAGACTGCATACTACTGTTCTGATATATGTACCAGACATCTATAGAATTTACAGATACTTATTTACATGTTTAGTGTAAACAAATCGACAAAGTTTTCGTCCCAAATTTCGATGCTAAACTATAAATAGCCTGACTTTTAAATATGTCAAACTCTGCAGCTCCTATTGACCTTAATGGGATCTGTGCATATTCAGCACTCTTGAAGATTATGCTTATTAAAGACCTAACTTTAAATGCCTGTGTGTGTAAATATAAGCAAATAATAAAGCATTTTAATTACTGAGGAGTAATATTTTGACCATCTGTGTGCAGAGGTTGTTTAATATCTACAAGATAACGGTACTCTTGCATTTCAGAAAAAGTAATAGTTGCAATAAATTGGGTTATGAGGTAGTTGTATTTAAAGGTAGTTTTATGTTCCAGGTTTTAAAATAGGATGACAGACAGTTACCCTCTATCAAATTCAGCTTCATTGTTTATGTATATTGACTTTGTGAAACAACTTAAATAGTCTGAATTAATAATTAACATTTGGGAATTTAATTTTACGTTTTTTCCCATGTCTCATTAAAGTAATGCTGTTCATCTTGTGTTTCTATATGCTACTGTAGATCACAGGCGTCTGGTAAAGTAATAAGTGGAGAGGAACATTTTTCAAGCAAAAAGTGCCTGGCTTGGTTTTATGAGTATGCAGGTAATGTGCAATGGATTCATATTAAAAATGATAAGGTATTGTTTCAAACAAAGCAATATATCAAATACTATTTGCGTGTTACTTTTTTTGTGCTGATATATACATAAAAATGTCCATTTTTGCTTCCTTATAACATGCACTTGAATTAGTATAGTATAGCTTTTATTAGTACCTTATCAGTATTTGTTCTTTTTCATTTACTTTACTTCACTCTATGCTTTACAGCTTTAAAATGAAATACCTGATGTTGGACAGTATAGTGTTGAATGAGAATATGCTGAGTGATTCTGCTTTTTTCATTTGAAATTGACAAGTCAAAATCAGGACATTGAGAGACAGTTTAGGTAGAAGGTTATTTATCTAACTAGATCTTTTTTATGATCATATTGCAAGGCTAGTGCTATAGCTCATGATTTAAGTCTCTTGGTTTTCTGTTTCAGAAAACAAAATAATAGATTCTTATACCGTTTTTCCTATTTGAGAATCTGTCCTAATGTTTTTGATATTCTAATTAACAAATGTTTCTTACCGAAAGTATTGGAAGTAGCCTTTTTCAAATAAGTCAGAATTGCCATCCAAGTAATAGTTGCTTTTAGTGAATATACAGTGTATTTTGCAGAATTGATTACACTATTATTGCTATTTATTTACCAAATATATGGTTACAAAATCAGGATTTGTAAATTGTTGTTAATTTCTTGTCTAGTCACTACGTGAAGTCCATCATAATTAGTTAGTAATTAAAACTCATTAATGGCTAGTTATTAATATGAAACAAGCTGCTGATTTATGTGCCAGCAATTAGTTTGACTATATTTATCAGTATTGATATTTCCCTTACAGTCTTTCCACAACAATGAACTATTCTTGTTTCCAGTAATTTGCTTTTTAATTTAGGTTTGAGGCATGCATTTCTGGAGTAAAGAGTCTTTCCCAAGGAAAAGAATTCTCAGTTAATTTTAGTCTGATAAATTGGGTTGTGCTTACTTTTAATGTCTTTAAATTTTCTTTGTTGACTCAAGAATTGAGTGTGGGAGGTTATAATTCATTAGTTAACCAGTAATCAAAATATGCCACATTAGAGATGAAATGTTTCCACGGAAAGATGAAACTACACACCTATCCACACGTGTGTATATATATGTATATAATAATATGTATTATATATAATTTATATAATATAGAATATATAATAAATATAATATTTTTAAATATATATATAAAATTAGTTGTGCATATGATTTCTGGACCAGAAACACTGATTCAGGTTTATACTTGTCATTACCAGTGGACCCTTGTATGTGTTTCTCTTCATAACTTAAACTTGTATTTCTTCTATGTACATTCTGTGTAACAGTGGTTTGCCTTGCTTACCTAGGGAAAATGTTCTTTGCAATATTTTTCAAGAGGTAGAGTTTCATTATCTTAAATGTCAGGTGCATTTCACTTTCCTGTAAAAGTAGCCATTCTCAATGTTTTTTATTGACAGTGTTCTTATCTCACAGTGAGTATTTATTCAAAGTGCATTATCCAAACTCTTACAAAGAATTCTGCTTACACTAATAGCAGCAGATACAGATGAAGTGGAGAAAAGTATTTTCAAGGCCTCTGTCTACATATAAGTAGTAAAATTTTCCAAAAAATCATAAAATGGCGTGTTGTTTTGGTAGATAAAACCTTTTCCTTTTACATGGGTTCATATTTGCTAAAACAATGTTAATGCAGTGATCCAAGACACATCAAAATACTGTGTCAACAGGCCTTCTAATAATATTTGGCTGCCCAGTAGGACTCATTTTTGGAACAGGCTTAGTGGAAATAACTGAAACGAGAGAGAGATTTAGAGAAACAAAGTGCTGTAGAGTGTCTCTCTATGTGCTCTTTAAATGTGCTATTTTGCTGTGTTTTGGAGCCTTTTTTTTGTGTTAAAATGGAGAACTGACAGCATAACACTAACTGTTGTGGTCTGAATCAAGTTATTTCATTGCAACTGTAAACCTTTTTCTACCTTGTACATGACTAACGCACTTAGCATTTCTCTGATTAATTGTTATCACTTTCCTCATATTACTCAGCATCATAAAACTAACCTTATATTATTTGCAGATTCACTCTCTTCTGTGTTAATGCAAACCCATAATGTTAGCACTGTTGAAAGAGAGATATCTGTAGCTCAGACAGAATTAATTTTTTTATTGTTCATAAAATAATTCTTCAAAGAACATTATTCATAGAGTAACTTCAGCACAGACTAGTGGTAATCAAGTTATCTTAAAAATAGACTACCACAGTTAATGGAGTTGAGCTACATAAATAGGAAGCTTAATGGAGTCTTTTGAAAACTCATGTACAAAACTACAATGACTTGTCTGCTATCGTAGGGAGGTTGCACAACACAAACATTGTGGTGTAGTATGTAAGATACACGTCTCTGCACTGCAGTGGTAGAATAGCTCTAACATAAAAAATACTTAATAGTGTAATTCAGTGTTTTCAAAACTGCCTGTGTGCAGTATAACCTAGTTATTGTGCGTAACCCTTGTGAGCAGTGAATGTTACTTAGATTTCATTCTGGTGTGGTTTTGGCTTTGAAGGTCCTGATGAAGTTGTGGGTCCCGAAGGAATGGAAAAGTTCTGCGAAGACATCGGTGTTGAGCCTGAAAATGTAAGTTTCTTGCACAGTGCTAGTAGCACTTTAAAAGACGATATTGGGTGAGGTTAAGTTCTGTGTAAAACACACTAAGTGAAGAATTCATCTTCCTGCTTTTAGGAGCTGCTCTATGATATCTCAGCTGAATACATCAATTATACTTGGGTGATGTGTGAGGTTTTTGGGGTTTTTTTATTATAGTAATATTTCACTTTCAGAAATTGAAATTAAGGGGAAAATTGTATGTAGTTAAATTATTTAATAGTAACAAATATAAAGTGCAAACATGTGCAACAATTCCTAGAATGTTTGAGTGCTTAAGAGTTTTATTCTTGAACATCAATAAATCAGCCTTTTCTTACATACTAACTCCTTTTTCTCCCCCTCTTTTGTGTTTTTTTTGTTGGTTTTTTTTTTTTTGCTTCCCCTAGATTATTATGTTAGTTTTAGCCTGGAAACTAGAGGCTGAAAGCATGGGATTTTTTACCAAGGAAGAATGGTTAAAAGGAATGACCTCATTACAGTAAGAGTGTTTTTATGTATATAATAGAATGTTCTAATTTTATGATTGTACCAGTAGCTTAATTCTTGCTCTCAGTTTCTTGTACGTTGCCAATAAGACACAGAAATGCTTGCTTCTAGGTCTGGTCAACAACTGCAAAGTGAATCTGATGAGTTCACTCACATAATTAAGTTACTGTCTAAACCTAGTAAATCAGGTTTTGATGGCCTATTTTTCTTACAAAAATGTTAAAATATCATTCTAGTTAGCAGACACAAATAAGTAGATTTGGAAATGCACGTAAGTGTAGTTCAGCACTGATATTCAGGACAGATTTTACTGATTTCTGAGCTTTGTAGATGAGGACAGCACTGATAATAGTTTTGGCTATTAATGTTATTTATTAGATGCATGTCAGAAGCCATGGTTAATGCTTAGGTTAAATAACTGCTTTTCAATTTATAAATTAACTTATTACTCTTTTGTTAGCTAGAATTTTTGCTGAATTAATGTTCTGCCTAAAGAGATCGTTTCTTACATTAAAGTAATCAGCTTTTTGTGAGGCTTAGTTCAGTTGTTACATCTTGTTTGTTCTTCATGGAACTACTTATGGTACCTGAGTTTTTTAAGGGTGGCTTATTATGACACTGCATCCAATATTAAAAATGTCAGGGAACTACTATTGCAGCTACAGCACAGTGGGAAAGAGAGGGTGATTTAACCATTGCCCTGTCAGTTGTGAATTAGTTTGGGAAATTGTATCAGGCAGATACTCCATAGTTTCGAGTAACCAGAGGGTAAATTACTTTGACCTGACTCTTAGCTCTCATTTGATTTGGATTCAGCCTTCTGGTAGGTGCCTTGATTTTTTTGTGATTATCAACAGAAATTCGTAAGAGCTGGAATGAGTAAATGGACTGAAATCTGGGATGACAGAGATTAAATTATGGGTGCATAGTTTTTTAGATGTGGTGAATGGGTATTG
Organism: Oxyruncus cristatus; assembly: GCA_013399855.1. NCBI lineage: Eukaryota > Metazoa > Chordata > Aves > Passeriformes > Cotingidae > Oxyruncus > Oxyruncus cristatus. The sequence goes on along the minus strand of VXAY01007484.1, from coordinate 1,691,415 downwards.
GTGACTTCTCTGAAGCACTTCATTTTTTTTGCCCAAGGTGAAGCTTTCAAGAGTTAACCAGTCTTGTAGAATTCAAACGCAAATATGTACGAAATCAGGAACCTCTTCAGAGCCAATGTTATAAATTTAGATTCTAATTATCCTCTATGGCTGGATATCTTCTGGTTCTTTTAAGAACAGAGCTGGTTATGCTGTACTCTAAATTTGTTGAAAATATGGTGCTGCTGTGCATTTTTATATAAACAGACTTGTGATCAGAGCACTTGCCTAAGCCTAAACCAGTTAACCTGTATGTTTTGCTTCCCCTGGTGTGCTCTATAAGCAGGCTATAGGCTAAGCAGCTGGATGAAGCAGTGACACATAAAGCAGCTGAAGATGCATTGACTGAGAAAAAGGTGCTGGTTTTGGCTGGGAGTGAGTGAGTGGCTGTGTGTGCTTACTTGCCAGCTAGGGTTAAACCATGTCAAAAGAAAATAAGAATCTGTAGACTTCTGCTGTTCTTCGTTGCTGGGAAGGAAGGATCTTATTATGGGATTCTGTCTGGAATGGGGGAATCTAGTTTCTCTGGAAAGGCTTGACAGAAGTTTTGAAAAAAAAGGATTTTATACTCCAAGCAATAAAGTATTACTGTTCTTGCACAGAATTTTTTTTTTAATTTTTTGGATGAAGTAATAAGATTTAAATGCATTAAAAGTCCAGAGTGTATTCTAGTCATATATATTACAGAATCCTTATTTCAAAATATATAAAATGTCACATAAGGTAACTGTGTGAATAGGGTTGGGTAGAATTCAGCTCCACAGTAAGACACCTAAATGTGTGGTGTATATGTAAGAGCTGGATTTCTTAAACTCTTACTGCAATCTTTGGAGATCTAATCAGTGTAATGAAGCCTAGGGAGGTATTCAGTTTGCCCAGAGACCTAGTGACTAGTCACCTGAATTACTCTTACAGGCTGCTTGGCTATTCCTCTGTGAATGACAACACCTAAAGGTTAAGATACCTAGATCTAATCTACAGTTAGATGGCAGCATTTGGGTGGCTGAATCCTAAAGTGACTTTGTGTGTGGTTTTGTAACACACTGGTGAAGTTTGTTCTTCAGAGGCAAGAAAAATAAACATGTGACAAGGTAGACCCTGTCAAAATTAAGATGGACCGAGCACTAAACATCAGCTTATGTGATTTAAGCAACTTAGGAGATTTAAGACATGCTAGGCTTGAAGCTGTTCCCTGAGCAAGCTGTGAGGTTTCTAGTATATTGTGTATGTAGGGTGAATTCTGCTCCTTATTATATGTATGTACACATACATGTATATGTGCAAGCTGGGTGCCTGAAACTCTTTCCATAGTCAGCACAGAGAAACAAGTACCTCTACTGGGTAATATGTTTTGGCTACTTTAAACACCTCCTTAGGATGAAATATGTATGCCACCATTAAATGCTTTTGCTTTAACTTTTGTATAGATCTTACTGATTTTTCTTCTCAGTAAAAGACAAGCTTATGTGAATAACTATGAAATATAAAACACTGCAATATCTGAGTAGGAGTTATTGAATCATCACTGTCCATTATAACTATGCCTCAAATGATCTCTTTATCTCAACAAAAATTAAAATACGTCTGCTTTGTGATGCTAATTTAAGTTTTGTTATAGATGTGCCATAGGGATGTGATGAGAATGTAGTAAGATAATATCTAATTTTGTTCACCTTGAGGTATCATTATTTAATGCTATTTTTCAGTTAAGACAGAGTGAGAAATCACATGTTTTTCTAGTCTCTACAGGAGTTTAGTATTAATTTACTTGTGCCAATTAGAAGGTTGTTCTGATTGTTAGATTACTTGAAGTGTGTGTGACCTCAGTCATATTGGTAATAGTGCAGCTGCACGAGGTTTGAACATAGAAGAGAGATGAATATAAGATGAGATTCCTTTCTAGCATAGCCTGATGCTGTTTTAAGGGTTAAACAGGGGGTTAATGGTTAGACCAATTGCTAAAGAAAAAAAAAGTTATTTTATCTTCAGTTAAATTTACCAAAACTTTTTTGAGTTCTTTTCAACTTTATGTATGACTTATTGCAGAATGTGTTAGTTCTGTCATCTGCGTGTATATTTAATTAGCTAATAGTGTTATTTATTTAGCACTGATCTTGTCTAGGACTCAGTGCTGCTTTAGGTAGATGCTGCTAGAGACAAGAAATAACAAAAGGCTGCATCCATTGGAATTGCTACATTTCTCTTGTTGAAGTCTGAGAGGGACAGCCTGACAGACAGCTGTGCATGCACAGGCTGGCAGACTTGGGGGAAAGGAAGTATCAACTGTGGGCAAAGTACAGCATCAAAGTACAGCATCTTGGCAACCTGCTTCGGTACTCCAGAGGGACCCTTGCTGTGGGCCTATGTGACAAGTCCATGTGGAGTGTTAGAGATGCAAATGTATTCTCTGAGGGGCAGGCTGCCAAAAGGGGGACGTATGACCAAAGGAAGTATTTATGTACATCTGCATTTCTGAAAGTATTGCTTCTGTCATGAAGGATACAAGGCAAGGTAGCTTATTTATTTTTTTTAATCATGGCAGCTATTTTATAAAAATAAAATGTAGTATAACAACTGTTCTTTTGAGTGAGTCTTTCCTGCAGGATTAGCAAGTGTAAATTACGTTCTCCTTTGCCATTGTGGTAAATCTAACACATTTTCTGTTTGGGAACAAAATTCTTTGCTCAGTAAAATACATGGAGGTCTTTTCTGCCAAGGGATTACTTTTACCAAACAATTAGCCTGTCAACTAGCAGACCTGGACATTCTCCTACAGACTTTGATTTTTCAGTTGAATAGCTACTGACGAATTCAGGTGGTAGGTTATCAGAGCTTGCATTTATTGCTCATAAAACATGAGCAGGCTGGTATGTCTTGCAGAGTGCCATCTCAATCATGCCATTTGTAAACATACACTTCAAAACTACGTTTAGGGTTTGTTTTTCCTGAAGAGATATGGCATAAACTAGGTTTTACAACTTAATGCACACTGAACACTCTTTTTTTCCAAACTTTCATAGCGATTGAAAGATAAGGTACTGCTGGGTATGAGTATACATTGCAGAGTATGGCATAAAAAGACTACTATTTGAGAAGTAAAGCAGATATTTTATATTATGTTGCTGATATATTTAAAACAAAAAAACTTGCTTACAGAAGCCAGAATTCATAATTTGAGTCAGCTGCAAACATTAAGCATGTACAAGTAATTTTTATAGTATTATTCCTCTATCTGATGATTGCATTTTGGTAACTTTAATTTTTTGTTTGCTGGCTTTTTTTTATTGCCTAAATGTGTTTTGAACTTCTAATGTTATTTGTTGGTTTTTGTGTTTTGTTGTTTTATTTTAGGTGTGACTGCACAGAAAAATTACAGAGTAAATTTGATTTCTTGCGGTCACAGTTGAATGACATTTCATCCTTTAAGAATATCTACAGATATGCCTTTGATTTTGCAAGGGTAAGACCACTGGAATGCTAGAAAAGTTCTTACTTTATTTATTCAGCAAGCTTTTATTTGAGCAGTTTCTGTACTTTCTTTATTCAACCTTAGGAAAAAGACCAGCGAAGTCTTGATATTGATACTGCAAAGTCCATGTTAGCTCTTCTGCTCGGAAGAACTTGGCCACTGTTTTCAGTATTTTATCAGTACCTGGAGGTACAAGTTTCTTTGACTTTCTGAATGATGGCATAGTAGTTGGACTGTTCTGTGAAAATATTTCAGGGTTTGTTTTACTCAAGAATGTATCTGTATTGCTCGACATGCTTATGCAACAGTGATGTTCTTGTATGCATCACAGATTCTTTTCTCTTTCCCTGTGCCCCACCCCCTTTCTCTTATCAAAGGCAACTAAAATTCCACCCTAATTATACTGTAAAGATAAATTTAAAATTAAATAGTCACCATTGGTTTCTACAGCTGCATCTCTGCTGAATTTCAAGTTTGCTTTGTGCAGATACAGTATGTAGATTGATCTTTGGCTGTCTCTGGAAGATTTTGGTCAGTTTAGCTGTAAATGAATGAGTAATGGGGATTTGTGTAGGTTGTGAAACATGATAGGCTTGAGACTATTCCCTGGCTTCAAATCAGGACCAATGTTGCAAAGTAGATGTGCTTATGATCATAACGTATTGTAGCCTGGAGAAAAGATTTATTTTTTTTTTAATAGTTCCTTCTGGAAATAGATCTGAGCTAGATATGCCCTGCTTCAGGGCAATACAAAAATTTACCAGTCTTTTGAATCTTAGAGTAGTAACTTCCTGATCCCACAGTATTTCAGTTTTGCTCTGATCTTTCAAGAAATCACTTTATGTAGTTTCATAACTAAGAAATATGTACATGTGTAGTATTTTTAAAAATTGAAAACCAAGTAAATAGCAGCCATTGTTCCTCATTAAATTGTTTGTTAGGAGCTGATTGAAGATAAAATGAGATAAACGAGATGCAACAGTACCAAATGCCATTTGACATTTTAATGTTCTGAAATAATTTTCCCTAGCAATCGAAGTATAGAGTTATGAACAAGGATCAGTGGTACAATGTACTAGAGTTCAGCAGAACTGTCCATGCAGATCTTAGCAACTATGATGAAGATGGTGCATGTAAGTATTCTTTATGTTTTGCTTATTCAACTATTAGCACGATATTTTAAAATTGCATAAAACACATTTCTGTAATAGAAACAATACTGTAAGGTATAAAGTAATTATTCTCCAGCAATGCATAGAAAAACAGTCTTGATAATCATCCATCTTCAAACTGCAGATATTAGTTGTAGTGGTATGATGGTGTACTTGAGCCAGCTTGTATGCAATGAGAATCTAGTAAAGGTGCTTGCTGTATGAAACTGTAGACTTGAAAGCACAGCTATAAGCAGCAAACTCCCATTTTGTACTAATGTATAATAAACTCCAACTCAATGATTATTTTGCCTACCTGCTGGTACTTGGGACTGAACACAGCTGGTAGTCAGTGATGCTATGACTGAATTGCATTAATCCCATTTTGGTACATGTTCCAACTTACAATTTTGGAAGCTCTAGGAAGAAGTATTTAGTTGTGCTGATTTACAGTATAACCTTATTTTTATGCTTTCTGTTCAGCTCAGTGCACCTGTCGGATATCAGGAACACTGTTTTCCATAACTCTGTCTAGTGTTTTCTGTGCACTTTTTGCTGCCCTTGGATTGGAATGATTGTAGTAGTCTACGAGTATTTGGCCATAGGATTGATGTGAATGTCTCATAAACCAGTAGTTTTAACCTTCATACTTTAAGTGAAGATATTTGAAAGACATGGCCAAATATAACTCAAGTTTCATCCATTTGCAGGGCCTGTGCTTCTGGATGAATTTGTTGAATGGCAAAAAGTTCGTCAAGCGTCATAGCAAGAATTCAAAAGAAAATGCGAAAGTTTTTTTGGTGCCCGCCTGTACACAAAGTAATAAGAAAAAGGATTGCATTTTCGTTCGTAAGAAAGACTTTACAGTAATTTTTTTCCTTTTTTAAGGAAACTTTCTTGTTACATGTGATATGGGCATTGAACCACACCTCTTCTGAGACTGAAAGTTGGAGTTCCTGTTTTGAGTCTTATGTTTATAGCATTTATTTCAGAACAATAAAGATTCAGATTTGTGACAAAGGCCTAAAAATGAAGAATGTCCCTTGAATGTGAGTGTGGTGTCTATTTTTGAAACCAAATCTATAAGATTATCTCTCTCAGAAGTGCCCTTTCTGTGAATTTTTGAAGACCTTAAAAATGCTTAATTGGCACTGTTGTTTGCTGATGGTATGATTGTCTTGTGTGGCAAATGTTAGAAAGAATGACTGATTTATGAAGCCCTGGGTGGGAGTGTGCTATTTTCTGTATCAAGTGTTGGTTATGGGTTGTGCCACAGTTTTCAGCTCCTTGTGGAGATAAAGGCCTTAAACTCCTGTTACTGTTTTTTATTTCTTTGTTCATTCCCTACCCGGTGGCATGGCATTTAATGGCAGGCCCTTTTTAAAGCAGAAAGATACAGAGCATATGGCTCTGTGTGCAGAATGGCTGAAAACTAGTTGCCTGTACTTCAGATGCTGAACACAGATACTCTTTGGGACAGTAAGGCAGCTTCAGACTCTTACTACTGTTTAGACTTTGAATTGCTTTGTATAAAAGTGCAATTTATATTTTAAAAGGGAAAGCTGGAAATACTTGGTTTCAAACTGTGCTTCTTAGGTGTTTTAGACTGGAAGCACTCACAACATGACTCTTTTTCTCTCCCTGGATGGTTTTTATAAAGTAAGTCAAGAAGAGACTATTTAATCATCTACCTGTGACTGTGTAACAGGCTAGTAATTTTCACCCTGTTACTCTGTTTTGAGTCCAGTAGCTACTGTGATTGCCCTTTTAGGCATTCAGTATTCCTTGCAACCTTTAAATACAGTAGAAGTTTGTCACTCTACCTTCCTGCCCAGGAGGCCTAACACCACCCTTGAGAAGAAAAGGGATTTTAATGAATAAATGTGAAAAACCAAAACAAAAATGAGCAAATGAAGCATTTGTAACTTCTACTTTATTATATAAATACATAATGTAGACTGTGATAATGCCATAAGACTCAGTCAGTGATCAAGGCCTTGATGTGCCAAATATTTAACAGCTTGAAATAAGAATAAATAATGTAAACTAGGCATGACTTGAAGATCTTTGCCTCAGGGAAATGACTTCTGTTTTGCACATCCCTTAGTCAGACTAACAAGCATAAGTTTTCCTATCCTTAAGGAAAGCTTTATTCCCAAGATGATTTTTTTTTTTTTTTAACAAGGAGAGCAGGAAAAAAAAAGAAAAGGTGTGAGGAGAAATGATAAGCAGGGGTACAAAGTAGTGGTGTGTGCCTGTGCTGTTATTCTGCTACCGAGGACCATGCTTGCATCTTACTTTCCAGATCTGCTTGCTGTGGGCTGCAGGCAGCAGTGCAGTGGTGAGCCAGGGGCTGTCCTGCAAGCCATGCTGAACCTCAGAAGCTTGGTTTCACCCAGGTGGAAAAAAAGCATCGCGGGGCGGGGGGGAAACAACAGTTGAGATACTTGAAAGATCTCTGCTTGTACAATGGCTAGTGTCTGTGTGCATGCAAACAGACGCACTACAGCTGTTTTACATATTTTTCCACTTACAGGAAGTATTTAATTTTAGACCTCACATATGCTGTGGCATTTCTCTTCAGTAATGTTACAAGTTGCCCATTTGCATTGCTGATAATTCTGATTTCACTCATAACAGAGTGCCTTTCATTTGCAAATTGCCCTACCCCACAGAAAGTTTGTGCCAGAATGAGATTAACTTCAAGAGTCCCAAGGCCTACTGGTGCAGTAAAGTCCTAAGATGCACAGATAAACATGCACGAATTAACTGATGTCAAGGGAAGTACTGCTGTATACTAAACCACTTGAGGGACGCTGATTCTGAAATGACGTTCTCAAATTCACTGGAACAACTCTCCTTGTGTACCGTGTTTAGCCCCCACTGGGATGTTCTCTTTCCAAATGTTTTGAAATACTGGTTAGAAGAGAATATTTTATAGTGTGATTAAAAAAATCATCGTTTTTAGGTAACTGCAAACAGTTGTGAATTCAATTTAAACCAATTGATCCTAGAGGATGGTATTAGACTAGAAAAGTAGGAGTGATGCACCTACCAGTCCAAGGGGATCAAGTACTTACTGTTAAGGTGTAATACACTATGTGATGTATCATTTGTATTGCTGTTAAGGTTTTATCAGTATTCCTATAATAAATCCATTTTTCAGGGATTTATAACTTGGTTGTCTGTGTGATTGAAAATCATCAGTTACTGTAAAACTTTGACTGGGAATGAATGTATTTAAACTAGTTAAAATCAATATAGTTTTTCAAATTTGAATAAAATAGAATTTTGTTATGTTTTTGTGGTCAAAACTACAATCAGACTTACTGTTTCAATATGAATTAATAGCCTGTACAGTTTCATTATGAGCAGATTACTTCTATTAGCTTTTATTACTTCATGTTACAGCTTACTGGCATAAGTGCCAATAACGGTCAATTTGTTTGGATTTTTTTCAATTTTGCGCATGTCCACAAATCAAAACTGAGTTCTGCTAAATGTTTTCTTTAGCCTTTGAACTTTTTGTTTTGTTCAGGTGCATTTCAGTCTATTGAATTTTAAAAAAAACAGTTACACATCTCTCAGTATTTTAAGACGAGAGTTCACAGGTGAAATATGCTGCCACAGTATGACAAATAATTAAATCAAAGGTGAAATGTCTTCCAAAGCTAAATCACAGTGGTATCTATCTTAATGTTATAAACTTCATGCTAATTTCACTTTCATTTCTTGATATTAATTCTTCCTACCATAACTAGTTACTCCTAGTTTTCTTAGACAACTAACAGTTCAGTTTAAAATCCGAAAACACCCACCTGCTCATGGAAAAAGCCATACTGGTAGATCAGAATGTAATATTTCTCCTGTGTAAAAATGTGATCTTGAATTAAACAGTCATGTATGTTTACCTATGTCTTTATCTGTGTATATGTATATAAACTACATATATGTGTATGTAGTTTTTATCCAATTTATCTTTTCTGTTTAAACACCTGATTCTTTACTAATGTCTGTAATTTCACATTTCTATATAGCAGACTTTGAATTTGGCATTTGAGATGACCACAGACACCAGCCTGGTACTTGTCTTGGCCCAAATGTGGTCTCTGTGGCCATTGTTCAGGGGGGTTTTTTGTGTATCTCAAAAGCTTTGAGCTGATATATTGATACTGACTGCACAAAAATTGCAAAAGGACCATTACATTTAATGTTTCTGATATTTTGTTCATTTTTTGAGCTAGTGAACAGTTCTTTCAATGCAATATGTACAAACTTGTACAGATTTAGCTTTGTTAAGTATGATGAATAAAACGGTATGTAATAGGGCAGAAAACTTGTTCTTTTTGTCATGCTGCCTCTTTTAGTTTTTCTTTTGTATTTTTGAGTATGTGTAACTGTTCTTAAAATCACTGAGAGACTTAATTCCAGCAAGATGGATCAGTCTAATTGGTAAGTTAGCCTTATTGGAGAATTTCTTTTCTTCTGTGTGCAGATGTATGAAATAGAACTTTATCTCAACTGGGAGCAACAGCAAACACCATTCTTGATTATAACCCATGTTATTAGGTGCTGATACAATATAGTGGTCTTGGAAATTACCTGTCTTTAATTACTCATTGGATGAACACTGTTCCAACAACCTGTTGCAATGCATGTGAATGAAGAAGGAATGAGCTTTTCTGTCTTCCCCAGCTGCCTCCCTTCACCTGCACTCTTCCATAGGGTCTTTAAGAGCCTGTTACAGGAAGGATCAAAGATAACATCCTGTCATACGTTTGAGATAATTACACTGTATTCCTTGCAGATGCAGCTTGTTCCACTCTTGACACTTGGTAGTTGTTGAGGTCTGATGCCATACCTGCTTCCGAACAGTCTTCCCTCAGTCTGTCTCAGACCTAAGGCAATGCCTGTTTGTTGTCTCCTAGGTTTTGCTTTATCATCTTTTCATAGTGAGGTTCCTAATGCTTTCCCGAGTCAGTAGGAGTTTAGTAATGTATGCACAGCAGGCATCTTACATCTACAAGGTGAAGGCAAGAGTTCTGTTACTTCTTTTTACCATTCTGTATTATTCTTTCTGTATTTTCTTTCTGTGAAAAAGGACGTAGTGATAGGTAAGTGCGTTAAAGACTGAAGATGTAACTGCAACGTTATGTTGCCTGTGTTATCTTAATTTTTACTTTAAGCCACTACCAGGCTTGTCACCAAAATGAAATCAGTTTCCAAGATGAGTGTGTCACTTCATCCAGATTCTAAAATTTAATCTTGTTCCTGTTTTTGTCCTTGTTAATCAGAGTATGACATTCTCTACGTATTTAGATCTCATTTTTTTTTTTTCTCTGAGTATGACCATAATAGCAATGACAGAAGGTGAAAGTTACTGAATTTCTGTATTACAGGCTTTGCATTGGACTATTCCTTAATTCAAGTTGGTTCCAATGTATTTCTGTTGAATGGCTTACTACTTTGTAAGTTATTAAAATCTTATGGTTATCTCCTGTCCCTCTGGGAAGGAGAATGCCTTTTTTAAAAAAGATGCTTTTAACATGTAAATTTTTTCAGCTTCTTAAATTAAACTTCTTTCCTAATTTTGACAATTTAAGGGGGAAAAAATTACTTCTTATTTCAGGGGTTTGTCTGTTGTATATTTTTTTAATCAGCTCAGTAATGAATTTGTGCTGATTATAAGATAAAGGTATTTTTGGCTGATTTCAGTTATAGCTAATATTCAGCTTAGTTTTTTCCTTAGTGTTTCCAGAATTACTTAATTTATTTTCACTGTTCATTTTATAGTAGTGAATTAAAGACCTAGAACATAGAATTGCTAGCTAGCTAAATTTTTTCTAGTAATAGCACTGAGGTGATTTTATTTTTATTTTTTTAAATATTAGAATATTTCAGAAAGGGCTATTGTGCCTATTATAGTAATTTAAATTATCATACAGTGAAATGGTAGACTGGGCATCTAACCTGCTAATTATTATAGGCTTCATGGGAAATTATTTTTGCTTTCAAAATCAGTTAACTGTAAATCAGTTTCTCTAACGAAAGAAGAAACTGTATCCTATGATGTAATGTCTCTCAATAATTAAAACTTAAAAAGAAGATAAACTTCAACAGCTATACTACATTCTCAAACTGCTCAGCATATGCCAATTTGAACATGGGCAAAATGTTAGTCAGGGTACCTCTATGAATGAGTCGGAACAAATCTGTAATAAATCATTATTAATCCATCAGAAAATTAATCACTTGATTTTTTTGCAGATTACAGCGACAATAGGAAAAGGAATATTGGTTACATAAAAAGTGGGTCCTCTACATATCTGGCACTTGCTTCAGGGTTACACTTTTGTGTAGTAGTTTGAGGTATTGATTTTATCTAGAAAACAAATTTTATTTTTTTTTTTTCCCTCATGAGTGTTTGATGGTTTTTTTGCATCAGGACTGAGTAGTACTACAAAGCAAAGACACAGTGCTGGAATTCCAAGGACTGGGCATGAGTCATGGCACTGTGGCTTTGTCATGATGTGAAATGGAAATATTTGGAAATATTGATGGCACATGGGGGAAAGAATAGGAAATATATCTCAAAATAAAAAACTGTCATATCATACTGTTTTCTCCTGTATTTCCACGCTTCCTGGTTTAGCCAGGGGATGGTCTCTCCGTATTTCAGACTTGTAGTCTGTATAGCTGCATGCATGTTTTTACATATCAAAATAAGTGCGTAAATGTTTCCCATCTGGTGTTCAACGTGATGGACATAGCCCAGAAAGATTTTTTAAGCTAAAAGGAGGTTTGGTTCTCCTTAGCTGTCCTATAGCATATGTACTTGTTTGGGATTCTGGAAGTGGCTGGTTACCTTTCTGTCCCATGCGAATCTCCCTTGATCATGTTTTTTTCTGCATTTGAGTGATTCTGTCCTAGGAACCAGTTTAAAGGTTTTTGACAGTGAAATGCTTTTCCCTTTCTGAATCTTCAGTAAGCTTATTCCAGACACAGTGACTTTATTTGTATGATTTGGGCTTGGTTTGTTGTGTTTTTTTTTTTTTCCCCTTGATATGGTAATTATTGGCTTAGAGAATGAATATTCTAATGTGGAAAAATGTCTTCGTAGAATTGGAGGTGCCAAACCTAACAGCGCTTGTGGGAAGACAGTAATTCTTACTGACACTTGAGTGAACCACTGGGATATTTATCTGCCAAGGCCTTTGCCAATATTTCTGACTTTTCTTTATTTCTAAATTTTTTATTGCACTGGGATTTTAGATCATGTGTTACATCACATAAGGATATTGCTGTGCCTACACTGTACAACTGAATAGGTGCTGCACTGAAGTTCATTACAACGTATAATTCTTAAATGAAAAGGATATTACTTTAATGATGTGTGTTACAGAATGTGGGGCTTCTTTACTTAGTTTTGCAAGATAGCAAGCATGCTGCTTAGCTCAATGGAAAAATCACTGGTTTCTTAAGTATTAGGGAAGTAGCTGAAGTGTCAGTAGCTATTTGTAAGTAGTAAATAAGCTTCAAAACAGTTTAATTTGCTATTTTATTTTTTGGTGCTTATTTTCTTTTCCTAAGGGTTCACTGTTCATCAAGGAACATGTTTGTAGTCCTTGTTTAATAACAGAATATTATTTTTCTACCAATTAGAGAGTTTGTGGGACAGCTAGTGTACTAGCATGTAAGGCTTCAATTTCCTTGTACTGGGTACCGTGTTGTTAATAAAACTTTTGTCCCAACCAAATGACACTACTGTCCTACTAATAAATACTGTGCTTATGCTTTGCATAGTGCTTGTCTTTTAACTAGAACATTCCTGCAACCAAAATATTAAATATTTTTTTCCATTTAAGTACATTATCTATAGTTGCTCAGTGTTCCTTAAAAACATTATTAAACAAAGAAGTTGTTTTTAGAATTCATGTTAACAAATGCCAGAGAGAAAAATCACCTCATTCCCACTTACTACTTAGTTTATATGTTTCTTGAATGTTTAACCTCCTTTAATGCAAAGGTCTGATGTGCATTAGCATAGTTTATGTTCACCAATGATTATTCCAATCCAGTTGTACAGTTATTTTTCTTAAATTTTGCTCTTTGGAAGTAAATAACAGATGCCTAGCTCTCTAAACTTTTTAGGGTTTCATCTTTACAGAAATTAGATTCCTAATGATTGATGAGATGTTTATTTTACACCTCTCTCTCCTAGACTTTATAATGTATTTTAAAAGGAATTTTCTGCTATCCCTGAAATGGTGCAGTCACTAGTGCATGCTGATTTCTAAGCTTCTGTTGCTGAGCAGTACCAGGTCGATTGTGGTGGATTGCAGGCCAGGTTTGGGCTGTTGGGTTATAGTTTGGAACAGATGTGAGGTTGGCTGCATCTCTTTTAACTTTCTTCCATGGGTTTTATGCCTTCAGAAAGAGAAATGAAAGGACCTGGACTCAGTTGTATAGGTGAAATTTGTGCTGCACATGTATCTACTATTCTGTAGCCCTCCTCACCATTCAACATTTCATTTGAGGATGGTAATTTTGTCTAGGAATTTGTTTATTGGTCTATCTCTTCAACAAGCAGAGGAGCACTTTGTATCTTACCTGTATTGAAGTACATCTGGCCCCTGAGTTTACGTGCTTACTGTTGTTATTAAATGTTCCTTATTGGTGCAAACATTGCCAGTGTTTGATGTTTGCGGTCAAACTATAGTGAATTAGCAATATACTAAAAAAGCGAATTTGCAACTTTATACAAACACAACACAAGTTTGTAGACAAACGTTAGAAATGACACCTACAACCAAGAAATCTGGTACCCCTCTGTCCCTCCCTATCCTGCTGACTTCCTCTGTAATGAGTATCTTTCTGGTATATTAATGGTAAAATCCTGAAGAAAAATTTCAGAACAGTTAAATGAAGAGAAACTAGGTCTAGAGGTAAGAGTTTTATTATAGTTATCATTTTACGGAATAATTTGATTGGAAAATTATGTAATTGGAAGCTAAGCTTCAGAAACAAAGTATAGTGAACTGAAGTAATAATATTGCAGTGTGTTGTATCAATTAGTGCTGTAAACATCTTGGAGAAGTTATGCTTGTATAGTTATAATTGTGTTTTTCTTCTTAGTTTCAATAAAATATATTGCTGGATCAGTTGTAATGCAAAGAAATATTTAAATTTGGCTGGTATCAAAGTCAAATGTTTCCATTTCATCAGAATTACACCTTGCATCTCATTTTTCTCAGTCTTTCTCTGCATAAAGAATCCAATGGGGAAAAAAAAAGAGACAAAGCAAGAATAAAGTAATGGTTTATCATTAGGTAATATGATAAAACCAAACTGTGATAATCTGCTAGATATAATCAAGCAAAATTCTTTGCAAGGGACTAAGAGCAGAGAGTGTATTAATAACTAATAATTTGGAAGAATACTGAAACAGTTGATTTCTAGCTACAGCAAGTTAAAAAAATATCCCACCAAAAAATTTGAACAGGGACTCTACATTATAAACATAAGGTATTTCGGGTTTTCACCAGTGGCACTGATTTTGAACAATCATTTCAAAAATATTTTTAAAAAAATGGAGTGAGAGACGTGAAGTTGAACTGAAACGGAAGGTTTTATTTTGAAATAATGGCTTTCCCTCTTTTTAAACTATTAATTCAAATAGTTTGTGTGCAAATAATGTATTCTTGATCTGAGTGTATTACAAAAAAAATTAATTAGGTTTAATAGAACTGTGTTGCTTTATACAAGGGACTTTTGTTATGTTTGCCATTGGTGCAACCTTCTGTTATGACGAAAGTAGAAATAATCGTCTCCCTACTCTCTACTATTTCTGACTTCAAGGAAAATGTGACATATTTTGGACTACTGAAATGTGACAGGTTATTTTCAGTTTTAACGCAGAGGGAGGATTTGGAGCTTTAAATAGTGCAGCTTAGCACATTGACTTTTAGGTAAATATAACTAGAATCAGCAAGCACTCATCTACTGATTAGAGAATGTGCATTTAACAAGCATCTTGCATATGCTGCAGTACATGAGCACAATTTGCCTTTTTTAAAACCTTTTTTTTTAACACAGAATAATTTCATTAAAAATTAAATCCACACCTAAACTTCAGTCTGTGGAATCGTTTAATGGGACCATCAATCTTTAGGGTTGTCGCCTTGCAAAATCCATGCTAGAAAATGAGTGAGTCCTGCTACACACACCAAGCCAGTGTCAGAGACTTAGCAGTAGCACTAAGATTTTAAAACACTTTTCAGAACAGACCTGGGAAGGGCTATCTTTAGGCTATCATGAACATGCAGATATACCTGAGATCACAAATGAAGGAGTACCCTTGGGGCAATATTATTAAAGTCCACTTGTAAATATGTTAGTGTAACACAAAGCACAGCTAACTGTGCAGTAGTGTGGGAAAATGTAGGGGCTAAGGGAGGTTCTGGAGAATGGGGTTACTGTTGAGAAAAGATAGCTTTGCATAAACACTGTACTGTAAACACACAGAATCCCTAAAAAAAAAAAATACTGCTTCACAATATTTACAACCATGAGATTTTGATACTTGTTTCCAGCTCTTTAGATATATACATTTATGTCACTATAGTGTCCTGTTGGACTGCATGTAATGGACAGAGGTGGCTCTGCAGGGTGCTGTGGTAGTGCAAAAGCAGCACAGTTTTCCTATGCCCCTGAATTGGACCTTGAAACTGTATCTGTAAATGAAGCTTCTTGTTTCTTCCAATCGTTGTTGGCGTGCAAGGTATGTTAGGGAGGTCCTGAGAACACAATTCTCTCAACAGATGCAGGTGTGCTGTATCCCTCTCAACAGATATAGGAGCCAGCACCTAGATACTCCCAAGGCTTTAGGAGTGGTTTGGATACCTAGATGCAATATCTAGCCCCAGAGGTGAGCATAGCTCTAAGGGGCCCAGGCTTCTTTCTAATGGTTCCCCATGTCTCCAAGTATCTGCTGATGGGTGTCCCCAGAACTGCTGCATTTGACATGTTTGAGTAAGTAGATGCCTAGATCACATCTGATCTCAATGGCAGTGCAGAGAGTTGGCAGCTAGTTTATTTATGGGCAAAATGGATGAGGCATCTCAGAATATACCTAATTGTTTGAACCACACAAAAATGACAGTCACAAACAGGGATATTGGTCTTCCTTTTGACCAGTAACCTAGTAAGCTTTTATGGCTTTTAGGAAAACGCAGATAAATTTTATAGACTTAAATATTCATTTTAGTAGGGCTTAGATTTCTGATGAGTGCACTTTCTACCAAAGGGGGTTTAGGCACACTCTAAATTGAATCTAAAAATTCTCTTAAGATCACTTTTGACTCTCTTAACATGACTTTTGACTCTGATTCAAAGAAGGTTTATAACTGAATATATTCAGCTTAATCTGTCAGCTGAGTAAGCAGTGAATCAGAGATACTGAGTTTGTTCCTCGGACTATTGGAAGCTAGAGCAGACGGGTCATTAGCCAATTCCTGTGGGAGGTGTCCTGCAAGCAAACTGAAGCAGGGGATACTGGATCAGCTCTGTACAGAAGAGCTTCTAAAACTGCTACTTTGTTCAGCACTTGGAATTTCCTTGGAGATCTGATCCAGTCCGTCTCAGTTTAATGTTTTTCATGAAACAAGCACCCAAGGCCTGCAGAAATTCAGAAACTGTAATAAAAATGGAATTAACAGATTAAAGGAACTGTTACAGGTAGGAGAAGCTAGGCCATGAGGGAGAAAGACATGATGCTTCTAACAACAGTAAGAATGTGATCAAACACATTTACGTTCATCATTTTTATACTGTCTCTTGCAACTTTGTTCTATTTTAGGAGACATTTAGATTTAGAAAAACTTTTAAGAACTTTTTTTTTTCTCTATGGATTGTAGTAAAATAGAATAAAACAATAGCAGGAGAAATTACTTCACATGAAGAATTACATCTACACAGCCCACTTCTGCTATTCAAATTAGCCTATTCTGACTGTGTTGGGTTTCTTAACACTGCTGCAGAATGAATATTGCTTAAGTGTGAATTTTACGTGCTATCTATACAGGATAAAGTGTTAAATGCTCCCATAGTTTGATCTGATATTTATAAAAAGAGTTGATTTCAAAGAAAAGCCTAACTTTGCTTGGTTTCTATATATATAATTCAAAAAATCTAAGGAGCATTTCACTTGTGAAGCTTCTTAATAAATAAAAACCTCACATAATTTCTCCTGTAACAGTAGTTCCTTTATCTCATGCAGATTTTTTTTTTTTTTTTTCAGGAAGCTCCTCACTTTTCTGTTCAGGAGGTAAGTTTTTTCATTGTTAAAGGGACCACACTGCACATGGCCCAGGTAGATCAGCATCCCTTCATAGATTGTTTGGGCTAGCGTTATCATTCCAGTTATAGTGTAAAGGGAGACCATGAAAGTTTTAGCTTTTGAGGTCTCAGATGTGTTCTGGAGGGAATTGTTCCCTCTCTGTTTCTATATGCTTTTGTTCCTGTGGAAAGCCCATTCATAACCTCATCTGAAGTGAACTTGATGACAGAAAGGTCATGAAAGTTATCCGTTGTTTATTAGATTTCAAGTAAGCAATGCAGTCCCTTTTAAAATTCATGCCTCATATGGAGATGCTTGCTGACAACTTAAATGTTTCATATTTTTCCCAGCTTTGATGTGTTACTGATGTATCTATCAGTCTTTGTTTTAACTAAGTATTATGTCATAGTAAGTTGTTTATAATGCATTAGCACTGTGATGGGCAAGCCCAAAAAAACTCAGAAGTCTGTGGTTCCTTGGGAAGTTTTGAAAGGCTATTTCTACAGCAAATGCTGCAAAATGTGTATCACTTAACAATGTGCTCTATTAATTTTCTAATCTGTATTTATTACCTCATATGCACATCTTCTGTAAGAAAAATACACTTTTCTGTTACTTGTCCATAAATGGGGCTCTTTAGAGTCAGAAGTCACAGTGTAACATCACGTGGCCCAAGCAATTTAGAAATAAACAGAAAGCACATTGGTCCACCCTGGCTTAGAAAACCCTGTATCTTTGAATGCAGTAGTACTGTGGTTTTGACCTACTTGGGTTACTGCACAATTTTATTAAATATCCTTGTGTAAGCTGCCGATTTTTTTCACTTTGGGAGAGAGTGAGGTCCATATACAACTTGGTTACAACAGTTTTACTTTAAGAAAGCCCCATTAGACATGTCAGTATACTAACAGTACCAAGGCTGTGATTTGTTATTCAACATTATCCTTGCTGGATTAGAAGGCAGGAGGTTGTTGTTGTTTCAAGAATTACTATAGTTACAAGTCCCAACAAATATAGAAATATTTTATATCCGTTTGGTGATTTTCTTTCAAAGTACAAAGTCGATGCATGAGACTCTGTGCCACCAAAATGTTTACCTTACCTATTCTGCCCTTACCTGATTTTTTCACTACGTATCTGCACCTCCTTCCTGTCCAACTTTTGTCTGCTATTGCACCCCTCTTTTAATCAAGAGTTACTTTGAGTTCCACACTGAGATCCAGGTAAGTTTGTCTATTAGTCGTATGTGTCCGTTTCCTATGTTTAAATCTTGTATGAATCATAGAATATGCTGAGTTGGAAGGGACCCAGCAGGATCACTGAGTCCAACTCCTGGCCTTGAGCAGGATTCCCCAAGAATCATACCATGTGCCTGAGAGCGTTGTCCAAACTGAAGCTCTTCCATTGATACGAGAGAATCCAGATGGCAGTGGTCAGTTAATAAGCCTGTACACCTCCAGAACTTCTAAATAGTTCTGGAGGAAATAGTTTAACCATGAAAATAGCCAAACCTTTTCTATACTACTGGGAAACACTAAAGCTGTATGGTCCTTTTCTAAGTATTTTCTGCTGGAAAACCACGAACTCCATGCCTTTTATTTTTTTTTTTTTATTATTATTATTTATTTATTTCATGATTTCTTCTTTTGTACATGTAATTGCTTCAAGTGGCACAAATACATTATAAGGACAGGATCAACCGAAATAAACCTGGTTTGAACCTCTGGGTAACTCTGCGATAGACCTTTGCCTGGTAATTCCAGATCTGGAGGAAGATGTTCTTTCAGCTCGTTCAGCAAGAGCAGGATCTGGTGCTAAATAGACGTTTTGCGCTGGTGCTGCGGACGTTTTCAGCAGGTTGGTGGGTTTTTTGTAAAACCATCGCAGCGACGGGACCGGGGCGAGGCCGCGGCCGGCGCACTAGCGCCGAGCACCGCCAGGGGGCGCCGTGGCCCCAGCGATGCCCGTTCCTGCTGTCCCGGTTTATCCCGGCGCTGGGACAGCGCGCACGAAACCAGCCTTTTACAGTGACCCTCACTGGAGGGCAGGCACCGCTGCCACACTGAAAGGAGCTGCTGGGCTGTCTCGTTTTGGAACACGGAAGTCAGCACCTTATGAATGCCTCTGATGCTGGTAAACCATCTCAGATAAGCCAGCTCTGTGGTTTCTTTGCGGAACTCAGGGACATGGACAAGGTGAATTTCTGGATCATTCTTTCGCCTTCAAGTGTAAAGGCTTAACTGTGAAGGGCTCCTGTGTGTTTAACCCGAAGTGTTTAGCACAACAGGACACATAAGCAGGCATTTCTCAAAGCACCTTGGTACCTGACGACTTAAACACTTACAGATCTGCCCCTAACATTAAAACAAAAACAAAAAAAAAAAGTTGAAAATAACATTTAGAATGGAAGTCAATATCCATTTCTACCTATAACTGAATGATGACTGTATGAGAAGGAAAAAAACTTATACTCTCTTATTTGGACACAAAGCATAGCATCTTGTTCCTCTGAACTGGGATTTGCTTCATGCCACTACTTGGAAATGCTGAAAAAAAAATTTAAAATATTGTTGGTTTTCAATTTTCTTTTTTTTCAATGTGGAATATCAATGTGCCCTGGAGTTTCATAACAAAATTCCCCTGTTCAATGGTCTTAAATATCTAATGTTAACAATTCGCGTGGGACTCTACCCCAACTGCAAGAATAAAATAAGAATTTAAAGCAATCTGGGAATTTGAACACTTCACATACTCACTGTATACTTACATATAGTAGACAAACTGTACCACTGCTGCTATAGGGACTGAAATAAACCATAAAACCACTTTGACAAGCCAATTAAACCACTGTTCTGTTCCTGTCCATACAGTCACATTTTCCTCGTGACTTCCATCCTGCACTTTTTAACATGGCATGGCTGTTGCAAGAATATAATCATAATATAGTCAACGATCATCTGAGTGCTTTAACATTCTAGTGCTTCTGCAAACTTCCTAGCAGAGTAGGAATGACATTTAAGGATTTTATTGTTTTAGAAAACATTCCATAATATACTGACTTGTGTACTGATTTAAGTGGTCAAACCATGCTGCAGTAGACAGAATTTCAAAGGAAATAGAATACAGTTCTTTCCCCTGCTGATTCAACTGCTGAGCTACGCAGCTTGTGATGAATATGCAACTGATTCCTAGTGGAAATGAGAAACAGATAGGAAAACTGCATAGTTTTGTGTTTTAGGGAAGTTTCCAAACAATAAACAAAACTACCGACTTATATATGGCTACAGGCTATCACAGTAGTGGCAGAATGAGGTGGAGCTCAGCATAACAGACAACTACGTGTGGTGTCTCACCACCAGGGAGCCATTGAGGGGTTTGACACACTGACCTGGTGCCACTTGGGCTGTCTCACAGCCCGGCATCCTGTGGAGATGTGTGATACTGGCAGGCAGGACACAGGGCGTGGGAAAAACGAGCTGAGTGTTTATTTTAATCTCATTTGTAACACCTAGAGGTCTGCTGTCCCTGTGCATGGACAGTGAGCTCACACCTGGCCGCCCAGAGCAGGGTAGAGGTGTCTGGAAACAGGCTCTGGCAGGGTCACTTTAGGTGCCGCATGGAGCCTCGCCTGGCCTGTAGCCCCTGCATCAGGACAGGGACAGGCTGGTGTAAACACAGCCCTGTGCTGGTCTGCTCTGCCTCGGGATCTCAGGCACTGTGGACACCTCCCAAATGGTACTGAGTATTTTTCTGTCAGGAACTGAACACCCTGCACAGATACAGAGTAGTTTGTATGAGTAAAGACACACAGATTCATTCTTCGAGGAAGGTTCTCCACTGATGCAATTGATCAGACATGGGACTAAAGCCTCGGGTTTATTAATCCTGATGTTGTCTTTCTTGAGCATAATTCCCTTTCCCTAGCTATAGTATATAAACACTTTATACGAGTGTATACATTTATAAAGTGATTGGATAACATCTAGAGAGAGTATAAAAGAACAACTAGATTTGCTGCACTGAAGTTTTAGCATGGGCTTATCTCTATATGCATATAGCCTTTCTAAGCATACATAAAGTCCTAGCACACTTAAGGCTTAAGAAAAGACAGAACACATTTACAAGTTTAGCTGACTGCAGTCCTTAGTATAGAGAATAAATATTCCAAAAATAAACTTCAAGTGCAAAAACAGCTGTAATGAAGCATTCTAGATTATTATTAAGAACCATGGATTAGAATTGAATTATATTACATATTAGCAAAAGTATTGAATATGTAAGATTTGTTTGTCTGAGAAACAGTCTCCCAAATGGTGTCATAGAAGCAACTGTGCAACATTCAAAAATAGACTGAATAAATTAAAATTTTTAAAAATCACACTAAGAAATCCTAATTACCTGGTAATAAAAGGCACCAGAAGTTTAATAATATGCTTTTGAGTCTAATTTCTGTGATTACAATTCTTGCTATATTCTATCTTCATAGGTAGCTAGCTACTAAGTCAGGCAACTGTCATCCCTACTAATTTTTTTTCATATCAGTCATATTTACTCCATTATTGTCATAACCATATGGTAATATTATCTGGTAGACTTATTCTTGCAAAAAGAGACAACTAAATCAGTTTAGTATAAAGACTGTGAGACTCTGAGACTAACAGGGTATTCAGGTGCCAAGGTGGGCGTAATGTAGAATTCCTATTGAAATCACTAGCAGTTAGGATACTCTTTAAGATGTAAGAAATATTAAGTCAGGCTTTCAAAGTTACAAACATCAATCTTTCCTGGAAGTTTCCGTTCAGTATTTGACTTAACTTGGTGATTACATTGGTGAACATGACTAATCTTAAAAATATGCCAGTGTTTTCCTTACAGCTGGGTGTCAAATATGTGTAGAACCCATCTCCCATTGCTGCCTCCTCATTTTTAAAAATCCAGTTAGGCACAAGTCTGAATTGTTAGATACCTTTGACAAGGTGGCTCATTATCCTGTCTCAGAAAAAAGACAAAAAAAAAAACCAAAAAACCACAACAGTAGGAAATAGATCTGTGTCCATGAAGTCTTATAATTCCCAAGGAACCAAAGTTCTTAGCTCATATGTCACTGTTCAGTTATTCTTATCATCTCTATATCTTGGGGCCTGGAGCACAAAACCAAGAGCACAAGTTTTGGCCAAAGCTGGATAAACAGCTTATTTCCACGCCATTGAGAAGAATGAAGATACTTGAACATTTTTTAAGTGATCGGCATAGTTGTAATCGACAGTGACATTACACAGTTGGAAGTTTAAGCTCAAAAGGAAAATAAATACAGCATTTTTTCTAGGAAAAAAAAAAAAATCACAAAGGTCAGGTTTCCTAAAAATTACTTCCCACAAAACTAATTTGGGCACAGTAGGTAATAATCCTGTGTTGGCAGGGAGGATGATCAGGTGACTCATGACAATATTCCTCCCCATCTCTTATTTTTATGATTTCCATAATGATTTGAGCAGAGAAGCATATTGACTCAATTGCAAAATATCAGATCCAAGTTTCTGTATATCCAGGTACCTTTTATAAATAGAAGGAATTGGCAAAAGCAAACTGAAATAAACCATCCACACCCTCTTGGCAGGCAGCTGGGCTGAGAACTGATTTGCAGCCGTGGAGTTTCTGTCTAGTCCCATGTTCACTACTCAATTGTGAGTTTGCTTAAATTGCAACCACTGCAGTTCACTTCTCCTGTTTGAACTTAGAGCTAGGAGTAATCTGGAGCACAAATCAGATCAATGAACAGACAGAATTAGTTCTGTGTTGTGAAAGGACTACAGTTATATTTTACATTTATGTGTTAAGTAACGGGCACTAATCAATGCTCCATTGCTTTGTATGTTCAATTCAACACACAGCCATGTGATAACCCCACAGTTTCAATGTAAGCTGGTACTTGGCAGCCCATTACATAATGTTTATAGCAGTGTTTAATGACTGTTTTGGCTGTCCATCTCTAACTGGAAAAATCCTTTTCTTCTGAATTCCAAAGGGTAGCAAACTCACAGCTGTTCAGGTATAAACAGTCAGAATTCAAGATTTACTGCTCATTTGACCACTCGTTCCCTTTTTTTTGTGAGGGTATGATCACTTTTCTTGTTATCTGAATGGAATATATAAACTATCTCCTTCTATTGTCATTTTACTACTTTGTATTATACACAGTCTCCTCATCCTTTGCTTCTTTGTCCTTCTGGGACCTGGAACTGCAGATTAGGTCGATGATATCACAATACACTAAGTACTGTAAAGGACAGGATCAGACTGAATTTGTGAAGCTCAGAGAGAGGGATCCCACTCCCTTACATGCCTATATAGCTGTGATGGCACTCAAATTGCTCCTAGAAACACATTCAAAATATTTATTATTTTTCAGATGTTGGCATAGTGTCAAGCACTACCAACCTTACCCCTAACAAGCTAATTCCAGGAGCAGCTGAGAACAAAACTGCATTGTTTCCATCTAGAAGTATTTACAGCCAAAGAAGTGGATCCTGTAAAGAGAACAACACATTAGATCCTTCTGGGCTCCCTTGATGTACTCCCGAAGCAGAACAGACTTAATTATTAGCACAACCATGGGGAAGCTCTAAAGATATTGGTAAACACACATTTTAATAGTTTTTTACAGTTATTCTTAGATCAATCATAATTTAGTGAATGTTTGTTTTTTAATACAAAGCTTGAACTTGCTCCAAAAGTATGTGATGAGAAAGGATTCCAGCGAAAGAGCAGAACAATGTAAGTTTTCAGCCCAGATGAGCTAAAGGTAAAATATGTTTGCAATATCCACTGCTAAGTAATTGAGTGTTCACCATGACTCTCATTTATTGAATAATGTTATAGATCGATAATTGAGGAGAAAAACATTCCCTCTTGTATGTCTGCCCTTTGTATTAATTCCATTGAATCCTACCTAGTGCATTAAAGAAGATGAATAAAGAATTGACCGTTGGACCATTATATCCTATATGCAGTATTCTTCTTAAAATACACTGAAAGGATAATAGGCAAAGCTCCTGCACAAAACTGTGGGCCTTAGCAATCCTTCCTCTCAGCAGTGGCTGTCAGCTTCATTATCTCACTTACAACTCTGAATCAGCATCTGTGTATTGTGATGGGCAAATGATCTGAAATCCCAGGAAGACCAAATATTTATTATTTTTAATACTGATATATTTTTTACACAAAAGCATTGACAAGATCAGATTGTTAGTGTCATTGGTTTGATTCATAGAAATACATGCATTTTTGTGCCACCTGGGCAAAGATATTTATCCATAAATAAAGCGTTAGTATTTCTTGCTGGTCTATTAGCTATACTGTAGGATTCATATAACTAAAAAAGAAAACTAAGCACAAGCAGCTTCCATAGCACACTGAGAGACTGCTGAAATCATCTTTAAATAGAGCTGACTTGCAAGTACTACTCAGCATGCCAGAAAAAAGAAGCCAGTGGCTGTTTTTATAAATACAAAAGTCCTGGATCCAAAATGGCTTCATTTCACTATGACTTGGAGTTTCTGAGAGTAATCATCTCATGTAGTCATTAGTTTATTCTGGCACAATAAGTAACCGCATGTTCCTGAGTGAAGTGAGAGCTTGTGATCCTAGAGATGCTGTACAGCAATCTGGACTGGTAAGGATGTAAGAAATCCAATAAATCAAAGTCCATCTGTACATTATTTCATAAGACCTCCTTGAAAATGCCTTTGGGAATATTCATAAATTGCAAAATAAGGGAATTTTCAGCATCTGTAATTGACAGGAGGGGAAGCAGCAGCAGCTCACAAGTTAAAAGTTCTTCTAGCAAGAGGAAAAGAAGGGGGTTTCTCCTTTGCCTATGACTCCAACTTTGCCTTCCGATCTGTGGTGGGAGCAGCATCCAGCAGCTTGTGGTCACCCTACCAGTATTGTCACTAACCTGTGTCACCTAATATAGATCTTTTTTCAGTTCAACAGCTCTATACTCTGAATTGAGACCTGGCTGCACATATTTTATGAACCTGACTGGGAGTAACTGGTATTTGAAGCATACAGTCACTGATAAAATTAGAACTTGTTTGATGATTGCTTTTTCATTAGTTATGTAATGCCATTGGTATAGCTGGTGAAAAGTCTAAAGACTAAGTCATATGAGGAGAGGCTGAGGGAGCTGAGGTCGTTTAGCCTGGAGAAAAAGGAGGCTCAGGGAAGACATTATCACTCCCTACAACTACCTGAAAGGAGGTTGTAGCAAAAATGGGCTTGTCCTCTTCTCCCAGGCAACTAGTGAAAGGACAAGAAGAGAGTATCAAGCTGTGCCGGAGGGGGGGGGGGTTCAGGATGGACATACATAAAGAATTTTTTCACTGAAAGTGTTTTCAAGATTGGAATGGTCTGTTCAGGGAAGTGGTGGAGTTACCATCCCTGGAAGTGTAAAAGAAATTACTGGACATGGCACTTAGTCATGGTCTGGTTGATAAGGTGGTGTTCAGTCAAAGGTTGGACTTAATAGTCTTGGAGGTCTTTTCCAATTTTTATCTTCTGTGATTAGCCAGAGGTCATACACTGCCTTACTCATATTTGCATTCATGTTAATGTTTTAGGTTCTATCACAGAAAAACAAAGCATTTTCCAGGAGCAGCTGCAGCAACATTGATGCTGCTATAGCCTGCTCATCTGTGCTTGGTTATTTGAAGCTCAGACACAAATATGCTCATGAGTTTGCCAAGTCCTGCAGCACCTCAAGTATGGTGCCTCTGCACCCTTAACAGCAAAGAAGGTAAAAAAACAGCCAAACAAAAGCCCACCAAACAAAACAAAAAGCCACAATCATACAAAACCCCAAAACAAAAGGAACAACCAAGCAAAGAAATGACAAAAAAAAACCCCAAAACCTGAGACAGAAAGAGATGGTCAAGTTCCTTGATAGAAAAATCCAAGCAGGACATGCATAAGCATGTGTGGTAACACATGTCACACTCCCCATTCCTCCATCGAGCTTTTGGTGAAAATGTTGAATAAAAATACATGGAATTCCTACTCTAACTGAAACCCCTGTGCTCTTACCTGCTGATGTTCTTACATGGATGATCGACTTCCACACCTGGCTGCTTCACCTTCAAAGCAGCAGAGCCAAGTTTCCTTTGTCTTTCTTTTATTTGTAATTTAACTATATGGCCCACACTTGTTGCTTTATGTGATCTCCAACAATATTTAATGTCTTAATCTTTTAATCTTTCTCATTTTATGCTCACATGCTACTGCTGCTACTTTACATTCATACTTCATAGTGTTTCCACTTTTATTCAATTCTTTCTAATTCTCAGGTGTCTTCAAATATAATGGTATCTCTTTTGACAGTTCTCTTTCTTAGAAGAACTTGCCTTTACAATTTATATACTTTACTTGCTTTGCTTAGAGTTTCCTCTGTCCTACACTCTTAGATTATTTTCTTAGACTATTTTCTCAAAAGATTGCTGCAACCGCGTCCTTGATTTTGTTGTGGTTTCCTTTCCTGAAACCAATTATTCTTATTCCCACCGCTCTCATCCGTTCCTTCTTTCCAAAACCAAGTTTATATTCTATACAGCAAAGACAATAAAGCTGTGACAAACAATATTGAGCAGCTACAGTTGACAGGTAATGACATAAATGGGTAATAAGATCGGAGAGTAAATTTTTAGCTTTATTCTAGTCTAAATCTTCTGTTTCGTAACATTTTCACTTATGCATAAGTGGATGTAACATGATATCACCATTCATTTCTCTTAATCATGTTATAATCATGTTTTATTTTCACTTTCACAGATCTCTAAAACATTTAAAGGTATTCAGAAGAACCTTGTAAAATTTAGCAGGGAAGAAGCCCTGAGAATTCTATTAAAAAAAATGCATCTGAGATACAGATAAATAATTATTTACTCAAATCTGTGTATGAAAAACACAGAGAGGGATGCTTTCTACCTCGTTTGAAAAACAACTGGTGATTTGTATTAAATTACTGAATGCCTTTAATAGAATGTTAATGCTTCTATAGGATGCTAAATAGCAGAATAAAAGTATGAAAGGGATGAAGTCTATACACTACTGGAATTTATTGGAACTTAGAAGTCAGATGAAGCATTTGAATGATATACACTAAAAGAAAGGAAGGAAATCCTTCGGGTAAGAAATCCAGTAGTAACCTGTGTTCTCATTAAGGTTTTCAGAGGATTTTTAAGGATCAGAGGCAACTTCAGTTATGAAGATCTCAACTAAACAAAGAAGAAAAAAAGAAAGAAACTGCACGGTGTGCAACTTACATGTCATGAAAAGCTGAAGTGCTAAAATGTGCTTTGCAGATTAAGGAATATAAAGCTCCTGGATCCTTTGGCTTTAATACAATGGATGAAGAAACAAATTATGACTGACTTGAAATCAGTCTCTCCAGAATGATCAGAGAGTTATTCCTAGCAAAGGGCTCAGCTCTGAAGTGAAGAATACTGTGTTCCTGCTCCTAACATCTGCAGGAGGTCTGTTGGCACACTGCAAGCTCTGCTGCTGGGTACCGTGGCAGGATTGAGCCCAGAATGTATTTGTAGGTGTATAAACCTGCTTTCTCCCCAGTGGTATTGTGGAGTTTAAACAGGACAGCAAATGAAAAAATCTGAAGAAATATTTAGAAGCACTCTGGTTCCTCCTGCCTTTTAATGATTTGTGTTGGCATGTTTTTCCTCTTTACCATAGAGTTGATTTCTTTGTTATTAGTTCAGATTACTGTCAGCAGCTACTGTCAGTTCTGCTGTTTATAGTCACTATGATTCTCAAACTGGGCAAAGTTTATTTAGGTTAGGAAGGTGTATTTTTCACTTAAACAAAAGAAAGACAAGAAATGTTCTATTCTGTGGCACCCTGTGGTCCTTACTGGCAGCAGCAAAACCACTGTTAGTGTCGTGTTCCTTGTGGTGGACTCTTCCCACGCTGACTCAATCCTCTCCACTAAGGTGACCCAGAGCCTCAAACTTCTTTTCTTCTCTACCCTGACAAGAGGGAGACTTGCTGTCTGTGCCCTCTGAATTTGTGATGTAAACAGCATTTTTTGTGGTTACCATTCTTGGCAAAAGTATTGCTTCTAGGAACAAAAACCTCTTTGCTTGAAAAACAGGAAAAAGAAGTGAGGGCCACTCAGAAGTCTGTAATGCAGCACCCATACTGAAGGGACTTGAAACCAATGCTGTTACCCAAAAATCTGCTTATGAGTTACACAATGGTTAAGAACAAGATTACAGAAGCTAATATCAGATCACTGCTCCACCCCACTCTACCAGCTCAATATGCTACCCTATACAGATTACGAATTGATCTAGCAGCAAGATAGTGGGATATGATTTTGGATGTCAGTTGGTAGTGAGACAGGGAAGAACGTGTAAAGGGTTTCTCGCAGTTTATTTCTCGGAGAGGTATGACACAGCCTCAGGGCTGCAAAGTGAGATGCAACAGGGTCCACAGCTCCAGAGAGAGAGCAGATGACAAAACATTTCAATCTACCTGGTATCAGGCCAGAGTATGCTGACATTGCATTTTCTTCTCCCCACACAGTCATCTCCAAGCCAGCCTTCTCAAACCAGTCATCATTTCCTCTACCTCTCCCAGTCTTTTCTGATGTACCCCCATAGGTATGTCCAGAAAACATGACTCTGCTCCATAACTCTGTTCTATATCTGCTGTGAAGTTTTATACACCATACTGTTCCCAAAGAGCACAGAAAATGCAGGAGAGCCATACTGCTCCATTAATACAGCCTAGAATGGTGTCTCCTGCTCTGCCCTGAGCAGCACACAGCACAAATGTGCCCACACAGCATCGCTGCTTCACCAGTCCTATAACTCACAGTCCAATATCTGCACTTCACCACCACATGATTATGTTTAAACCTTTGCTAAGGGTTAATCCACATTACACAGGACTTAACTGTAACTGTGATTTTGGGGCTGTGAGGGCCCTTCAAGGAAATTGTTATGACTGATATATTCAAGTTAATTTTTTGGTAAAAGTCATAATCAGAAGTCCAGTGGGATGTCCAGATACTGTTACTGAGAAACAGATCATGCTTGGAAGCCATAAACAAGAGTAGAGGTCTCAGCAAAAATATACTCTCAGAGGATATTGGAGATACCCTCAGAGGAAATTGGAGAAAGCAGCCCATGTTCAACAAGAGATAATAATTGAGAAAAATAGCACCCTAGAGATAAAATAAAAGAGAACACACAAAGACTCCATGTGAAATTTATTTTCCTTGTTTTCCATGGTTCTTTGCAAGAAAAATTGATGTTCATGGGTTTATGTTTTTATTTTGCATTTATTTCCATGCACTGGGGCAGTAGGGTTCGTGTTTTGTTACCCCACATGACCAACCTGCAGACAGTACAGGTGATAACGCTTTGTTGCAAGATTTACTTGTAACTAGTGCAATGCTTCTCCTATGAAAAACAATTACTGGTCATAACAGAAACTTGTATTTGCTCATTTTCTTCTAAGACAACATCTTATTAACAAAATGAGGATGAGCTTCTTCTCTTTTCCTCTTGCTGAGCACCACCATGGGAGTGCCCTGCCCTGTGGCTGTGATGGAGGTCCCTGTCAGAACATGGGGTTTTGCTGCATCTGCTGGCACTGTCCTCCTGTCTTCAAGTTTTTCTCTCTCCATCTCAGGTTCTCCAGGAACAGGGCTGTCTCTCACTGCTATGGGTATGGCAGCAAGAACACCAAGGCCTCCCATAAAGAAAGCCTTCCAGACCCTTCAGCAGGACATCAGGGAATTCAAAAAGGCTTTTGCTGTTGGGGGGAATGTGCCCTGGAGAGAAGTGTCTTGGTTCATTTGGAAGATTTATAGAAATATAATCCTCTCACTCTTATTTGTGAGGAAACTGACTTTTGTACTTAAATGGCGTTTGAGATGAAGTTTGGCCCAGCTAGGAAGGAACAGGGCTGGGGAGGCACAGGGCTGGGAATAAGCCACCATAGGCTGGTACTCTCAGGCCACCCAGCAGGAGACAGGAAAGAAAAGGGGAAACCAAGAGAAGAGTATTAAGAAATGATTCTTGGAAATTACTCTGGAGCTCAGGTAGGGAGGTAAGTTTATGCACTGTGATGTTGCAAGAAGTAGGTCACAGGCAAGATTTCCACGCAGCCTGCCTGGAAGCCATTCAAGCCATTCCCTCAGCTGTGGTTTGGCCCAGGCTGCAGACTCCCTGTGACATGCCCAACAAAAGCAGCACCTACTGGAATCATCTGCCAGCCCATGCAGGGCTCAGAGGGGGCTGAGCCAGTCCCGCCCACTTCTCCTGGGGCTGAGTTTGCTACAAGTGGCCATAAATTTTAGCCTTGTTCTCTACTGAGATTACATAGCTCCCTACAGTCACAAGATGAATTATTTTTATTTAACTGGCTGGGTTATTCCAAGGCAAATATTTTATTTACAAGCAACTTGGTAATACGGCTGTAATTTCCACTTCCTGAGGGCAGCACAGGGGAAAGACAGGGATGTTCTGTGATGATGGCTTTCTCACTCATTTCAGTTCATCCTGGATAGTTTTACCAATACCAATGTAGCAATTCAGTAGGGAAAAAAAAAGACTTAGAATAAAGGATGAATTTACCCAAGTGCCTAATGACATTTGCTTCCTTCTTAGGCTCTGCCAAGAAAAAAGATAAAGTTAGCTGATTCCTTACTTCCCAAAATGAGGACTGAACTAATGGGAAAGCCACAAATTGCTTCTCATTCTTGTCACTCTCCACAACTGCACATAACAAAATCATCTGTAGGTGGGAGAAAACCTACAGTGCTATTGTGAAGCAGCTGCTGGAATGACACTGGGAGTTAATGTGCCCTAAAAATCTTAAAATCTCCTTTTTCAGACTGTACTCTCACTGTCTTTCCTTTTGTTTCAGAAAAATACGTTCTCAGTATGTGATGGAGAAAATATTATCCAGATGGGACTCCAAAGAAGTTACTATAAATTAATTTGTGGAATTAAAAAAAAAAAATTGATGGAATTACTGTCTTTTATTTTAACAGACTACAAAAAAAAGTTCATAAATCATCTGTTCTTTTTCTAATATCTTTTTCCAAGATAAAGTCTGCAAATGTAGTTCTCAATCCCACTTCAAATACTATAATTGTAAATGGGAGATTAAAGATAAAAAGACTAATATACCATCTTAACCAAGAAAAATTTTACATATCTTATAACTCTTTGTTGGTTTCTTACAGCAGTGAGTGGTGATATGATAGGAATATAGCATCATATATGTACCAAATAGATATTAACTGAAGTCCAAGAGGCAAAGTACTGATCTAAAGAGAAATTATTTAATACTCAATAAAGGCTCTATTGTGCAGCTCTTGAGCCTATTTCTTTGTAGAATTTCATCACCCTGAAAACTGTCCCTCCTATTTCAGACTATCACCTTTTTCCACTTCCAAGTTTTCATTTCATAACCATGGAAACCATACAAGATTTTACCCTGTAACTCGCATGTATAGGGGCATCAGTGTTAAGGCCAGGTATCTTAAATTCTTTATGGGCTTCTGTTCATGACTGATTTAGAACAACATAAATATTGGTAATAATATGCACAAGTATTATCTTTTGCTGAATAGAAATATCACCTCTGTTACCCAGAACAATTAAATGTCTTCCATAACCATCAATAATTAAGCCCAGAAACTTGAAATATAACTCTATTTTTTGAATCACCTGGTAATCAAGCAGAAAATAAAAATATTTGAAATCTCTATGATTCCTTGTATCATTAGTTCTAAGGCATTGTCAGTGTTTTTAATATTTAATGCAGTTTTTCAACTCCGTCACATTTCAGCTTCTGAATTACCAAGTAGATGTTTGAGACATCATTCCCCTAATTTGATAAATGGCCATGAGGATCTGCCCTGTAACATTTGCAACTTCTGCAAGAACTTTGTTCTTACCTAAAATGTCCATTTCTATTAGCCAAAACAGTTATGGAATGATTAACCTATATTTTGTCCCAGATACCACAGCATACTGCCCTGACTCAGTGGTTTTATACTCCCTTTGGCCACAAAAGTGGGTACAGGGCATTCCTGTCCCTTCACCAGCACAAGGAGTGCTGCAGTGTGAAAAACAAGGGACTTTTTCTGCCTCCCCTTGTTATGGGTAAATTGAGATAGGAAGAACTTGGTGCCCAGAGCCTTAATTGTAAAACCTGGGCTGATCCCACAGTGTGGGCAGCAGCTGGGGGGGGGAGGGGGATTCTACCCCTCTGCCCCCTCAGGTGAGACCCCATTTACAGAGCTGCCTCCAGATATGGGGCACCAACATCAGAAGGATGAGCCGCGGGAGAGAGTCCAGCGGAGGCACCAAGCTCTGCT
This sequence comes from Oxyruncus cristatus, assembly GCA_013399855.1. NCBI lineage: Eukaryota > Metazoa > Chordata > Aves > Passeriformes > Cotingidae > Oxyruncus > Oxyruncus cristatus. Next base: position 1,659,010 of record VXAY01007484.1, on the reverse strand, counting down.
GAGAGGAAAGGCTGAGAGAGTTGGGATTGTTCAGCCTGGAGAAGAGAAGGCTTTGGGGGTGACCTGATTGTGCTCTTCCATTACCTGAAGGGAGCTGACAAGAAAGATGGAGAGGGACTTGGGACAAGGCCTGGAGTGACAGGACAAGAGGGAACGGCTTCCCACTGTGAGGGGGGTGAGGCCCTGGCACAGGTTGCTCAGAGAACCTGTGGCTGACCCATCCCTGGAAGTGTTCAAAGCCAGGTTGGACAGGGCTTGGAGCAACCTGGGCTAGTGGAAGGTGTCCGTGTCGGCAGGGGATGGAATGAGATGGGCTTTAAGGTCCCTTCCAACCCAGGCCATTCTCTGATTCTATGATTCTATGAAAAGCTCATCCTTGATTCAGTATTAAACTGCTCAAATTCCTGTATTTATAGGTAATGCTTTTCAACAGGCATTTAATCTCGTACAGTTGGGTTTTAACTACGGGCCCTATATACTAAGCTTGAATTCACATTTCTGAAGTTTGCAAGCTTCTTTGTAAGCCAGAGACCTAGAGAGAGAGCATTTCATGCACCTACAGCCACTTGTAACATGTGCTCCAGTAAGTGCATCTCTGGCTTTACAATGTGGGAACTGCCGTGTAGTTTAGCAGCTGCTCTGCTGCTATAAATGTGACTGTTTCACTTCCTCTCGTTATCATTAATTTGTGATGACTAGTGCTGTATGTAAGATTTGAGGTTTTCATATCCAATGTTTTTAAATGTCTTGTCTTGCAATAGGCAATAAACATTTCTTCACTGGAATGCAAAATCTCATTCCGATGGAGGACAAAACAAAGAACCTTTGCCTTAGAAATCAGGATCTTCTGTGTCATTAGCTATTTTTTGCTTATTCTATTTATTTCTAGCTGTTTTGATATCAGTACCAGGTGTGAATTTTGTTGTGTTTACTGGACTTTTTATTTAATTTCATTTCCTGACATAATATGAATGATCAGCTCTAGGACACCTAGGATTGCAGATATTTTGCCTTTCCAAATTTTGGGCCATAGTTTCCTTCTATCATCCCTTTTTTCCCTTTTAGTTTTAATAATTTCACACAAATAAGAATACTAATTGTTCTTGATAGAGGCTTCAGTTAAAGAACACAATTGCACTGTGTTTTGCTATTATTGTTATATTTGTGTTTATTTAGGAAGGGATTTTTACCAATAAATGGTTAATTTAACTTACCTTCCAATACCTAACTAAGGAAAATTTCTTGAGCCATATCTTTCTCAAGGAGCCTAATTTTTAACAGGCTCCTCCACAGTGAATTTCAACTAGTGTATACATTATTTCATATAAAAAGTGCTAGTCCTTCAAGAGAAATGCAGAAGGGAAAACAGGAACACGTGAGGAAAATGTTTCAACCCATAAATCACCTTTTCTCCTGTGTCTTCTTTTTGTGGGAAAAATAAATACATTCATTAGCAATACTGCTGCTCGTTTAATTCTGCTTGAGTCTGGGACTGTACTTGGGACAACTTGTAGCATCTTTCACAGGAGCAGGATAAAGAAGTAATTCCATCAAATCTTTTTCCCTTGGTCTCATGGCAGTCATTCAAATTAATCACTCAAATTAATTAGACTAATTCATTTAGGAGTCTGTGCCACTTTATGAACATTGTACATTGTTATCTTTTTTCCTTCACTGCTTCATCTGAATGCCCTGTGTTCTTAATGCCTAAATCATAGGATGTTTTCCAGTTTGCAAACCTGGTCTCTCTTATTGCATCTCTCTATATTTTCAGATCCCAGTCCTGTCTAAAATCTGAGTTTATGTAAAATGAAATAGCCTTGGGAACTTTCATTCTGCATTCGAGAATTTAATATATTTATAAATACAGTGTGCAAGGCACATGAATGTTTTAGGAAAGTTCCTTGTCCCCTCAACTTACTGTTCAATTGGGTGCTATAGTGTAAAGACTGTGATAACTGTTTTATTTGTAACTGTTGAGTTGTTGGCTTTTATTAAGGAGAATAAATGACTGACTTATCTTTAAAATGCTGCTGTCAAAAATTTCATTAGCTCAGGTTGAGTAGGAGCAAATAATTACAGTGTATATTATTCATTCTTCCCTGTGCCATGCCCATTGTAATAGTGTGTGTATCAGTTCTACCATCTCAGGTTTCGGATTTCACTGAGGACTGTACAGGTTCAACATTTTAGCATTGGAAGTCTGCCCCTTGTTAATCAAGACAGGGGTCATTGTATTGGAATTTAACCACTTACTCTATACAGATGACTGACAGTAAGGTTACCCCTTGTGATGACTTGGTTTGGTTTGGTTTGGTTTCAGTCTGAGTCAGGCAATACTCAAACATTTTAACAAAAAGCCCCTGCTACTTGTCAGCTACTCAGAGAAATCAACATCTCTGTAGCTTCATTGCTATCAGAAAACAATGTCCAGATGAAAGTATTTGCAGCTTCTGTGATAAATAATGTCAGGGCTGAACCACCAGATTCTGTTATAGAAACAGAAAATGCTTACTCTAAACAGAATGTTCCAAGATAAAAGGTATTTGTGGCAAACTGAGCAGGCTTTTCTCCATTACAAATTTTCAGAGTCTGCATAGCCAAGTCCAATGACAAGGAGAGATATCCAAATTCTTCACAAGATAGTTCTGAATAAATATCTGAAGATGTGAGTATATAAATATCTGAATAATTATCATATTACTATTACTGTCTGCATAGAACCATGTTAGAAAACACATCTTTTATTTAACCAGAAAAATCTTTGATTTATGAGAGCCCTGGCACTATAGAACAATTCTGATAAAATAAGCAAGTTGGTTGCATTTTACCATATATATTCAATACATGTTGTCTGAAAATACTAGTGTGAATTAACTACATCTTCCAGATAGTTTAACACAGTTTTTTCGACTCTTTGCAAAGAGATTTAGAGGTTGTTCAGAGCAACATCTGTCTACAGCCATAGACGTTAAAAAGAGGACACTAATAATAATATCATGTCAAATGGATCACTTGGCTAAAGGATTTGAGAAAATGACAACACACTATTGTGCCTGGGCAGAGTTGAAGTCTGTATTGCTTCAAAGAGAAAGACAATATTTAGAAGAGATTAATTTGAGCCTTTAACTTGCAGCTCATTTAAGAATTGAGCTGCTTGTTGTTATGCTTCTGGTTATTGTTTAATAGCTGTTGTGGAAAATCCACAAGTGACTCACTGAAAAGACCTCTGTTTTCAAGTGTCTGTGAAACACCTTACTCGCCATTCCTTAGGTAAACAAGACAAAGGAGTTCCCTGCCTCAATTGTCTGCCCATTTTTTAATAATCTAAAAATACTGACTGAGTTTCAGGCTCAGACTTGAGTCATAGTTTTAGACAACTCATATAACCATCAACCAAGTCTTATCAAATCCCAGAAGAAAAGTTTCAATTCTCCTAGGTTAAAATGGGCACAATAACAACTGCATGTTAGCTTTGGCAATGTTCCCAACATAAAATAATCACTAGAGATCCTGGCATAGCATTTAAAGGGAGAAACCTACCAAATATATATGTACTTTGGGTTGTCAAATTGATATTTATTTGGATCTGTAATATCAAAACACTATGATTACATGGAGGTTGTATTGGGAAACCATTATCAGTGGATACCCTTTTGTCATTTTTACTGGTTAAAGGATTAATTTGCGAACTTTATTTGAGCATCATGCACTAAAATTTGGCATTTCAAGTCTGTGACCGTCATTAATGAGTTAATGTTGATGTTACTGGTCTGTAAATTAATATTGGGGATCTCACCAATACTTTTAGGATCCTCTTCTATACACATACCAGTGAATTTTCATTGACTGGATTTGAGGACCAAATTGAGGTGCTTAACAAAGTGTCAGAAATGAAATTGACAGAACTAGTGTGAGTTTGGGACCAATATTTCTCAATTTTAATATATACCCTGAATGAAACTGCTTAGTTAGGTAATAGATGTATGTGAGCATCAAATCTCTAATGCTTGTGAAACACTCTGAAACCAGATTAGTTTTTAGAATTTTATCATTGACTCACTACTGAGCCTGAGAAAACTCAGAGCTAAAAAAAAACATTTTAGACAAATATTTTTTCATAAAAAATTACAATTTCAGTGGACCTGCTAATATTCACAAATCTGACCCAGGGAAGAAATGTGATCCAGACTAGACTGGCAAAAGTCAGCAAGCCAAGAGCAATGGGCTGAGTGTCATTTCTCAGCAGCTCATATCTAAAGATACTTTCCTTCTGAAAGATCTTCCAGTGATCTACTGGATCAGTAATAACCATCATTCAAAGAACTGCAGAAATATAGGTTAATTTAGGTTGGAAGGGACCTTCAGAGCTCAAACAGGCAGCCCCTGGCCCATATTTAATGAGATCATGTTACTTATTGACTTGACTATTTGAATTTTGAACACCTCCAAGGACAAAGAACCAAAACCTCTCTGGGCAACCCATTCAAACATTTTACACCTCTCAAGACAGAAATTTTCCCAAGTGGACTTTCCAGTGTTCCAGTTTGCATTCATTACCTCCTGTCCTTTCTCTGTGCACATCCGAGGAGAGACTGTCACCAACTTCTCTGCATTTTCTTGTCAGGTACTTGTAGGTAGCAGTAAGGTTTCCCCTTCACCTTCTCTTCTCCAGCATGAACAAACCCTAATTTCTTGGCCTTTCCTCTTACCTTTCCTTCCAGCTCCTGACCATCTTGGTAACTTCTTCTGTGTGCTAAAAAGTCTAAACCTGGACACAGCACTCTGGATGTGGTCTCACAAGTGCCAAAGAAAGGGGGTGATCACTTCCCTGAATCTTATGGCTGCACTTTCTAATGCTACCCATGGGTTTTAAACTGGTTTTGCTTAAGTCTTAGCTCTTGTTAAAGATATAGGTTGTTTTTTCCTTCTGACAAGAAAAATGAACACAAAAAACTTCATATCAAATCAGTAGGGTTTTTGATTTTTCATATTCCGATTGGGCAAAACCAGCAGTTATTCACACAGTCCTAGGAAAAACCCACACATTTATCTGGTGTACAGCACATCATATATCCTATAATTTAACTTACAGTTTGTTTAACCACATGGGGTTTTTTGGTCATGTCAGCTTTGAGTGGGAAATTGATCTTCTCTTCCTGTTATTTATTTCTTTTCCTGTAAATGATAATGAAGGAATGCAACTAAAAATGCACAATAAGGTAAAACAGTCCGTATGTTTTGATAATGTTAGAAGACAGTGTGCACTTCTAGAGTTGTTTTATTGCTACCAAAAATCTGAAATCATGTCAACTTTGATTCTGTTTTTAGTTCACATTCCTTCTCGCTTTGGGATTTGGAAGGTAAACTGCCTATTGCATAAGAGCAAGTATGAACTCTACAAGAATAAATCTCCACTTGAAAATCAAGGCTCAGTATGCAGTGGCAACCAAAAGAAGTCAACAAAGTGCTGGGCACCATCAGGATAAGTGCTGAGAGCAGGAATGACAGAGAGAATAATTTAGTCACTATGTCAAACCTGCTTGTGTCTTATTCGTGAGAGTTTTGCGCAGTTTTGTTCTCCAAATCTCAGAAATGTTATGACAGTGAAGAAAGTACCTAGAAAGACAATTTCAATTATTAAAGGAATGGACCAGCTACCAAATAAAGAGTTTGGAGGAGACAAAAAACTTGATATAACTAAGTTTTGCAAAATTATTATCATTGCTAAGAGACAGAATAGTAAGATAGATGGGTCATTTAGTCATTTGTATGTTAAATGGAGAAACTGAAGCAATTAAGCAAAACTCAATGAAAGTATTTGTACTTAATTGTACAATCAAAGTTTTGTGCTCTAATTAGGTAGTCCATCAGACAGGATTAAAACCTGGGCTGATCCCTTCACACACAAAGACAAGAGGAACTGATTCAGCCATTTAGGACAAGACAAGGGCATTCATCTGGAATATGGGTGAACCCCAATTTCATACTTTGTTAAGTGCATAGATGTAAAATTTTTTCTCCTAGTCAAATTCCCTAATAACCAAAAGTAAATCTGTCATGTTGTAACATTCTCTTCAGCCTGAAGACTTTCAGTTTCTGGAAGTCAGTGATGGATTAATACTGCACAGAAACAACACTTATTTTTTTCAGAGGTAAGTTGGGAGTTGTTACATGTGATGTTTCCTAAACGGAAGAGATTAAAAAATGTTTAATTCAGAGTTATTTTAATAGTTTCAAATAAGTCTTTATAGAAAAGCAACCTTCAGACAAAATCTTGATGTTTCATAGCATTTTTTTAAGTTTTTAGACAAGGCTAAAAAGTATTGTTTCAATGTTCCTCTTTCCTCATCCAGAACTATAGGAAAACACAAATACACAAACCTTATTTTTAACTATTCAAATAGTTTCATTATTTGACAATAGTAGAAGTATTTTTCATAGCCAGAGTTTTCTATGTCAGCTTTGAACAGGTTTCATAAATTATTTTGCATTGCAGAGACATAAAGAAATAGCACAACTTAAAGCGTAAGCTCTGTGAAACTTTCAGTGAACATTTGTCATGGTTCACTTTCAGAGAGGAATTTCCATTCTTTATGCTCAGGGAACCAAGCAACATATGATGGCAGATTTTTTATTAACTGGAAAGATTCTGACACAACTACGCACATATGTTTTCTAATCTGTTTATATAATAAGTTCCATCTGGCTAGAGAAAAGTGGACTAAACAAACTGGAGGATGCTGAAACTTTAGGAACATACTCACTAAAATGTTTTCAAAATACCTAACTATGATGTTCGGTTACTGATATTAAGGTATAAATCCACAGAATAATTCAGCCTGGAAGAGACTTAAAGTGGCCTCTGGTCCAGTCTCTTCCTCAGAGCAGGGTCAGCTCTGAAGCTCGGGGCTACTCGGGGTTTCACCCAGGTGGTGTTGAAAATCTCCAAAAATTGAGACTGCACAGCCTCTCTGGGCACTCTGTGCCACTGCCACTGCCCAATTGTCCTCATGGAGAAAAGGATTGTCTTTATATCCAGGCTGAACTCCTCTTGTTTCAGTTAATGCCCACTGCCACTCACTCTTTTACCCTTCACCACAGCGACATACCTGGCTTCAGATCCTTAAAAACTTCACCATGGGCACTGGGGCTGCTGCTAGTTTCCCCTGTAGCTGTCTCTGCTCCAGGTTGAACTAGCCCAGCTCTCCAGCCTCTCCTCACAGAGCAAATGTTACAGCCCCCACCAATTTGGTGACCTACTCTGATTTTAATCCATATGGGGGAGAGAGTTTTTTGATTAAATGTAGACACAGCTTTATATTATATTTCTTTGTAATAGAAAAATATTAGACATTTATTTTTGTGCCATGTAACTTCATAGTTGAAAACATGCATTTTGCTAGATAGCACTAGGAGTTTTCTTAAATCCACCTGTAGTAATCCCTTACCAGTAATTCAGATCATCATTTTAAGATCAGCACTTGCTTAAACTATATGCATCAGACTTCTAGTTTAGGTTCCACTTATTCTCAAGAGCTTTTACAATGGAGTCGAGAAACTGCTTTTAAAAAACCCAGCTGTATAAACAACATGAATTTAGTTGGCAAGCAAAAACCAGGGCTTTACAAATTATACTTCCTTTCCTAAATGTTTTTAAATGTATGGTTTTATTCATAAAATTCCTTAAAAATTAAAAATTTACAGTAAACTTCACTTTGTATATTTCTGTGAAGGACAAGCACATGCCCTTAGGCCTTGTGATGCTGTTGCTTCTGGATAATGTCAATGCAAATTTGTTAATTTAATTGACATCATTCTGAACTACTTGTGTGCATATATGGGAGGCTTTGATCCTGAAAGGAAATTTATAAGCACCCAGGTGGAAATTCCAGTAGATATTGTCCTGGAAAAATAACAGGCATCAGACATACAGTTCAATTAAGCTGCAGTTTTAAAGAATGACTCATCTGGAAAGTATCAGGTAATGCCTCACTCAGTACAGATCATCATCTTGAGAACAATGGACACAGCTCTGGTATTTCTCACTGGTTCTGAAGAGAGGATTTCTCTCCCCTCTCAAAATCCGCATCATTAACCTGCACTCTTCCTCTGCTCCATTTCACCTTACAATACTTTACAGCACTGGTTTGACATGTGTAGAGTCCATGTATCCAGTAAGGACAGTACTTGCTATGATTCGTTATTACTTAAGAGGTATAGAATCAACAGGATCTGCATGGTCTCATTCAAACAAGAGCCATCGCCTCTTGGAAACATGTTTATATGTTTCTTGCTTCTGGCATTGAATAGTACTGAATACCTCTGGGCACCCCAATTGCATCTTTTTGCCAGCAAATGGCAGAGTTGCTGCTGTTTATTATAAAAAGGAGTCAGGTTGGTGTAAGATCCCTTGTCATCCCAGCTCTTGGCCCCCTTCTTGCAATAGGTCCCACAGATGGAGTCCCACCTGGAGAGGCAGAGCCAGAGTGTGTGTTTGGAACTACTCTGGGACTCCATTTACCCATCTGCACAATGGGCCTCAGAATAACTTGTTTTTTTCCCAGAGGAAGCTAATCTAAATATGATGGCATAGCCCCAGAAACTGGAAATGTTCCACTTGAAATACAACTACCTTTTGGTAAGAAACATTAACAAATGGGACCATTGACTTTTGTTTATTTGTCTTAAGTGAAGTGTCTGCTGTTTCAGGGTCACAGAACATTCACCACATTCACTATATAGTGCTATTTTGGGCACCAAACACAGACTGTAAATCAAAACATGACACCTTTCAATTATTTGCGGTAACAAAATATATGTTGAAATCATATGGTTGGCACAATTCTTGTTTTCAAATAAATAATATCTAAATGCTGCTTCATTTCTTCTTGCCACATCTCCCATCCCTCCTTCTCCATTTTTACTTGGGGGAGGGGGGGGGAAACTGGCATAATTATTCCAGTCTCTGCTGTGCCTGTGAAAAATTACCATCAGTCCAGCTAACTTTACCCACACCCACAAGATGCCAGAACTGCAGAAATTCTGCAGTGTTTGTTGAAATCTTACTATTCAGCAGTTTTGTGGGTTTCAGTGCTTTCAAAATATAACTTTCTATGCTTGCTGGTTTGCTCTAGGGTCAGCACAAGGTCTATGAACCACTGCTGACTGTTTTTACCTTCATTTACACCTCTCTTCATTTTTTAAACTCAGACAGTGGCATCACCGGAGCCATAGATTTTATACCTTACACTGCCTATTGCTGGCCGGCTTTGACATTATCATTTATCATTTCTGGTTTTAAAAACTTCAGTTGTTGGAGGTTTTAAGGAGTCACTGTATATAAAAGTAATAGCAACTTCAGAGGTCTGTACTTAGTTTCCAGCTCAGTCAAGACTTTTTGTCTCTCCTTTAAAAAAAATTATACACTACATCTGTGATGCTGTCTCCAAAAAAGGGGGAATACAGCTCATTTTCATTGCTCCTTTTATTTGTTTGTTTGTTTGTAGAGTCTTTCACCAGTTTCTTCAGTTTGTCTACAGAAGACAAAAATCCATGCCTCAATATAGGCTTCTAGCCACTGGTGTAATATAAATAGTAATAAAATGTGTAAGAAAACATATTGGATTCTGTATATTTACATGTCCAGGACTCCCAAAGGATTTAACTGAAAGTTCAAAAAACATGTTTCAGCCGTCTCAGATGGCTCATTGCATACAATCTTTCAGAAGTCAATTTTGTTTAGCATTTTGTTTTACGCCCTATGACAAAATAGTTACAAACTTCCTGCTTCTTTTTCTCTTTATATGTTTTTCTACTCACTTGCAGAATCTGTTCAACATGGTGGGCTATCTTTTCACTTCTTGTTTCATTGTCCTACAGTAGCAAAGATTAACTTTGCACATCTCTTCTTGCCCAAAGATAAGTTGTTTTTAGAAAAGCTGCCTGTTCTAGGTTTTTGCTATAATTACTTTGTTTGGAGATTACACTGGGAAACAGCCCTTAAAAACAAAGGGGTCCAGGACAGATGGACATACTTCAAGAAAGAAATCTTGAAGAAATCAGGAGCAGGCTGTCCCTGTGTGCTGAAAGGTGAGCTGATGGGGAAAATGACCGGCCTGGCTGAACAGGGAGATTTTGCAGGAAATTAGGGAAAAAAAGAGAGTCTATCACCTGTGGATAAAAGGGTAGGCAACTCATGAAGTGTTTAGGAATGTAGTTAGGTCGCATAGAAATAAAATTAGAGAGGCAAAAACACAATTTGAATTTAATCTGGGCACTTCTGTTAAGGACAACAAAAAGTGTTTTTATAAATACATCAACAGCAAAAGAAGGGGCAAGGAAAATCTCCATTCTTTGTTGAATATGGACGGGAACAGTTTCCAAAGAAGAGGATAAGGCTGAGGTACTTAACACCTTCTTTACCTCAGTTTTCAGCAAGAAGGCAGGTTGTCCTCAGGACAGGTGGCTTCCTGGGCTGGTAGACAGCAACTGGGAGCCAAAAACCTCTCTTCCAGGATTATTCCAGGAGGAATAAGTTAGTGACCTGCTGAGCCACTTGGATCCTCACAAGTCTATGCGACCAGATAGGATCCATCCAAGGGTGATGAGGAAGCTGGCAAAAGAGCTCACCAAGCCGCTCTCCATCATTTATCAACAGTCCTGGCTCACTGGGGAGGTCCCAGATGATTGGAAGCTGGTGAATGTGATCCCATCCACAGGAAGGGCTGGAAGGAAGACCCTGGAAACTACAGGCCTGTCAACCTGACCTCAGTGCCTGGCAAGG
>VXAY01007484.1:1615949-1647611 GCA_013399855.1 Oxyruncus cristatus | reverse complement strand
TACTCAGCACTGGTGAGGCCACACCTTGAGTGCTGTGTCCAGTTCTGGACCCCTCAGTTTAAGAAGGATATTGAGGTGCTGGAGAGTGTCCGAAGAAGGCCAACAAGGCTGGTGAAGGGACTCAAACACAAGTCCTATGAGGAGAGGCTGAGGGAGCTGGGGTTGTTTAGCCTGGAGAAGAGGAGGCTCAGGTTAGACCTCATCACTCTCTACAACTACCTGAAAGGAGATTTTAGCCAAGTGGGAATTGGTCTCTTCTCCCAGGCAATCCTCTAGGACAAGAGGGCATGGCCTTGAGCTGTGCCAGGGGAGATTTAGGTTAGACATTAGAAAGAAATTCTTTACAGACGGAGTGATCAGGCATTGGAATGGGCTGCCCAGGGAGATGGTGAAGTCACCTGGAGGTATTTAAGAAGAGACTGGATGTGGCACTTAGTGCCATAGTCTAGTTGACAGGGTGGTGTTGGGTCATGGGTTGGACTCGATGATCTCCGAGGTCTTTTCCAAACTGGTTGATTCTGTGATTCTTAAGAATGTGGAATTATCTAATTAATCGTCTTTATGCCACCACTGCTAAGTAAAAAATGTCAGCACTGGTGACAGACAATGTAAAGGAGAATATATAAACTGTTTTAACAGAAGTTGTCTATTCCTAATTGGTGTAACCATTTTAGCACTGGCTGAGATGGGCAGTGAGGCAGAAGTAGCCTACATAAAAAATTCCTCTCAGCTTTATTTGCTTTTGCTGTTTGTCATCATAAGACAAACGGCTATCATTATATGAGCAACAAATCAAACTTTTACACATTCAGCTTCAGTGATTTGTGTCCTTTTCCTGTTTTGTCCACAAGGGAACATCCACGTGAGGGTAGTGTGTTCCAGGAAGCCTGTACCAGCGTCTACCAGAAAGCTGCCTGAGGTTTTCCATATTTTCCATACAGGAAAAGAAACATTCGTGAAAGAAGAAGGTGAGTTCAGCAGAAACAGCATCTCCCCTTGGATGCATGCTTGTCAGCATACGAGTTTTAGCAGAAGCTGAGATTGTAGTGACCCTGGGGAGACAGAAATAATCTTTAAGCTTTGAAGTATAGTAATTACTATCTCTGTCATAATGACAGATTTATCCTATAATCCACCTTATAAGTCAAAATCACGTTTTTGTTATTCTAGACACACAGATTCATTGCCTACCTGTAGCCAGTAAATTGCCTCTCAGAGTAGTAGCTGTCTCATCAATCTCTGGCTGTGATCCTCTCATAAAGTAAACTAAATTCCTGTTTTTTGAGGGAGATAAATAGTATTAAATATTTTTAAATATTTTTAATATTCAAAACTATTTCCTGATATTTAGCATTTCTGGTTTTCAATATATCACAAACAGTAAATTATTCTGTAATTCTATTTAAGGATCTCTGAAGTAAAATTTGTGTTGATATTTTGGAGTTATAGTTCTTTACAGAAACAAAGGAACATAATATCATATTGTATATTCTATAGTGATATTTCTTTTCAGACAAGCAACATTTATTAACAATTGAAGTGTGTGTGATCTCTTCCAGCTGTTAAAAATCTGTTGCATGAGTGTAACTACTAAAAAGTTGCAGAATTTTTAAAATCATCAAGCTTATATTTTTATTCTCTATCAAATAGTAAAAAGACAATTTTTCTAGCAAAGAAGAGTAAGTTTTTGCAGCACTGTTGCCAGTTATTGCCGGTGTAAGTTACTGCAAAATAGTCTAAACGTGTGGTTTGCTTCTGACCATTTCTTCCCACAACCTATGTCAATATTCAGAGACCCTGTGTTTATATGAGGATACGGTTTCAGAGCCCTCAGCTGGAGAACGGATGCCTAAACCACAGTGTTGGGGAGGAGAGAAAAACCAGCCATCTAAGCATGTTTACTTCCAGTGACAAGGAAATTCTAACTTGTCCCTAAGTGGTGACTCACTGGGGTGGGACTATAAAAGTAAAGGTATCTGCTCTCTGAAACAACAGGGCTTCAGACTTCAGAAATCCAACATGATGCAATCAACACTTTCAGCTGTTTTCTTTTTCTTGTTGGGTTTGTCCTTTTGCCTGACAATCCCTATTCCCCTAGAAGACAGCCATGAATTCACAGAGAAAGATCTTCAGTTTGCAGAGGTACAGTACAAAATAATTAATTCACATGTCTAATAAATAGCAAGTTGTATAGTTACAACTGTTTGGAAACTAGTCTTATTACTTCTTTTCCCCTTTGTAGCGCTATCTCAGGACTCACTATGACCTCCGTCCAAATCCTTCTGGCATCATAAGAAAGAGTGGTAACACGGTGGCATCTAAACTTCGGGAAATGCAAGCTTTTTTTGGCTTGGAGGTGACAGGCAAACTAGATGAAGAAACATATGAGCTGATGCAGAAACCAAGATGTGGTGTCCCAGATGTGGGGGAATATAACTTTTTCCCTAGAAAACTCAAATGGTCAAAAATGAATTTGACATACAGGTAAATGCCCGGTATTTTTTGTTATTGTTGTTATTACCTTCTTTACAAGTGCCTTGTCCAATAGGTTGATAGTATATGAGGTTGACGTGAGAAGACACCTTTGAGTTTGACTCAGCTGAATTTTGCAGTTAAACTGCAAAATTAATGTTGCGGTCTAAAACCCTTACAGCCTCACTCCTCGTCTGGCCTCTGTATAGACACTCCAGACACATCCATCCAAATGAAAGAAGAATAGGAACTAAGATCATGCATTTCTCTAGGTCACTCTAGCTCTGTTTGGACCTGTTTAATGTCTGCTTCACATAGGTCTTGTCCCGGACAAAGCGACATAGATGCAAACCGGTATCTGTAATGTGGCTGTAAGAGCAGGCTCTTCCATTTCACATTCTAGATGGAGATATCTACGTTTGGTCAGACAAATCACCATACCATGACCTCCAAAAGTTGGCCTTAGGAAGCGAAGGTGCTGAAAATTCACATGGTAGCTCCTTCTCCTTTAATTCTGCAAGGTTGTCATCCAGGGGTTTTGACCAGCTGCAGCCTGACTTTGCTTAGCACTTCCAAATACAAAATCATTGAACTCTATTAGTTTGGTATCTAGTGATAAATATTAATTTAATACGGGTGATTGTAGTTTATAAAAATCTCTTTGGATTATATTTTGCTCCTCCAGGAAGTGAGGATCATGAGATATTTTATATGACATAAAAAAAAAAGTTTGAAGTCACTGATATGATTTGACTTAATATATCTGTCATTTTCTATATCTTCTGGTGCATAGAAAATCAATTAAAGAAAGCTGTTGGATAATGTCAAGTGTCTTTGAATTATGTTAATGAAGATAGAAATGGTTTGGTTTTTGTTTTGTTTTTTGATACTGTATGCAGTTGCCAAACTCTTTGTTATGTGACAAGAACATAAGAAAAAAGCACAAACTTTTAATGAGGTGTACAGTCAGATAGAAGTGCATTGCACATTTCTTCAATTCATGCAGTTTAACTGGAGATACTAATCTGTTTGACAGAATTATGAATTACACTTCAGATCTGAGGCGTGCTGAAGTAGACAGAGCTTTCAAAAAAGCATTTAAGGTTTGGTCTGATGTGACACCACTGAACTTCACCAGAATACGAAGCGGTGTAGCTGATATCATGATCTCCTTTGGCACTAAAGGTAACACAGAACCAATTGTTTTTACTTTATAGTAGTAATCCTCCAAATAAGATGGGGTAATTAATTCAATTGTTTTGAATTTTATTTTGTAGAACATGGTGACTTTTACCCTTTCGATGGGCCTTCTGGATTACTGGCTCATGCTTTTCCCCCGGGTCCAGACTATGGAGGAGATGCTCATTTTGATGATGATGAAACTTGGTCAGATGATTCTAGAGGTAACAGAAGTTCCTGAGATAATTTAAATGGAGATAGATGGAGAATTTTTCCTGTTTGATGTCTGTGAACAGTTTGTTTTGCCTGTTTACTGTTTCTTCATCATTATGTTCACTGTTCACACATAGAAAGCTGGGTTTAACCTCCAGTCATAAATAGAAGTTTTACATGTGCCTAGCATAAATTCCAAGATATAAACCTCTTAAGTGTAGTGATTAAAAAAATACCACAAACAAGGGATTTTGTCATTTTGGCATTTCACTGAGCTCAAGGTCAGCTAGTTCTGATCACAGACTGACGGAAATTGCCTTACTGAAGCCTACACAAAACACAAAACTGAGTTGCAAATTGACGGCTTGCATTTACCTTGAAAATTCATCACCTTGCCTATGCAAGGCAGAGCTTTAATAGAACAAGAAAAACACAACTATTTTTTTCAGCACTGGATTAGCTCACCCTCCTGCCATTAAAGCCAATTTCTGTAATACTGAAAATAATATGGGTTTTCTACTGCAGATGAATTCCCAACAAAAAAATGTTCTTGATTTGAGTAGGACCAAGACTTAACCCCAGAGCTTTCCTATGTTGCTAAGAAATTTCAAGAAACCTAAGTCTGCCTAGATAGCAATGTTGTCAAATAAGATTTAGGTTGAACACCAGCTGGGAGATACTAAATTGATTAGGCCCTTGTTAATGCAGAACCCATGGGAGTTTGAAAAAGGCAAGCAATTATCTCTAGTGGAAGGTGTTTCTGCCCATGGCAGGGTTTTGGAACTAGGTGATCTTTAAGGTCCCAAAGCATTCTATGATTTTATGAATTACACATAATTTTTCCATTTATTCAGTTGTCTTATTCATTGTTCCATACGTTAAAGCACAATCTTAAGATTAGCTGGTTATTCCAAGTCCCCTTTGGTGATGCAAGGAAATATACCTTTACTTTTGCTGTGGGTTTTTTATAGGCTATAACTTGTTTCTCGTTGCTGCCCATGAATTTGGTCATTCCCTGGGACTTGAACACTCTAGAGACCCTGGAGCTTTGATGTTTCCAATTTACACATACACTGGAAAAACTGGTTTTGTTCTTCCTGATGATGATGTGCAAGGGATCCAAGAGCTCTATGGTAAGTTTGTGTGATATATATCTCCTGTACCATTATAACCTGTTACAGATGCACTGTGCAGTTACTATAGAGCTGCAGATGCTCAATAACAACAGTCATCACTGTTTAAGACCAATTCATTGGAACAGAAGAGGTTCAGATTCAGTAATTCAGAAAGAAAAAAAAAAGGAAGTAATACTGTAGAGGACCACTGCTCACTGTGTTGTCTCCTCTGGTGGCAGGTGGAGGAGGGGAGAATCTTTATACTTTTTGACCTGCCTCAAAAAAGAAGGTAAAACAGAGTCTAAAGGGAGGAACAGAACTATCCATGTTTCATCATAGAAAGAATAAAAATTTTGGGGGACCTTCAAAACTTGGGATAAAGCAAGACAGTCCATTTAACATCTTTGCAGCACAGTTGAACTGCAAAGTCTGTGAATGTGTTTGGCTAGAGAAGGGAGAAAACACACTTTCCCCAGTATAAATGTTTTGCACATTATGTTTTCATTTATCATGCTCTTTGGGAACTCTTCGATGTCCTATTCAATATTATGAACAACAGAAGGAAAATAACATTGTCAGGCTTAGATCATATGGTATGTTTCTAGGTGCTGGAGACAAAGATCCCAATCCAAAACATCCCAAAACACCAGAGAAATGTGATGTAGAATTATCACTTGATGCAATAACAGAACTCCGTGGAGAGATGCTGGTCTTCAAGGACAGGTAAAGAGACTTCCGTGTTACAGGTGGCGAGTACTGGATAAAATTTTGATGAAACAAAAACACCATTTCCGTTTTTTAGTAAAGATTTGAGTTAACATAAATTTAAAACATCACAAATCAATATAGATGTCTCTAAGAAACTAGACCACATATCATTTTAGGTAGGATTTATAATACGACTGAAGACTTCACAGCCCAGTAATTTGAAGTGAAGATAACAGGGCTGAAAACTGGCACTTTTTGTACACACTTTTCATTTCACGGGACTTTCTTCAACATGGACAAATCTACTAACATTTATTTGGGTACTACCTTCAGAAACTTTATGTGGGACAGCTGTGTTTCTCATATTCCAAGTTTGTTATTGTTTGGGATGATCACTGTGGGAGTGACAGAAATTATCTGCAACTAGATGACTATGAGGAAAGGAAAGGTCTACAAGGAGCTCTATGTATTAAATATTCTGTGTTATGAAAAAAACATTAATTCATCAGTAACTAATTTTTACTACAGCACATCAAAGATACCTCTATTTTACAGTGTGACAAGAAACATAAAATATGTTTTCTTTTTCTGAATTAGGTTTTTCTGGCGACTGCACCCTCAGATGGTTGAGGCAGAATTGGTGTTACTTAAGTCATTTTGGCCAGAGCTTCCAAATAAAATAGATGCAGCTTATGAAAATCCCATCAAAGATCTTGTGTTTATGTTTAAGGGTGAGTTTTCAATTTTGTTGTTGGCAGGAAAATATAGATATTTAATTAAGCTCAGTAAGTGGTGTAAAGGTAAGAACAAAACATCCTATCCTCCTTGATGAAAAAAAACCTGTTGGTTTCACCTCATGTACATCTATACAGTTTTCAGTGAATTAGGAGATGTACAACTAAGTTGTGTAAGATCATAGCATAAATAGTCTAATACCTTCAAAGTATATGACCTAAAAATCTATTTTTGTATAAAAATAGGGATCACAGCATCCTCATTTCATTCTGCTCTCAAAGCTGAGTCTTTACAAAAGGCTCACTCATACTTTGTTCTTTTCTTTCAGGAAAGAAAGTCTGGGCTTTGAATGGCTATGATATAGTTGAAGATTTTCCTAAAAAGATATATGAAATGGGATTCCCAAAAGAAATGAAAAGAATAGATGCAGCCGTCCATATTAAAGACACCGGCAAGACTCTCTTTTTTACTGGAAATAAGTACTGGAGGTAAGCTGGAGAGATTGGTGTCCCTAGTCATAACCTGTCCAGATGAATCAAAAGATCAGCTGGGTTGTTCAAATCAGGAACTTGGCTCTGGCTTACATGTTTCCAGTCCGTGGTTTTCATTGTTGCTATAGCTGTGTACAATATCTTGTAAAGGTATATGCAAGACTTTTATAAACATATGGGCACAGACTTTAAAAGCTGAATGAGTGAAAGAAAGGAAAGGAGAATAAAGTGCTCTGATCCAGGAGAATTTGTAATGTGGTCATGTCTGCAAGACAAAATTCCCACCTTGCTTCCTTGAGTTGCTTGTGTGACATGAAATGGTACCAGTACTTTGCAAGTAAGAAATCTGTCCCACCACAGGGTGTCTGTTTTTTTCTGTCTATGAGTGCAGCTCACAGCCAGGTCTCATGCATAATTAAGACACTACCATCCCTTTACAGTATCTCTGTGCCAGCAGCCTCAGGATAGGGTTGTAGTGCCAGTACATCCAGGTAAAATAATCTCCATGGAATACATACTTTATAGATCAGTTCTGAAAATGTAACTCTAATAGTTCTGTGTTTATTCCACTTCTGTTTATTGCCCTGAGTTTCATTATTGCACTAGGCAGAAAGCATCTAAAGGCTGCTGGCTGCTGCAGGTGTGAGTAACTTCAAAGCATATAAAGGGTACAGATAAAACTCCCAGTCTGCTTAAATCCTCTGATTTTTTTTTTTCTTTTACGTTTAATATAGTTATGATGAAGAGGCAGAGGTTATGGAAGCAGGCTACCCCAGGCTGATAGAGGAAGAATTTGCAGGAATTGGTGATAAAGTGGATGCTGTCTATGAAAGAAACGGTACATAACCTGATAATGAAACTTGATTACAATCTGTTGCCCTTGAAATTTGAGATTAGTGTCCTATGGAAAACTCTGTCATTTGTAATTTTGATTTTTTTTCACATCAACACTTGTTTTCTTGGCTGAATCAGTTTTCTAATCTAAATTATGCTCTGGCCAAAAAAAGACCTGCCTCCTTGCTTAGGGAGCCTAAAATGCTATGCTTAATACAGAAGTATTATAATGTGTCTGTTCCTTCAAATGGCGCCCATTCCTATCCAACTTTTCAAGGAGTGTTTCCAAGTCAGAGTCTTAACCATTATCATGAAAACACTGTATTTTCTTAAACAAGTGCTGTATGGTGCAGAATTTGACACAAGATTAAAGAATATCAGTTATTTTAAAACTCTGATCCAGGTCTGGCGGATGGAATGAGGATCTTTAAAAAATTTAGCTCAACATTCTAAATACTAAAATGTTACATTTAAAAGACTTATTAAAAATGAAGAAAAATAAGATAATTTCTATTTTAACAATAATCTAAATATGACAACAACTGGTTTTATCTGTGTTAATTCATTTTAACGTTCCTTTTCCTTAGGTTATCTCTACTTCTTCAATGGACAACTGCAGTTTGAATACAGCATCTGGAGCAAAAGAATTGTCCGTGTCCTGCATACTAACTCCCTGTTTTGGTGCTAATTACAGCTGAGTGCCATGTCACAGGCTGCAGAGCAGCTCTTGGTACATGGAAATAATAATAATGTGGGCATATAGGTTTATTAGAGGACAGCAAGGTTCCGTGAGCAAGCACTGGGCTACCTACTACCAAATATATACTGTATATATGGAACTATACAGCTGCATGCCAGTCTGGAACTGAATTAACTTAATAGGACAGGAGAAAATAAATCACTCATGTTTCAAGGGGCATTGCACCACTTAAAGTTTGTCTAGTATTGAAGTGAGATGCTGGATACATCACACATGATCATGAGCACTACTAATTCCTGGTAGTCTGAGCATGTCTAGCATCTTTCAGGGATCTCCTAGCATGTCCCAAGAATACACCTGATAAATCCAGGAGCCTTATATTTTTAAAGTAATCCTTCATCTCTTTTTGAAATTCCTTTTAGTGTACTAGGAATTCAGGTGTGTAATGAATGAGTGAGGACTGCATGGTGACTCCCTGAGCAGGTAACACCAGGCCACAAAGACGAAGTTAGAGGCTTCAAAGGTATTTGAAAGCATCCCATTTTGACTGGGAATGTCCCATTGGGAGCAGATGCCCGTGTCATCTCCAGAACAAGGAGAAGGTACAGAAGCAGTGAGGTGTCATTCCAAAGGAGGCAGAGAACAGGAAAAGGGAAAACTATTCCCTGCAGAAATTGTCAGCCTGGATGATACTGGGGAAACTAGAAAAAAACATCAACAAGAGAGAGAATCATGCAGGTTGAAGACTTGCATGATGCTACGTCTGGTATCACAGCCCAAGTTTTCAGCTGATGTAAACTGAAGTGATGTCTACAGAGGTTATGCCTAGCTGTGCCATAAGAGAACCTGATCATCCAAATCAAAATATTGAAAAGAATATATTTTTTCATGTTTGTTACTCTTTTAATATCTGTAGTAATTGCTTCAGTACATTGTAAGTTTTTGGTCTGGTCTGGGTTTTTTAATCAATGGAAATTATGTGGGACTGTGAATATTTTTTTGATTTTAAAAAATAATATTAAATAAACTGAAAGAATAAACTGACAACATGAAATTACTTAAAATTTCATATTCTGCTTTTCATAGAAGATAGAGCTATTGGACAAAAGAAATCAGGAACACTAACCTGTGCATTTTATTCATTAAAATTTTCACCTCTATTTAAAAATGTGATTTACTTTTTTTTTTTTCCTCCAAGGAAATTCATTCTATAGAAAAGAGGAGGAGGGGAGGAGGGAAAAACAGAAAGAGAGGAAAAAGGAGACTTCTCAAATTTACAAAATAAGAATAAAATTGGAATTAGTCCTTATCATTACAGGAAGAACAAAAAATTGTTAAGAAACACTGGTAAAATCAGTTCCATGTTAATTTGAATGTTAAACTTTCGTAATTAATTGAAACTGCGTTGTCCTAATCTGCCTTCTCAAAACCAAGCGCTAACTTAATCAATCAACCAGACCTGCTAAGCAAAGCCCACCAACAATTATACCTTTAGACAGATCCAAATTACCAGGCTTACCCACCAGATGAGGTTAATTCTGTAATTTACACAACATAGATAGTTAGTTGATATAACCTAATAGATTGAGAGGTCTCTTCTGAACATAAAACTGTGAACTAATGAATTCCAGACCTTAATATGCTTAAAAGAAATGCACAGAAATAGAGCTGAAAAACAGCTTTACAAATGGAAAAACTTAAAGTGGACTAAAACCAAAGTTCTGTTCTATGATAAAATATTGATAAAACTGCTAAAGGGAAAGTCAATGCAAAACAACATAAATTGGTTCAATTACATATAAAAACATTTTTGACAGACACAGTATGCCTGCAAAAATAATGTTTGGTATTGGGTTGCAGTTTAACTTAATTACTCAGTAATGAAACAAGGGTCTGCACATGTAAACTTATTTTTTTTTATTCTCTGTATAAAGAGTTGCTGGAAAATTGTGTCAAAACAATAACGAGTCAGCCATAAGGGCTGGTTATTGAGTCTGAATCCTCTGAATTTTGAAGGACATGAGCCTCAGTGGATAAGGGAATGCAAAGGTGGACAGGGAAGCAAGGAGACATCAATGAATGTCTTTCATATCTGTGCAAATTTCTGTTAACAATAAACACTTGGCAGAGGAAAAAGGTACTGCATAGAAAGTTGGACCTTCAAAAGCCGTCCGCATGATCATATCCAGCTGCTACCCAGCCCAAACAGAAAGATTCCTGCTTGCTGCTCGGCTGACTTGAAGCAGCCTTTGGCACAAGTCCAAGCATAGCTCTAGTTTCTGCGTCTGCATCCCCAGCAAGAGACGGGAGCTGTTCTGCGGTTAGCTCTGCCTCAGCTGAGGAAAGTACCAGGCTGTCAGTTCCTGGCATTTTGCTGAGAAAAAAATGGAAAATACTGTTTGTGCTGTGGAAGTGGAAGGTTGAGATCAGAGCCAGAGGGGTCCTGCTGCTGCTGTCAGTCAGAAAGGAACATTCTCCACAGTACCTGGTGCTCTGGGACCCACTGCCCTCACATGAGAATAACATTGCATGGGTGCCTGGTGGGGACGTGATGAGATATCTCCCAAGACCATCAAGAATGGAAAAGAAATGTCTTTTTCCCAAGGGAGAGACTGAACTGACTGTTTTCCTGAGATGTTGTGAGGAAAGGATCATGAGATGTCTCACAAGATGTAGTATAAACAGAACTAATAACTTCCCACCAGGTTCCTAGTTTTTATATCGAACTATAGAAATTCACCTAATTGATTAATGTGTCATTTGAAGTGGGGAAAAAGGATAAGGCAGGAAAAGGAATCTATCAGATGCTCCTCAGGGCCAGTTTCTCTGCTGGTTACATGATCCCGAACAAGTTGGACTTAGAGGATGCAAACATGAATTCCAGGAGAGAAAAAAAAAGTAAGAAAACACCTTTTAAACTTTCCAAAGTTTATGAGTTTCTGTGAACTATGTGAGATTTACTAGTAGGTGAGAAACTGGAGAAGGAATTCAGTCTTACGAAAACACTTTTTTTTTCTTAGCAGTTACCAGAAACCTGTTCTAAAGACACTAGATGGCAGTGACAGCTTTACTTCTTAGAAATTCTTCACAAAACCAAAAATGACATGGTGGGTGAGGAAGCTACAGCTAACTACAGTGAATTCTTACATTTGGTGAAGATGTAAAAACCTCCAACACTAATAAGTAGAATTTAATGACTTATTCTATTGAAATGTGGATCTCTGAGCAACAAGTTAGGATATTACAATGTTCAGGAAACTTCTAGATATATTCACTGTCAGGACTACTAATTTTTTAGTCTTTTCTCAAATTCAGTGCAATACATTTTAAACAGTAATAATACAATTGGTAGGAATAATGCAATGTCCTAGGTATAATGCAAAACCCCATTCACTGGAAAATTACTCATACTCATACGTAGACATGTTCTAGCTCCTTGGGAACATAGCCTTTCAAGATACTTACTGAGTCCAGAGAGGAGAACTTACTGTTTCAGTATTTTGCTCAGATTGAATTAAACAAGAGTCTAGACCTCAGTCTTCAGTCTAGGAGAAAGAATTGCACATTCACTTATGTTGTGATGAGCATCTGTTCATCTGTCCTGCTGGAGCTGTTTTCCCTGTACATTTGTACAATTAAACAGTACTCTTTGGAAAGGCTGATAGCCCACTAACCAGAAAGCTCATTTTAGATGTCAGATGAAGACCTTCTGTCAGTTGTTTGGGGTTTTTTTTACACAAAGTGGAGTGTCTACACACACTGTGAGTCCACACCAGTTTTTGGGTTTGATGTTTCTGCTGTTTCTCATGAAAACCAATGTTTCCAGAGAAAACCTCACTAGTTCTCACTAAGATGATGCACAGGGTGCAAAGCCCGCAGAGACTCTGTCTGGCCTGGGATCTTCCTCTTTTCTACCTAACACAGTCTTTATATGGTTGGTACATCTGTTTTGAGTTGCAGTCTTTTGGTAAGACGCTGCACTTTGAATTTCCAGCCAATGCTGTTCAACAGTATATTTGGCATTCACTTCACCTATCCCTTCAACTTTGTACACCGTATCTCCCATGCGCTGTGCTACAGAGGGTGTGCTCTTAGTCACAGAAAATGAATGAAAGAACATTTTCTTCCAAGTAAACGCTTACTAGGCAGCAGAGAACCAGATTTCGGTTTCTTATTTACATGTCACATAACAAATTTCATACTGCCATAATAGTACAGGATGATGTATTTCAGTGTATATTTGACTGAGCCATCCAAATTTTGTCTTGACTTTTTGCATGGACTACAACAGGGTCCTACCATGAGGCAGAAGGAGGCTTATGGAGCAGTGTACTTAGAATGGTCATATCCATATGCTGTAGTCTCTGCTGGACCTCACATGATCCCATTCTGCCTTTCTTAGAAGAGGCAGATAGGTCATTTCCAGGGCCAAGTGTTGCTTTCTCAGCCCAAATGACATTATCACAATGCTCCCCATCACAGGGATTGCCTCCCTAGGAAGAAAGTAAGAAAAATTCCTTTTTATATCTGCATGATTTTTGTTGTCTGAATATATTCTTCACAGGAACACAAAAATTATGCTGCCCTCTTCAGAGCCTGACATCCTAAGAGGAAGCTGTGGGATCCTCTTGGGAACCACCCGTGTCTGAAGGGTCTGGAGTTCACAGTGTCCTTCCCACTATCTGTTTATCTAGCAAATGTCCTTTTCAGACTCAGCTTGGACTGTCTCCTGATCCATGTCCCCCATTGTGTCCCATCCTGAGAGGGGTAAGTAGTTCAAACACTGTCAATAGTGCTTGACAGCAACAATCCTGCACTAACTTAGTAAGCACTAGGGATGAAGGAAGTGCAAGCAAGTGCAGTTTAGAGGAGGGATCCATTCTATGGAGAGTTTTTGCCTGTGCTGTTTGCTGGTGTCCCTTAATTGGTCCAGGCAGACAGTCCGTTGTCTCAGTCAGGAAGGACATGAGCAGTTGCAGCTTTGCTGGAGTCAGTGCTGTTGGCAGAGAGACCAAAATAATTTAGGTGGCCTTTGTAGATAACCACGACTTCAGGGACCCAGCAGTCAAGGCATACCATGCATATACATATACATGTGTCCCTGCCCATGGCAGGGGGTTTGGAACTAGATGATCTTTAAGGTCCATTCCAACTCAAACCATTCTGTGATTCTATGGTTCTATAATTAAGTTAATGCTTCCAGGCTGTTTCCAGGTGAATCAGGTGAATTTAACTTATAAATCTTTCCCCTGGCCCAAATGATGTGATCTTTTGCTATAGCGCATGGGTGATATAACAGCAAGTAAATCATGCAGAGCTTCATGATGGGGTTGAAAGATATCCGTGATGCAGAGAAGACAGGATGAGAAAAATACCAGAAGAACTTGGTCATGGAAAGCTACAAGGACCCATGGGATAAGAAGTCATGTTCGAAGTCTCCCAAGGCAAACTGTGGTACTGGTATCCCAGGACCATTGGAAGGTGCCTGCAGAGACACGGAGTGCAACTTCAACAAGGGACAGCCTGATGAAGTGACTCACCAGGGCAGTGAGGATGTGGCCAGACCACTTGATGCACAAAGTAAATATCGGATGTGCGCTCACACTCCCTGTATGAGGCTGCACAAACATCAACTCCAGAAGGAAAATGCTTGTTAAAAGTTCAGGCTCAAGCAAACCAGGGCTGTGCATGCAGCCTTAAATAAACAATGGAAATTGTAATTTTTATGGTTCCTCTTGCTCCATTCACAGCTCACTGCATTAGAATTTTCATGGTACTCCAAGGAATGATTTGTATTATATTGACATGTGTTTAAAGAGTGACATTTCTCCTTGGATCTAATTATTACCGTTGCAGAATATCAGCAGTACACAGCTGTCTAAATCAGAAGCCATCTCAGATGGTCCTATTCTTTTCTATCCACACTGGAAATGAGGAGTAAACGATATCCTGTCATATGATATTTCAAGCACTGCTGAATTTTTCATTGTTTTTCTTTATTCTTTCTTGTATAGATACAGGCTTCCTTAATATCCATATTCTCCCCTGAATCTCAGTTTTAAAATAATACAGTAAACTCAACAGATTTTTTGTGCTCCTTATGAAAGACTACTTCTCTGTGATGTATTTTTAAACTATTTTCCTAGTTAAGTGAATGTGTCATTATTCTTATATCAAGAAACAGTAAATAAGAGCACCTACTTTCTGTAAATTGCTTGTTTATATATCTTTAGCAGATCTCTTATTTGTTTTAACTTTAAAACTGATGTTACAATTTCTTGCCCTTTGATGTGAGCAATATTTTTTAATTCTCCTGACAGTTTTGGCAGACTTTTCTTCTTGCTCTCTGCTTTGCAAGTCTATGTGACTAAAACTAGACATGATATTCAGGTCAGACTGAATCAGGTCATTATGTTTCTAGAATTATCATCAGTCTCCTTCTCTACACTTTATAACCTTACTGTTTATAGGCACATTTTGTTTTTACTTATTGTAACAGGTTTACTTTAACCTCAGTTATCAGAGGTACCATGTAATAAGGGAAGGCAAGCCACGGGAACACAAATTTAAGAAATTCTTCCAAAATTACAGACAAATAAACAGGCGACAATGGCATCATAGGTATTGCTTCAGTGATTAATTATCTGTAATTTACCATCTTCTCTGTGTTTATTGAAGGTCAGAGATTTACAAGTTCAACATGTTCCAACACCAACTGCCAGTATTGAATAGCAAAAAACCCCAGCCACCCTGTTATAATGGAATCACCAGGAATAAAGGAATAAATATTAGTGTTAGGCAAAGATGAAGGGCTTTGTGAAACTATGAATTGTTTTCCTTTCCCTGACGTATCTTACCACAGCATACTCCCCTGCTCAGATTACTGTGCCAATTTTGAGATGACAACCTATGCCAGGTTTGAGACAATGTGTTTAAAAACATCCAGAAGGAAAGAAATGCAGCCCTGAAAATACACTTTTCAGAAGTAAAGGATTTGGGAAAACAACCTATTTTATGACAGAGTAGATGTTTAATGAATGTATGGAATGCAGACTTTGGGGAACAGGATAGGAACAAAGTATGGCAACAGGAAAAGGGGAAAGATTCCTGTTACCAGAAAACTCACCAATGCTATTATCCTTACAAGGGAGGATATGTAAAAACAAAACTCCCAGGAACAAGAAATATCAAGCCAACTTTTACAAATATGTGAGACCCACATTTTTGGTCCAATACTGAAATGCATTAAATCACCCATCATTGTAGATTAGGCTACAAGATCACAGAGTTGTAATTCTGCCACCACCACCACCCCCCAACACACCTTGCAACAACCGCAGCTGTGTAGGTGGCACAGATGTGTTTAGGCTCAGAGGGGGTAGACTAAATTTTGATGAGATGATATAATCCTAACAATTCCCATTATTATTTCTAGCAACGCCATTTGTTGCTGAAAATAGTTCACATGTAAAATGACTGTTTTTAAAAATATCCCAGTGACATAATTAGCCTCACTTCCTCTGTGTGTGATGACTAAATAACAACATACTGTGTGTATCTCCATAGTCAACACAGATATTACAAGCCTATATGATAGGATAATTACTGTATCATTAGTGACTCGCTTTGAGAATGAGTAGAAGGGACTCTGGCTTCTTCTGAAAGCACTGGAGAAGAAACAGAGACAGTTTTTAGCGGCCACGGAACATGAGGTAAAACACCTTCTGTTTTGACAAGGACATGCTGTTTCTTGTGGACCAGGTAAAAACAGCCTTTGTAACTTCAGTTGTGATGAATCAACTCCTCCTCCAAAGAGTTTACGCTCCAGGTAGATGCAACACACGTTGAGCTGGCAGGTATAACCGCAGTAGCCCATGAACAGAGTTCCAGCCTGCCACAGTCAGACCTGTCTGTGGTGTATTCCTTTTCCCCACGTTTGAATGACATACTGCTGGTTGGAGAAGGCACTAGGCAGAACAGTAAAGACAGAGAGAAGGCCCACCATGAAGAGGGCCTGGCAGGGAGCAGGAAAGGGAAGGAGGAGAGTGACAGGCAGGGGAGGTGAGGACAGGTGACTGTCTCAGACTGCCTGGACTGCAGGGTAGATCAATGCTATAATGCATCCCACTTACATGAGAAATGTAGAGCAGGTCTTTTGCTGATTAGCTTCCTTTCTATGGTAGATATAGTTTGTGCTTGATTTGATTCCCAGAGGAAAGTGAAACATAACCAGGTACCTGCGAGCTGGGAATTGCTCCCAGACTGCTTTTCTTAGATGTAGGGAAGATGTTAAGGGTCCTGGCTTTCTTATAGATCACACTGAATGACATGAAATTTTATCTTCAGATTTTCATACTAAAGGTGTTTTAACTTACTGAGTTTTTGTTTTTAGAGTATTGTCTATACTGGACCCTCTGCTAAGAGAGAAAACGTTTCCAAGCCTGCCTGTTTATTCTCTCTGGACTGTTTCTAGAGTCAGGCTGAACTCTTCCTGTTTGAAGTTTCAGAGGATGAAGGATGAGTTATTTTTACATAAACAGTAAACATTTTCCATGAGCTGGTTTACCAGATCCTGTGTTCTCAAATCTCTCAAAAGGAAAGATTTACTGGGACTTTCTGTTCAGTTTCAAATAATGTATATTCCTGATAAACATTTCTGTGGCAACTCAGCACAAGCAGTGCTAAGGAAAGCTGTGCAGTCCCATGTATGGAATTAATTAAGAAGCAGCTTTGGATTGCTATGTTGTCTTCATTTCTTTTCATTGTAATGATAAGAGAGCAAAGAGCAAACCTGCCGAATGATGGTCGAATGATGATGCCAGAGATGTGCCTTCACAGGCAGAGTCATTGTGGTCACTTCCACAGTTTTTAACGCAAAGAATTAAAAAACATTACATTTCTGGAGTATCTGAGGCTATGTTTAATTGCCATTTAAACAGCTAAAATACATCCAAATTCAAACAATTCTTCTGTGGAGATCTGAGAAAGTGACTCTGCTCCATACTGCTCAGCAGTATTTTCAGTTATTTCTGATATTGGAGATCATAATAAGCAACTGTTGAGCTTTTTTCTTGGGAACATCCCAGATTTATTGTGTGGGTGTAGTACTTGTCTAGCATGATCCAGTTGACTAGTCTGCTTCCTCACTTTGAATCATTAGACATTTCCATCAAGCAGATTACACGAATTTAGTTTTATTTCAGCCTTCAGCTGCCACAAACCCTTTCTCATTTGTTGTGTCAGGTATTCTTGCTTCAGATGGTATGGAGTAAATATCGAAGACCTGGAGGGCCTTTCTGCACCCAGCAAAAGAACAAACACGCGAGGCTATGGTGTATCACGTAACAGGAAACAATGCTTGCTAGGACTTGTGTGAAAATAGTTTCGATTAGTGTCGAAAGAGCAGCTTTAGTCCCTAGCCTGATAATGTGCTTGTATGTGATTTCTTCTGTAGCAGTATCTGCATTTCAATGTCATTGAAGCAAGCAGGACCCCCAACCTGATTGGATCCCCTGGGCTCTGTTGTCACACAAATTACATGAATTGGGCATCTCATTAGGCAACTCATTTCTCCCCCCTTGCCCAGTTCCCAGTACCTTAAAATTTTTCATGTCATTCAGTTTCAAAGGCTCAAGTATTATCCAGCAGAAAACACCTACAGGTAAGGAGATGTAATACAAATGTCCTGAGACTTCATCAAATGATTCTCAGTTACACTCTTGTCCCCAAACCACCTGGCAGTGAACAGGTTATAAAACATGATGGCAGGTGATGGAACATAAGGGACTCATTTCTTATCATGAATGATTGCAAAACAGAACTAGTCAGTGAAGGAAGGTACAGGAGAACCTACAGGGCTGTTAAGAGAAAGTATAAACCCAGAAAACAACATGTGCTTGCATGAAGATTTTTTTCAGCAGACCAGGTGAAATGCTTCCATGGTGTTACAGAAAAAAAATAAAGAAAATAAGATAAATATACAACAGAAAGAAGGAAAACTTTTTGTACAATGGAACGACAGGATAAATTGTAAAACTCCTTTTTCATACTCAACTGTGTGATAAAAATGGCAGAAACAGCACACTGGAGCAATTACTTCTTTTTTTAATAGTGAATACTTTTTCTATCCATTGAATCACTTCTGAATTAATGTAATTTCTTTTCATTCATTGAATCAAGTTTTACTTAAAGTCAAATAACTGAGACATCATGCACACAAATTCGATTTGAGCTGAAGGGAGAGTTGATGTATCTTTCAAGTAGAACTGATTGACCTGGAGAGAAAACATAAATTCCTCTTTTGGAAAGATATAAATTATTTTGGTTAAAGAATTAGTTTGGTTTTAGTAATTATTTATTATCTGAGGGAAAACCCCGGTGGCTTCACAATTAATTTCCAGAACTCTGGCAGGCTTGGTGCCATGACCAGTTCCTTGGGCACCCTGTTCCAGAGACCTACAACTCTCTCAGTGAAAAACCTTCTCTTAATGTCCAATATGAATTTCCCCTGATGCAGCTTCACTCCATTTCCTCATGCCCTATCGCTGGTCATACTGGCACCAGGAGTTATGTAAATGAAACAATTTTCACCTTGATCACAGAAATAAAAACACAAAACAACACAAAATAAAAATATTAATTTTCTGGCCAAACACATAAGGAAAGTAGAAGTCTTTGGTGGTTATTGAAGGTATCAATGCTCTAAACGAGGACAACATGCTTCATTCGTATTCATAAGCTAAACCTGACTTACATTACTTAAGGGACTCTTGTTATTTTTCAGTCTTGTTCTCTTTCTGTGTCATCCTGGGGTATCCCTAAAGTTCTACTAATCGCTTAATCATCTCCATTGTTCAACAATGGCTCACTTTTTCTTGTATCTCCTTTTGAGCAGATTGAGGATAAAGCCATAGCAGAGGTAAAAGGCTGAAGCCATCGTGACCTACTGAATATGGTATTAAGAAAAAAGAATCTTCCTCAGGTCTGGGTTGGGCACACGTTCCCAGTAAGCACCCGGCAGCCTTTGGGAGGCCAGGGGGGCTTCTGTGATGCTGTTTTGGGGTGTTATTGGGGTCCCCTTCACAGAGCCTCCTCTCTGCATGGGGACCAGCTTCTTAACACATTTTCCCAGCGTAACAGACAAAATTACAAGAACTGCTCTCAGTGATACTCACTTATAGTCCAACTTATTACAAAAAAAAAGCTTGAATTTTGCCATTGAACATGTTACACTAAAAAAGAACTTTCTGAGCATCCACTCCTTTTATTTTGTGTTACATCTGGAGACTTGTGTCTACCCTTTCCCACACCACAGTTTAGTCCATTCGGAATAACTACTCACTGTTGTAACAAACAACAGCAAAAATAAAACAAATTTAGGCATTAGTACTTGTATAGACAATTTCTATCACAGCTGAAACAAGCAAGAATCTATTCAGGCTGAAATGAGCCCAGAGAAATCCTGGCAGTCAGTACAAAGACTATGAACTTTTTCTGATGGTAAAAACATGGCCTAATGTGCCACAGAGCTCTGAGAAATTTGAAAGAGTAAAAGAATTGAAAATCTGCTACTTTGAAAACATTGTTTAACTTGGTATATATTCACTTTTTATAAACTTATCTCTCTTAAATGATTTCTTCAGGGAGCTTGTTCAGAATAGCTACATGGGAGTCACAAAATGCTGTTGCACCAAAGTTCAAGACACTCTGTACAAAATAATAGGTAATAATTTTCATTGTAGTGATGCTTGTGGAACTATTTTCTTAGCTGGATTATTCAGATCTTCCTTGTGCTGTCCTGCCTGTGTAGAACATCTAAAGAGATGTCTATTTATGAGCTTGGTTGAGACTCATAATTCAGATCATTTAGTGACAGTGATTTTGTAGCATTAAAAAAATTGTGCTTTTTTTCTGCCTATTCCAACATAGTAGAAGTGACTCGAATGAAAAATTATTGATAGAGGAAAGCATGAGATAAAAACATAGATGTTTGGTTTTCATTTCCTTGCTGAGATCACTCACTGTAAGCTCCCATTCCTCATGTCCATGTCTGAAGACCACACCATGTCCATGCCATGATGAAGACCTTGCAGAACCCTGATGCAGGATTTCAGCCCAGTTTGCTGAAACGGCTCAGGATCATGGCTCAGGGCCTTTCTCAGCCACCTGTCCTGATGTCACTCTCCAGCTCTGTCCTCACTCTGCATCTTGGGCTCCATTCTGCTGGAACTCCCACCCAGCTCTGCCCCACTCGCAGTCCCCTCCCACCTGTGGTCTGCTGTAAGCCCTTGGCAAATTTGTTCTCCCATCAAAACACCAGCAGACAATTGTATACACTGTAAATTTTTCATAATAAACTTCTCAAAGTAAGTTTCGTTTGTGGTTATAAACCAAGTCATTTGCACAGCTGCATAGAGCAGTCCAGGTTGATTTAGATCCATTGACAGCCTAATTCTGCCTCAGTATATTTTCTCACAAACATAACCTTATCTATTAAAGGCATGTCAGTCTGTCAGTATCAACGGTGTTTCCCACACAGCTCTTTAAATGTGTCTAGGTCACATATATGATCACACATGTGTGTTGAGCTCTCTTAGGATCTGGCACTCAGGCAGGTAGTTTAGACTACACACAAGTAAATTAACGTTTAAGGTCCCTTTGTAGCAGGGCTGCCAAATCTTTTTGTGTCACTAACTTTCATGGAGCGGACACTTTATGAATGAGGAGAAGCAACAGCAGAAACTTTAATCAATATGGTTTGACTGTTGTAATGAAGTCTATTCTTACTCCTACTCTATGGCTTGTTCCCACCAGAAAGCAAATTATAGGTATATCAATGTTTCAAGCGAAAGTCGTCATTTAGTAAGGTGTTTCTATAGAAAACCACATATTATCTACTATTTTAATAGTTGTATCAGCTTTTTTGATAACAAGGTATTGTAAAAAATATACAATGCTAATGCACATGGATGCATTGAAGGTAAGCTAGAGTACCTTTTTTAATTTTGTGGTTTACTTGTGACATTGACCCTACAATTAATTCTTGGGGTTTTTTATTATTTTTTTGTTTGTTTCTTAGAAGGTGAAATAATGAGAAAAAATGATTAAAAGGGAGGGGAAGGCCAAGTTCAATTGGTTTAAAGTTTTTTAGAGGCATATGTATAAATGAATAAGAATTTTGACTGACTGGAGAGAAGAAACTGAAGTTAGAGCGAAGCTGTTTGAAATAACCCCTGAAATATCATGTGTTTTAGGCTATTACTTTTGGGACCCTAAATCTAGGATTAATTTTTACTTGACTTTATTCATCTGAAGGTCAAATTGTCTAGACATTCCCTATAGTCAATAGAGAATTTAGAAATTTATGCATCCCAAGGTGACTCAGCTCTTCCTAACATAGGTAAAAAGACAATAAAATTACTTGAACACAATAAGCAGAATGAAAGATGAAGAAGATACTAACTTTCTTATGTATATCCCAGAAGTTTTCTAATCAATATATAACTCAGTGTCCATTTTTAATATTAATTTTTAATTAATTTTAAAAATGGAAGTTTAAACAAAAACAAATAAATAAACAAAATCTAAAACAACAACAACAACAAAACCCCACCACAGTCCTAGGAGATAAAGGATGTTGTGTGAATAAGATTCACATCAGAGGTTATATAATATTTTAACAAGCACTTAAAGCAAGCACCATCTGACAGGATACCTGTCAGGGTACTGAGTTCTCTGGTGTGCCACAGCATAAGGAAACACATACTGTACAAATGATTCTGAAGAGGCTGTGAGCAACAAACTCAGAATACCAGCTAGGAAGGATTGGTATGATTTACTACAGTATCTTTCATAAGTGTAACTTGTTAGTTGCTTTTCTCTTATCTTGAGTATGAAACATTCAGCTCTCTGGACACATAATGTGTTGTCTAAGTGGAGGGGCCTTGTATGGCACAAGCTCCAACCTCACAAGAATAAGAAGGCAGATGGACGTGCTGTAAAAGTGTCTTGCACCTGGTGTAACATATGGAAGACCTCTACAGCTTCAATAAGTGTGTTGCGTTGTATCCGATGCTTTGGGAAATCTCAGCGCTGACAGGTGATGAAAACATCTCTTTGGCGAAGTCTTTGAGGGTATTAGAAGGATTATGATTAAGGAATCACATCAATCTCCTGACAGTCTTCAATTTCATATTTTGCAGTTTCACTCCTTTTCCCAGGATCATCCTGCATCATCCACTTGAGTATTGACAATGCCTCTGAGTTAGTTTTCTGGAACCAAATCTAAAGTTATACTATGAAGGAAGAAAGATCCCATGGCACTGTCAGTCTCTCAAGAACTTCAGTTCTCTTTGCATACTGTGTAGTGATCTTTTTAGTTAGATCCTTGTTCCCCCTGTAGTTCTACTTCTTATCATCATGTTCTCCGTTTTAACTTGTTTTCCTTTGATATTGCTTCAAATGCTTTACTGAAGCCAAGAAAATGTGCTCTAACACATTTGCATTGCATATTAAAACATTTGCACTAGTCAAAGGAAGATATGAAGCTCATTGATCACACTGTTTTGTTCAGTTCATGCCATACTTATATTTTGTTAGCTTCCATGTTTAGTTATCATCACCTTGAAATGCATTTAATGTTTTGCACACTACTATGGTTGGATTAACAGGCTTGCTTTCACCTGGATTGCTTTTTCACCACATCCAATGTGGGTGTTATATTTATTAAATTTTAGTAATTATCTGTCACCACTTTTCAACAAATTTATTCCATCATTTGCTTACTGACTTTTTTTTTGCCAGGTTATGGGCAAGGGATAAATCCGAGACCAGTGGGTTCTTGCTCCCCAAGTTGCAGTTTGACACGGCTATGCCCCAAAGGAATGAGACACAGACGCAGCATGCACTTCGAGGGTCAAAGCTGATCTGGCTTTATTACAAAAATGGTGGGTTTATATATGGGGCGGGAAAGGAAAGGTTCTGGAAAGGGGATACCTGGGTTGGTGATTGGTAGGGTAACATGATT
Source organism: Oxyruncus cristatus (assembly GCA_013399855.1). Classification (NCBI taxonomy): domain Eukaryota; kingdom Metazoa; phylum Chordata; class Aves; order Passeriformes; family Cotingidae; genus Oxyruncus; species Oxyruncus cristatus. Next base: position 1,624,139 of record VXAY01007484.1, on the reverse strand, counting down.
GACAGGGAGAGGGGATATGGATGAGGGCGTTACCTACAGTTAGGTAAGCCCTTGTTACAATGCAGTTACACAGTCTTTCAGGAGGAAGACTCAGGCATTTATGTCTTTACTGATTTCTTCTTTCCACGCTCTGAAGTCCTTTTCAGTCCTCAGCCTATCTCCAACACTTTTTCAGAGTTTTTTTCAGAAAATTTATTTTTCTATGAATTATACTTCAGCATAAAAATGTGGCTTTCTACTCCATGCCTACATCCTCTGACTTGCCTGGTATTTGTCTTATATTCAGAGTCAGTATTCCTACTGAAAAGTGGAATGAAAAATTTTGCTTTCAAGCCATACTTAGAATATCTTACATTTCTGTCCCACTTTACACCTTTTATCTTTGTTTCTTCTTGCCCTCTTTTCTTAATCTCTGTACAAGACTGACACTTTTCTTGCTACTTAATTTTTGTTTCAAGGCCTAACTTGGTTTGAGAGCTTTTACTTTATCCCTACATTTCCTAACCTCTCAATTATAGCATTCTTTCCTATTAGCCTCAGGGCTCTAGATGAAGCCAGATGTAAAATTATCCTCTGCTTACAATATAGTCAATAAAGACAAGACAGACAGAAAGTGATTCAAACTACTAACATCTCAGTTTGAAACCATCTGTTTTTCTTCATTACCTATAATAAGGCAACTGGATGACTATCTCTTAACCTAATGAAATTTATTAAGAATCTACATTTATGGGAGACTTATCTTAGATTTAACCAGGTTTCTGATCCCTACATATAACACCTCAGCTACTTTTTTTTTTTTAAATCAAATAATTATTGATATGTTGAAGTACTTTTTGAAGATTTTTTTTTTTTTTTGGCATCCAGTTTCTTTTCACCTTTGGACTCTCAGAAAATTCAAGTCTCTCATTCTAGTACCTGAACTTTTCAGTCCAGCTGACTTCTGATTGATTCATTGATTTTGCTCAGTGGAAGTCAAAATGCTGTTACTTAGTCAGTCAGTGTAATTACACATTTGCATTCAGCTCTTCCTTAATACTCTTGGTACTTAATAAAGCAAAAGCCAAATTAGAAATACTTCATGATGGGGGCAATGATTGCTGGTAAGCACCAGATTGACTATAATACCAAGGTTCATCTGGGCCCTGCAGCTGTTTTGCCTGGGAAGTTAAGGTGAGTCTTTCTGGTTAAACAAAAATGTTTTAACCCATGCTAATCTCCTTTAGTCTTATGTCACAGTTAAAGCTAAGAAACAGAATCTTCTCATAAAATTCTATTAATGTATTTTAAGTGAGTGCTTTAGGGTGAAATGAATGACATTCTCTGTATGCTAATTATTCAAAAAGAGACATCCAACATCAAGGGAAGTCAATTTCATTCCTGAAGATCACTTTCATAGCTTTTATTTCTCTGAAAGAATTCCAAAGAGTATGTTCAGAATCTACATAGGAATCGCGATCAGATACTGAACTGCACACAATTATGATCCAGATAAATTGCTTTCCTTTTGAAGTGACTTGCTTGGTTTTATTCCATCACATCATAATGCTTAAGGCAAACTGATCATCCCTTTCTTGTTTCTTACATCTGCCCGAACGTGCAGATAATTATGTCCCACTCACACTTGTTGTTCTGTCATGTTATTCCTAACTCTTACCTTGGAATCTTGTTCTGAGATACTGTCTAATACATTTGTAAGTCTTCAGCATTTAAGTGTTTGCTGTCTTTGTTAACAGTCAAAAATTAAAGATGAGTTGAGTTACAAAAAAATCCAGAGTAAAAATTCAGGAGTATTATTCAAAAGAGAAATAAAATAAAAAGGATTCATGAGAATGTGTAAAATAAATAACATAGAGTAACAAAAAAGAAAGAAAAGCAATATATTTGCTTGTATGCAATTATTTTGAATAAGTGAATGTAAATTGTACATGTGTTTTAAAACTACACTTGAGGACATTAAAAATGAACTCAGGAAGATTCAGGAAACCTCTGTGGTCAATAATGCTCTTGGAAAAATAGGGTACGTTTATGGGAGAAGACAGAAATAAGCCAAATTCTTGCTCTTATTGATAACAGGGAAGTGAAAGAAGAAAGGCAGATCTCTGGAGAGGGATTACTGGATTACACCTCTTTCAGTTTTCTGTGTTTTCTCACATCACTTTTGCTACTACAAAGAAAAGAAACAGCCCAGACCCATCAATATTGTGCAAGTGTAAAATTCAGATTTACAGATAGGTAAACATTACATCAGCCGGCTTTAGGATTAGTATTTCTTCTGCAGAGGTGTCTGGTAAATAGTAATGTGCCAAAACCCACCATTTAAGTATTCTAAAGTGAGATCTCAGCAAACTACATCTGAGCTTGTCAGTCCATCTCCTGTGTTCTGGGCCTAGGAGAAGAGGGCAGTGGCATATCTGCCGAGTGCAGTGAGACCCTGTATGGGGTGGAAAATATTACCTGTGACCATCAGAAGAGACCGCAACAAGGTTGCTCAGCCCATCCCCAGTGCCAGTTGTCACCCTGCAGGCAGAGCCTGTGGGCACACCCGGGCACCCCGACAGCAAAACATACTGTTGTTGCGTGAAAGCTCAGCTGTAGGAGATTACGAGGCACACTGTACTTTCCAGGACCAATGGGTGACTGTCTTTGTTAACTTGGGTAGGTGTCCCAAGAGGCTGTTGTCATCCACCTGCTGCTCTCTCTGGGTGCCAAATGTGTGCCTACATGACACACGTGAGGTGCTGCCTCAACTTCACTGGTACCAATGGCACTATTTACTGATGTAGATGTGCCTCAGACTCAAGGAGATACACACTGAATATATTCTCTCCAGCAAATTCCTGGAACAACTATTGGCCTCAGCTGCTGCTTGAAAAGGATTAGTGCCCAGGCCTTTCTTAGAGCACATATGATTTTCAGAATATTCCCCTGTCCTACTGGAGTTTCCTCATTTCCACAGCCCCATGTCTCCTGGGCATTTGTTCGGTCCCCACTAGATCAGTTCTGCCAGGTGTGGAAGTGGGTACGTGACTGCTTCAGAGAAATGCAAATTGTTCCCAGGAGGCTTTTCTCCAGCACAGAGCCTCAAGCAAATACTACTAATTGCATCACTTTGCTAAGTAAATTGCAAACACCTGAGTCATGCACCATTTTAATGATCTTGCAACAGAATTAGCTTCAAGAAAACTGGTATGGATTACTGAGAAAAAATTACTTTCCAGCAATACAATTTAGGTTAAATGTTCCTTTCCTGAAATGCCAGCTGGGAGGGACTGAGATATATTGGTGCATTCTGCTGAATTCCACAATTGAAGTGCAGTATCAATGACAGCACTGGAGATTTTTCTCCAGAAAAATTATGTAGCTATGGTTCTTTTGTCACCGTAGTACAACGAACATCCTATTGCACTTTCCACATTATTCTTTGTTTAACAGTGAACAGAATGCTTTTGCCTTTTTTTTTTCTTCATTATTCTTCTTATAGTAATAACACCGTTGTCCATAATTGATCAGATTGAGTTTCCTATAAATTGCTTGTGAGCTGAACACACTCTTGTCCATGTTTGCCATTTCTTGCGCTAATGATTCAGTGGTTAACATGACAACCAGTTGGTTTTGGCACTATCTATTTTACTAAAAAGAAAAATACGGAATTATTTGTACAGCTGCACCAAAATGTGGAATGTCTCTTGTGGAAGGATTTATCTCACTGTTATAAAACTCTTTTTATGGTCAGTGGACAAACAGAGGAAACCCTAAGAGTTGGTTCAGGCCATCCTAAAGGAGTTATTTCTGGCAGTTCGAGTGAATTATGTTCCCCAGATACCTCTGGAGAGTAATGGAAGCTACACTACCAGCAAACTGTATCCCTGCCTTTACACAGATAAAAGTATAAATGAAGCTCATCCTTAATATGCTGGGGTCTTAGTACTTACGAAGGACATGACTGCAGCAATATACTCCAGTCCTCCAAAGCAGTTTGTCTGCATGTACAAAGACCTGCCTTCACGTCCTTCTTCCTTCAGGTGCTGCTAGTTCAGTGGAGGAATACACTCCTTCTAATCTCTTTACCTGTAAATTATCTCCTCTCCAAGGTCAACTGTGCATCCAGAAATCTTATTATTTTTTTTACAAAAGGTTTAGGGTTGAGAGGACAAGCCAAGGTATACAAGCAGCTACTACAGTTGTCCATCTCTCCTTGCTCTCCATCTGTCTTTGGGCACACGGATTATGCTTAGGTTTTCTTATTAGTTGTCATGGATGAAATCACAAGTCCAGCTTTGAGCATCGGTCTCTCCCTGCTCTGATGGACATGGTTATTGCAGTTTAGAAGTTACAAGGTAGTTTTTGTCAAAGATTGCTTCTTTCTTTTGCTTTTTGTTAGAGCTTTTTTTCAGTATTTTGTGAGTGTGAATGATTATTCACCTGTGATATAATACTTTGGTGGTAAGGATGTTGTCCTGATCCAAGAGTGGGAAAGGCAACCTATTAAAAGCATCAGAGCTCTAACTTTATTCTTTCACCATAATTACCCATCTATATGCCTATACTTATGTTCACTGTGTTGCTCTGTATATGAGGTATGTTCATGGGTAAAGAGCATGGATGATTGGATGTGTGCATCATCTGTGGTACTAGTGTAAGTTTAGCAACTATGTATCTCTGTTTCTGAGCGCTTAGCTGAACATTAGCACTCCTTCATATATTGTGTTTTAAGGAAAAAAAGTATTTTTCCTGCCAAATTTAAAATATGCTTTACAAGCAATATATACTTGATTGGATTTCATGCCTTAATTCTAAGAGTGTTTAAAAAAAAAAAAAAAAAAAAGTGTAAAACCAGAAATCAAAATTTGCCAAGTTCAAAAAAAAAACTGGCATCAAATGTTTTCAGTGTTCTTGCCACTCAACACCCTCCAGATTTAATGTGGCTTAAAATTTACCGTAAATAAGCTCTTTCCCTTTATTTGTCAGCTTTGGGCAGGAAACTGGTTTCTAAATGTGTAAAGTAATAGGTGGTGTAGATGTTTGGAAGAGCTAAAACATAATGTGGGAAATTTTGAGTGTATTTGACTAGTATATATTTTTAAGGGAAAGGGAAAGAAACTTTGTTGTTGGAGGAAAGAAAAACAAGGAGTTGCCAAGAATATTATGTTTGAGAAATAATGAAAAATTCTCTATTAATAATTTAAGAGTCTTGTATGATTATTTTTAACATGTATTCAGTGACTAATTCATATTGTCTGGAATTGTTCAGGTGGGCTGCAATTTTCTGCCTAATGATGATTTTTATTAAAATTGAACCGTATTTGAGCCATTATTGTAATATGAGACTTTTTTTCACTCTCCCATTCGTGAAATCTCTATGATGCCAACAATTCAGACCACTTTACATAAAATGAACAATCTTTCATGTCAATTACACTTTTCTTAATTTTATCCCACAAAGACCCGTGAATAATCATCAAAGGAAACAAGAAGTCCTATCTTTGCAAGACTTGGGAACAAACAATACAAAATACCTCTCTTCAGAAGAAACAAACCATGGAAATAATTGCTAGGTGTTGTATCAGAAGCTGGTTTCAGATGTATTGCAATAAGCATTGGGATGAACTGATCTTCACCTTTACATTTTTCCAGGACATAAAGGAAGACCCACCTGTTTCTTGCAGAATATTGGCATGTCAAAAGAATGGGGTTTTTCAGACGAAAAATAGAGAGAAATCAAAATTTTAAATGTTCTTATCTCCTTTTACTGCTTGTCTTCAATATATCAGAATAATATCAGAACAACAAAGAAATCATTTTCTTTATTCTTTCCACATATACTGTGATTAGAATAATAATATCTCTCTCTATTTTGTTGACTTTTCAATTGCTTCACAAATATTATTTGTGTTCTCAAGTAGAATGAGGAGAGCCTATATGACACAGATGTTAGAAGAATGAATTAATGACCCATTTTACACATCATCTCCCTTCTGACAAAACAAAATTTAGAGGTTACAAATTGCCCACAGTGTAGCTCCTTTGAGAATTCCAGTATTTGAAAGGATAATTCTGTGTTACCTGGGGCAATTCTAACCCTATATTTTGCAATGCAAGTTGGAAGATCAGTAACCAGCTCAAGAAACACAAAAATATTTTTAATTGTCCAAAATATATTAAAAAAAAAAGAGTCTATTCCCCGTGGCCTTTCGATATTTGTAATTCTAATTAAGCTGGATCTGATTACCATTTTTTAATGCTGTAGGTATCCATTTGCTAAATAACATAGATAAAAGAAACTTATTAGCTCACAAGATGTTCATACCAGAAGTTTTTTTTTTTTGGGGGGGGGATGTGAAAGAGAAGCAGATGGCTTCAGAATCAAATGCAATATGAGATTATTTATTTCGAGTTTAATCATGGGTGTATCACGTAATGTCCATAGGCAAGATGGTTGCTATAGTTGGGGCTGAGAAACTGTTAGTAAGAGACAGGTAAGGCTAACCAAAATTTCTCTAGGAAAATAAATAATTCCACAGATATCTCTGGAAAAAAAGAGAAAGACAAGTTTTGACCCGTGGACAGCAGGTAGAGTAGTGACTGGGAGGGAGATCATGATGTGCTATAATTGTGTGTGTGTGTTCATGCTGAGGGTTTTGGTATTCAGCACAGCCATGTGATTTGGTTTCCAACTCATCTTTGAAAGGCATTGTGTAAGTTTTCCCTAGTTTGTCCTTACATAGCTACTGAGAAAGTACCTGGTGCATTGGATGAAGTGTCTTCCACTGCAAGAAGTTCATGTACAATTTGGAAATCATAATGGTTTTCTGAAGAAGTGTTTACAGTAAGGACAGAGGAGATGCATTGAAAAGCACTGTGTGTGTTGTAAATGCATGTTCTAGGGAAAAAATCCATTATTATAAATCACACAGCTGCCTATTACTTCATTCCTCAAATGTCCTCTGTGACAACCCACAGAACTTCCTCCTGTTCACATACATCTGATCAGCTTCTTTTGGATCTGGGAACAGTTTAGTGGGTCTTCAGCATGTGAGGCATTATCTTAAGGAATTTTGGAGAGAAAAGACTTTGATCGAGACTTACAAAACTAGTGATGCACCATCCTGATGAGCGTACATTGCGTTTTTTTAATTAGCTGGAGGCCACTGGATAATCATTTCCAATGAATTCTTGTGAGTTCCTTGAGAACTGCCACCATGAAAAAGTAATTTAATTTAACATCTGAAACCTGTCCAAGTTCATGACTACCCATGCAAGCTTGGCTCTTGTGCCATCCCCAGCAGTGACAGCTGAAGGAACTGCTGCCCACCAGCCCCTCTCTCTGCTCTGCAGACACAGTTCCCTCCCTGACACAGTTCTCTCAGATCACTTGGATTTGATTAAACAATTAAAGATACAAAGATTTAATTATTCAACTTATTTGGAATGAGGTAACACAAATTCATTTTAATATCTCATCTAGATGTTCTGAGAGCACAGTAATCCATCTGCAGGCAGATAGTGGTCAGCTGGAGGAAGACACTGCTAGAAAGTGATATATTAATTAGTAATTTAACATCTGTGCTTTGGTCTGAGTCTGCATTCCTGTGGTTCTCTGTTCACTACAAAGATCATATGCTCAAATTTTTATATCAATTTAATGGATTTCTAATTAAATATTTGCAGTATTTATTAGTGTCTTGGGTTTACTATGGACTAATTTTTTTCAAACCTTTTACACAATTGTTATGAGAGAAGCTTTATACAGACAAAAGAGACTTGATGTGGGGGAATAATATTAAATTTATTACTAGCAGGATAAAAACTAAAGAATAATATCTACAACAATTCTAACTAGGTAAAATTATGAAGAAAATTTTATGTATTTACAAAATTATATCTCTCCCCCGTATCAGTCCAGGAGGAGAAAAGTCTCTTCTTTACTTTTCAGGTTACAGTTCCTCTAAATCCAATTTGCAGCACTTGGAAGTTTTTTCTATTATCTCTAGGGTGACAACTTCGATTGGCCGTAGCTGGAAATCTCTGTCTCTCTCTCTCTCTGCTGCACGTCGCCCTCAGGACTGGCCCTGCTCCTCCCTGCCGGGCCAGGACCAGAGCCCAGGGGGTACTCGGGCCTAGTGAGGTCCTCCATGGCCTGCAAGGGGACAACTTGCTGCACCAGGGTCTTCACCACTGTTACAGGGG
>VXAY01007484.1:1544726-1613045 GCA_013399855.1 Oxyruncus cristatus | reverse complement strand
AACCTGTGCTGGCTGGGTCTGATCCCTTGTCCATCCTGTAGGTGCTGTGTGATTGCACTTAGGATGATCTACTCTATAACCTTGCCAGGCACTGAGGTCAGGCTGACAGGTCTGTAGTTTCCAGGGTCTTCCTTCTGGCCCTTCTTGTGTATGGGCATCACATTCGCCAACTTCCAATCATCTGGGGCCTCCCCAGTGAGCCAGGACTGTTGGTAAATGATGGAGAGCCGCTTGGCAAGCTCTTCTGCCAGCTCCCTCATCACCCTTGAATGGATCCCATCTGGTCCTATAGACTTGTGAGGATCCAAGTGGCTCAGCAGGTCACTGTTTCCTCCTTGATTGGGGGGGGCTATTCAGCTTCTTGTCCCTGTCTACAAGCTCCAGAAGCCAGCTGTCCTCAGGACAACCTGTCTTACTGTTGAAGACTGAGGTAAAGAAGGTGTTAAATACCTCAGCCTTGTCCTCATCTTTGATAACTATGTTCTCACCAATGTCCAACAAAGAATGGAGGTTTTCCTTGACCCTCCTTTTGCTATTGACGTATCTATACACCTATCTAACGCCTTTTTGTTATGTTTAACAGAAGTGGCAAGATCGAATTCATATTTTGCATTTGTCTCTCTGATTTTCTTTCAACAAGACCTAACTACATTCCTAAACTCTTCCTGAGTAACCAGCCCTTTTTTCCATAATTGGTAGGCTCTCTTTTTTACCTTAATTTCCTTTAAAATCTCCCTGTTCAGCCACACTGGTCCTCTTCTCTGCCAGATCGCTTCTTGGCAGATTGGGACAGCCTGCTCCTGTGCTGTCAAGACTTCCTTCTTGAAGCAAGTCCATCCCTCCTGGACCCCTTTGTTTTCAAGGGTTGTTTCCCAGGGTACACTCTGGACCCCTGTCACACAAAGCTTAAGACTGCACCGATCACTGGTCAAGTTCATTACTCATTATTTAAAATGCTTGTTCTAATCTCTGTGCTGGAATAAATCAGTATGTTGAATTTATCACAAGTCATCTGTACCCAGAAGACTTTCTGCTTAAAAAGCACACAAGAAGGACAATAGATATTGTATGAAATTATAACACTAAAATATAAAATATGAACTGAAGACCAATATTGACAGTAGCTGATTACATAATTTTCAAGTGGTAAAGAGGAAATAGTGAATGAATTAAGTCTCATAACCACAGCACTTCCCGCCTCACCCACTGCTCAGGCCATGTCTAAATTCCGAGTATGGCTCCCATATATTGACACTTTTGAAATAAGGGTACCATAATTGCAAACTTTTGTATTCCAGTTTAATTCTGCAGACCTCAGAATTCTTGGGCATTTAATTCTGTCCTAACTCTTGTTCACTGAGAGATGATATAACACCAATGGACTGAAATCACTTTGTGACCATGCCTTCTAAGCTACCAAGTCACACATTGCTGAGAGGAAATGACATGCAACTTATGGAACTTGTTTATACACTAAATACAAGTGCGGAAGTGATTTCAGCTTTGTTATTGATGACAATTCTCAAGGAGAGGATACAGACATCAAAAAAATCTGAATTCCTGTTTAATTAAAATCAGCCTTTGAGCCTATATCTACATGCCATCCCTCAGTTTGCAATGGAACCTTGACAAAATGTTCAGATGAAGCAGAAAAGTAACTAACATTATCATTATTAGCAGCTTGATACTATAAAACTAGGATGAAGAGATCCCATTGATAAATCGAAGTATATGGATAGACAGGCAAAATCATGGAATTCAAGTCAATACCTATTTCAGGTTCAGTTTCAATACTCTCAAAATACTGTCTTGCAGAGAGAGATTGAAAGTGTTTTATTGAGACTGAAAGTGTTTCATTTTCAGTAAATATTCTCTGGGTTCCCCAAGTCTTTTAATAGCAGACCCACTTTTTTCCATGTCACAAATTTTCTTCTTGCCTATTTCCCTCAACGACTTGTTTCCTATGATCTCGCTGTTATTTGGCAAAGACTGTCTCATACAGTGATGTAAAGGGCTTGTGTCTTTTTCTGTTCAGTTATTGTTCCTCAAGTCCCAGAATTTCTTTGTATGAGTTCTATCTCCCAGTTCAATTCAAGCGAGAAAAACCAGCAGCTTCTTCCATGTCTGGATATGTCCAAGTCCTTTATAACATGTCCTGCTTCTTTGACACAGGTACATTAAACAGGGAGAGTTAGAAACAGTATGGGTGAAGAGAAGGTGGGAAAGAAGACATCTACAGATCCTTCTAAAAATTTAGGAGGTGAAATCATAGTATGTGCGTGTGTGGGCTTATTTAGTTCAAGCTTCCTTTGACCTAATTTGCCATTGTTTAAACAGTTAATGAAAATTGTTTACATGACTATGTTAAGTATCCTTCCGCTTCTTTCCATAAGTAAAAAATGCCCAACAGAACTTGAACTACATTTCTGCATGGAATCTTAATCATATAAAAATGAGAAATGGCAAAATTCCCGGGTAGAATTTTGACAAATCTGCTGAAAACCCTGGCACTTGGGTTAGACCCCACAGGATAATGCAATTTACACTGTCAGAGGGCATACAGTTCTGTGGTGGAGAAGTATCAGCTTGGATGTTGGCAGGTTTTCAGTGAAATGCTCTGTTCTACTGCCAGGGTCTTCCTGGGAAAGCACCCACTCTTGTCTCTGAGCTCATGATTAACTACTGACAATATGGGATGTATGAGTCTGAGTGCCGATGAGCTGAGGGAAGAAATGAGCAGTATTCCTGGACTCATTCTGGCTGCTTTGCTGCTGCATAAGCTGACAAGGGTCACCACTACCATCTGCATGTCTCCATGGCTTCCAACCCAGCTGGAGGGCAACAGTGACTTCAGGGCACAGAAGGGAGCAGCCTCCCAGGGTGTATGGGAATATCAGCATCTTGTTATCTATGGGGACAAGACATGAAACAGGCACATGACCTGCTCAACCTTGTCCAGGATTGAGTGTTTCTGACACTGAAGCAAAATTCATGAGCCAATTTACCTATACATAAGGTAAGAGCACCATGTGAGGCCATTTCCTCAGTTCAGCTCAGCTCAGCTCACCCCATTTAAATTCAAGCTGTGTCTTTGCCAATAAATATTCACCGTGTCCACTGGCAAGGTAATATTCAAGCACCTGAAGCCTCTGACTAAAGCCACAACACAGTTCTTTTAGCATCCTTCAATACCTACACCCAGGAATGAATACTCATATTAGTTTGAACACTACAATCCTCTGTCTTTGGAGTCAGCACAAGAAGGCCAGTCACCTCTTGGATTTGCATCCAAAGATCATGCTTGCTCACACATTTCAGAGCCATGCAGACTGCTCAGCTGTGAATTTTACTCACTTGTGCTGCCAAACACACTCACAAGGTAAGATACCAGCTCTTCCCCCCAGCTCCAGCCCTCACCAGCCATTCCATAAATGTCAACTTGAGCATGCAGGCAATGGGCTCTGGAGGCCCATTGGCTCTGGAAGCCAACAGCTATGAAAGAGCTGTAACAGGCCTATTTGCAGCTATGCAAAAATCTGTGAGAAAGAATAACTTCCCAAACATTCAGAAGGACTAAAATATTTGCCAACTGGTTGTGCTGCATGTCCCATCCTGACTGCTTCACCCCTAGACACAGCAAACAGGGAGTTTACAAAACATTTAGCTAAAAGCAGAGGATTAGGGCCATATGGAAGTTGCTGCTACCAGGTGTGGAGATACAAAGGCAATATTTAAAATGGCCTTGTTTTGTGTTTGGATTTCTTTGTGGAAATGCTGACATCACACTCTACAAACGCAGTTTAGGATGCTCTTCCATGACCAGCTGAGACAAACCTTGCTGCTGCCAAAAGGAGAGATCCTAGCGTCCCAGAATGTCTGGCTGCCTTCCAGCATCCCTGTTTCCATCTATATTATAACACCCTTCCTTCACAGTGGCTCTTCTCTCCCCTTTGGGGGGAGTAAGTGCAATTGCTAACTTAAGTAGAAAACTATCGTTGGTGGGGTTGGGGTTGCTTTTCTGGGCTGTTTCCTGCAGCTTCAGCCCTCTGAATCAGTTCACTGAGGATGCACTTGATACCAGAAGGGCACAGGAAAACATCAAGAGTGCTGGTCAGGATAGGAAGACCCCTTTACAGCAGCAATGAACTGCTCTCATCCTTCTGCAGCCTTAGACATAAACATCTGTGCCACCTCACTCTGAACCCACAGGGGTTCAGGGACCTGGGCTCTGACCTGGGTCACAAATATAGCGTGACCTTACTCCAGACAGGTTGTTCAACTTCAATTTCCTTTGGAAGGAGGCCATGCCTTTCCCCAGGCCACCTTGCAGTCTGCAGAGCTCAGCTGCTGTGGTGCTAGGCTTGTTTTTACGAAGTCTCCAATATGTTTGCTTTCACTGTAAAGTGGTTTCTTTTCCTTCTTTTTCTCATGTTCAAAAAGAAGTGAATTATTTTTAGCTCATGTTTCTCCTTTTGAACTTGCATGTGGCCATTAAGTCAACATGGGAGAATTCTGCTTTGAAGGATGGATGTCTCAGAATGACAGGCAAGAGAGAACCGAGTGACAGTGGTTCTGCAATCCTGCATGAAGTGCAATGCACCACATTCAGAAAAGGACATAGGAACTGAAAGTAGGACTTCTGGGAAACTGCGCAACTTGGAATCTATGGCTCGTCATCTTCCATCTGAGGTTGGAGATGTTTATTAAAAAGTTCTGCTGTAGACCCTCATATCCCAATGGTGCCTGTAGTTTTCTAGGGCAAATTCTGCCATTTCTTCTTTAGCTGTGATTAGTGGGTAGGGCCCTGCACCCCAGGTTACCTGGATATGTGGTGCTCTACTGAGACCTTTACATAGTGGTGTGGGGAAACAAGGGGATAAGGCCATAAATTCATGATTACATGGGGAAAGTAGAAGCACATATGATGGTTCTCTAATAAAGCTGAGATGTCACGTTCAAAAAAGAGAAATGAGTAATTTGTATAATCAGCTATGTCACTAAAATTATCAGGGACAAGATGGGCTAAAGGAAGGAATTCTTCCTGGGAGTGCTGAGGTCCTGCATGGATGCCACACTGAGAAAACTGAAGGACAGTTTCTGGAGGTCCCTTCTCATGTACTACAAGGAATTACAGACTGTTGTCCCTCACAAAGAAGCAGGTTCCTTTAGCACCTCTGGAAAATGAGGTGGTTTTTACCCAGTCCATTTTAGGAATAAAAAAAAAAAAACAATATACTGTCCAGTAACATGATTGCGAAATCAGGGGAATTTGGGCAAGGTAAACTGTCATGTGTTAGCTCGCTTCTAAAACCAAATTTGTTTTCTGTGTTTCTGTGGGAGATCAGAGGATGTTATAAGCTGAGTCATGTCATTATTGACTTTAGCAAGCACAGCACTGATATAAATAGTGAAACACTGGGGAGTCGTAGACAGAAGGAGGAGAGATTGAGGTTTTCTAGCAAGGACTGCTGGGACAAGGAGACGAAAATGAAGACAAAGATCCTTCTTTTCCTTGAGTTGCTATATGTTGTGTGTTCGTCTGCTTTTCCAGTGGCTCCAGAAAAGAAAGAAAAAGATACGCAATTTGCTAAGGTAAAGATTACAGGCAGAACTTAGGAACTAATTTATTGAGAAAATGAACATACTGATGTATTAGTGATACAGAATATTTTATTAATGCATTTGAAAAGAAAGTTTTATGTTCTTAACTGTTTTTTTATTTCCCTATCAGAAATATCTGGAAAAGTTCTATGATTTTAAAGAAGAGAAAAGTTCTCTTTTTAAAGCAAAGAACCTCAATCACATGGCTGACAAAATCCGAGAGATGCAGTCATTCTTTGGGTTAGAGGTGACTGGGGAGCTGAACCATAAGACACTGGACATGATGAAGCAGCCTAGATGTGGAATACCTGACATCCGTTCATACAGCACCTTCCCACACAGCCCTACATGGAAGAAAGAAGATGTGACATATCGGTAACATATATTACAGCGTGTTTTTCTCTACACTACTGGGAAGCTTTGTGAATGCTAGGCAGAAGCAATGTCAACAGGTTCTTTACTATTTATTCTTGTATATCTCTATATAAAAGCTCCATTTAGTATGAAAGGGCCATGAATGTGGGGACTATTCTGGCTTCCAAATAGTGACAAAAATACCAAAAATAGTTTACATTCGTTAGTTAACAGCCTACTAAATAATATACTCGGTGGATAGAAGGGATGTAACTGAGAGTGTATATGTTACTGTTTCTGAAAGACCTGTAAGAAAACTGTGAAAGCTTCATCTGTTATGTAGGTAAATATTTTGAAAATAAACAACTCAAGACACATAGATAATAATTACTGTTGATTAAAATATTTGACCTTGACACACCTATGTGTCCCAGTCACATGTAGTCTAGTTGCTTTTAATTCCTTTGTCCTTATTTCACAGGATTTTGAACTACACTCCAGACATGCTGCAAGCTGATGTAGAGGAAGCAATTGCAAAAGCCTTTCAGCTCTGGAGCAATGTCACCCCTTTGAGATTCACCAGGCTCTACAGTGGTCAAGCAGATATAATGATTTCCTTCGCAGCTGGATGTAAGGGGATTCTGTTGCCTGGGAAAGATAGTATTTGTCACTTTTTCTTACCAAGATGATGAAAAGTATAACTTTTTTTCCCCTCTTATCCTTAGTTCATGGTGACTTCTATTCCTTTGATGGTCCAGGAGGAACTCTGGCTCATGCTTACCCCCCTGGCAGTGGGATAGGAGGAGATGCTCATTTTGATGAAGATGAAAACTGGACCAAATTTACTACCTATAGTGGTAGGTAACCTTAAATATTGTGTTGGTGTTGCTTACTTTTTAATAGACAGGGTTGTCTTGAAGATGCTGTAAAGTCACATATACCATGGCAGTAGTTCCAGTATTTACTGAGACGTAAAACGCCAGTGTAATTTAGTAAAATAATGATGCATATTTTGATCTGGGATGCAGTCATGACACTCTCCTGGAGTTAATGCAGACAGCAATTACAGCTCTAGTGAAGGAAATGAGATTAGCATTGAATAGAAATCTTGGGTAATCATGACGTCGTAAGACACGAAATTTTTACCCCCAGGTAATGACTTTAAAAATTATCATATAGCCTCTCCCCTTTTTTTTTTTTCCCTTGATTTAAAGTGGTGCACATCTTTATCTTCTGGAAAGGAAAAAAAAAATCTTGAGTTTATTGGTGAAAGTTATTAAATTAAACAGTGAAGTGTTCTGGTTTCCAACGATGTCCAGGGATTATGTTACATGTTATTGGTCTTTGTGAAGTAGTTACCAGGTAAATTCCATGTCATTTATTAATCCCAGAAATCTGTCTAGATGACTAAAATGTTCTCCCCTGGTTTTTAGTCATTATTAACATTAAAGAAAATTTGTTTCTTTGTTGACAGGAAAATTTCTGCAATATGGGCAAAAACTATTCCCAGATTGGTTTCCCAAAACTCATTTCTTCTCCAGGATGCCAGAGAGCCTCTTAATTGGGGCATAGTTAAATTTCTCTGGTTTTTTAAGACCACAAACGATATATCATGCATGAGAGGATGCCACCTCTATCAGACTGTCATGCAAAAACAAATTACTCAATATTTATTTTTTGTACTGGATTTTTTTTTTAGGATACAACCTGTTTCTCGTTGCTGCTCATGAGCTGGGCCATTCACTAGGTCTTGGTCACTCCAACGTCTTTGGTGCTTTGATGTATCCTATATATATGGCCCAGGATGCAAGGGACTACCAGCTTCATCAGGATGATATTGATGGCATTCAAGCCCTCTATGGTAAGCAAGAAAAATCCTTTTTTACTGAATGATGGATAATAATTTATAACTAATTTTGCCCAGTAGCTAAAATGTACTCAACTTTCTACTGGAAGAAGGATACTGTGGTTAAATTTCCTGTTACTATTTTTGGGCAAACCTCTTGGGGTTTTTGTGGCTAACAGTCTGCATCTGCAAAATAGGCTGTATTCATGTCATTTAATGAAAAGATCCAAGTCTTTCTCCAGTGATACCAGAGGAACAGCCCACGTTTGCAGTATTAAACTCTCCTTATCTTCCACAAAATGATGGTCACATGCCAAGTAGCCTATGCATTTGGCTTCATACTGTACATCCTGAAGCTCTGCAACATGAACTACTTTGATCCACTTTCTGATTCTACACTTATCTATTTTACAAAGGATCCCCCAGGGAATCTCCTGTACTTCCAACAAAAGCTTTTCCGCCACAAGAACCTACTGAACTGACACCAACTGAAATGTCACCCGGGCGAGAACCAACAGAAACAACACCCTCCAAACCCTCACCAAGACCTGAGGACTGTGACCCTCATCTCACTTTTGATGCTATCACCACTCTCCGTGGGGAAACACTGTTCTTCAAAGGCAGGTAAGTGCTTTTATTTCTAACAACACCTTTCAGTGAAACTCACAAAGGCAAAGCATAAAGTTCATTCTAAGGAATTTTTCTTCCATTGGTTAAAAGGAAGATATTTTCTTATGAGAGTGTTAAGGCAAATTTGCTAAATTTTACTAGCCCACCTGGGCTGGGTGAGCAACACGGTTTTCTGATGGGTGAGTAAGCCATCATACATTATCACCCACATCTGTTAAAATTGTGCAAGGCTGAATAATTCCAGTGTAACTCCTCATCCTGTAGCTGCTTCACATGCAGCACTGCCCTCATCACACTATCCAGTGTGTGGGCCAGGGAGCTGTGGAAAATTTCACTTTTGGTGTCATTCTGACCTAGAAGTCTGCACTAAACCTTTGCCCAGTAATGTCTGTAGTCAACCCCTGCTGTTACAGGTGTTCACTTTTGGGACACACTCTAACACTAGCACTGTAGGAGGTTGTGGGCCGGACACATCCACCCTGGCGAGGGAGAACAGAATGTCAGGCCCAGGATTTCACATGGTTCTTGTGTTGGTAGTTGTGTTTTGATTGAACAAGCTCCCTTTGATGATGTGGGTGTGATTTCCCTTTTAAACCATATGATGAAGAATTGCAATTTAGAATCTTAATAATTTTCAAGAAAGGGAAGGAAGGAGCAGTTCTTCCTTAAACTGGGTTTTAACATGTTCCTGAACATTTATTTAATTATCATTTTTAACCAAACTGAGATGAAGAATGTAACTGTGCCTACCTGCATGAGTCATGGCAAAGAGAAAGCTGCCATTGTCACCCTACCACACATAACACAGGTAGTGCTGGACAAGCCATCAGGATGCCAATGGAGAGGTATACAGGGCCACCAGCTCTAGGTGACCCTGCTTGAGCCAACAGGTTGGACAAGATGACCTTGAGAGGTCGCTTCCAGCCTCCACTATTCTGTAACCTCAGAGCAATTCATAGTAAAGGGCAACTATCTGTGTGAGAGCAGGGCAAAGTGAAGCACTCAGATCACAAAAGGGGTGGTATCTCTGCCTCATAGGGAGCACTGGCTCCAGAACCCAGACAGTAGGCTTTAAAGTGTGTTTCTGGGTTCCTGATCTGGCAGTGAAGTACAAATAATGAAACACTGCTGTTTTCATTTCTATCAGCTATGTCTGGCGCAAAAGTCCATATTTCTCAGAAATTGAACACGACACCATCTCCTCTTTCTGGCCATCGCTGATAGCTGGCTTTGATGCTGCTTATGAGGTTGACAAGACTGATCGAGTGCTATTTTTCAAAGGTATTTCTCTTACGTTTCCATTGGTCCTTTTTATGAATGAATGAAGTTATAGTAATACTGCTAATGTTATTTAATAATAATGGAAGCAATGCTACACTAATATTCATACTAATTATAATACTAATACTAGCACTATTAGGGGCTATTCTTAATACTTAAATTCATTTTGATTTTGAAAATGCTGTTACTGCCATTAACTAATTATGCTTCACAACATTCCTGTACAATATGATATTACTCTTCTTTGGTCAGTGAGAGAGAAGATCGTAGCTGAGACAAAATTTATTGCCACATTAAGTTATTTAAATACATTTTTAAAGGTGCCAAACACACCTAAAGATATGTTGACCTTTAACTGTTGAGTATATAACCTAATGCCTATAAAAAGTGGAAAATCCAGCAGCTGTGAGATATACAAACTTATGTGTTACCCTAGAGGGTAAGGTTTTCAGCTGGACATTTTTGCTGTTTGGTGGCATTTACTACACAGAAAGCTCTGGAACTTTGATAAAAAGCAGACCAGACTCCTCATGAATCCCTATAACTTTTTCTGTTTTCCTCTAGATGACCAGTACTGGGCTGTCAGTGGCTACAGTATAGAGTCAGGCTTTCCCAAGCCCATTCAGAACCTGGGCTTCCCCACCAGCGTCAGGAAAATTGATGCAGCTGTTCATGATCAAAATACAAAGAAAACCAATTTCTTTGTAGGCAACAAGTACTGGAGGTAAGGCTCTTTCCTCTTCTGTACAGCAGATGACCAAAAAAGCTTTTAAATCAAGTTACGTTAGTATTTGTACAGTAAGTTCATATCCTCTTGTTATCAGCCTTCTCAGACTGTAAGAGCTGCAACTCAGAGGCAATTACTCGTTTTTTTCACTCAGGTCTTTTCATAAAACAAAGTCTGTAGCACCTGAGGTAAAGACAACTTTCATTTACCCTTACCAGCCTGTTAGTAATAAACAAATGAACTTTGTTTATGAATTAGGAAGCAGTATGAACTTAGTATTAAAAAGACAATATGAGTAGACTTTGTCATCATATCATGTATTCTTTCAGTAGCTATTAAAGGGCAGAAGTGCTCTGTGAAATCTATAAATGACAAATGAATCAAGAAAGCTATGGAAGGACATTAAAATATTTACTTCTTAAAAGATTTCTTTGTTCAACTAAGCAGTAATCTTAGCTTTCGTAATTAATCTGCAATATTATCTTGAAAGAGTATTATTACACCATAAGTTTACATTTCTCTTATGGGGTCACTTCATAGATTGTGTACTGTAAAATCAAAATATTTTTTGAATAATTATTTAAGTTTATTGCTCAGTATAAGCCCTATCCAGCCTTATTGCCAGTCTCTGGGAATGAAAGTGAACTCCTTAGTCTG
Source organism: Oxyruncus cristatus (assembly GCA_013399855.1). Lineage (NCBI taxonomy): Eukaryota > Metazoa > Chordata > Aves > Passeriformes > Cotingidae > Oxyruncus > Oxyruncus cristatus. The sequence goes on along the minus strand of VXAY01007484.1, from coordinate 1,601,949 downwards.
ATATTCTGAAAACAGCCTTACACAGGCCACTAAAGATGTAAATATTCATACAGACAGATGCAAATATTCACACAGACAGTTCTATGAGATCACAGATGCTTTCAGTTACTGGACTAGAGTAGGCATATTTTGCAAAAATTGCATCTGGTTTCAACATTGAACATGCCATGCTTATTTTCTGTTTTCATGAAATTTCTTTGTTTAGTTTCAATGAAAATACCCAATCAATGGAAAGGGGATATCCAAGAAAAATAGCAGTCGACTTCCAAGGGATTGGCCACACAGTTGATGCTGCCTTTCAGAAGAATGGTAAATAAATTAAAATACAATTTAAAAGAAGTAACTGAAAAGACCACCAACCAAAGCCAAAAATATATATCTTTCAAATATATATATTAAATGTTTGTTTTGATTTTTTTAATCACTCGAGAAAATATTAAGTGTATAAGAGCAGGTATACAAAAATGAATATTAATTTGCCAATATTCTGTCCTTTCATTTCTAGGATATTTCTACTTTTTCCGTGGATCAAACCAGTATGAGGTTGACATCAAGAAAAAGAAACTCATCCGTATAATGAAGAGCAACAGCTGGTTTAATTGTTAGAAATATTGAGTGATAGTGCAGGGATGTATTTGTACCAGAAATGGTTTTACATGTTCCTTGGTTCTTAACAGTGTTATTTAGCTGTTACTGTGCATGGGAGTCTGAAATGATGGCCTTTGACAAACTTAATTTAAAACCATAAAATGTAAAACCTAATGTACAGTTTTAACTTATTTTGTTCTCCAACTATTTATTAATCAAGTTGTTTTTGAGTAATAAAGTAATATACACTGCTCAAGTATAGCCGTGTTCTTTGTGTTCTGGTTCAGTCCACTGGAGACAAGGCATCTGCTATAACAACCTGCAAGCCTGAACAACACCATCACCAATTTTAGTAGGGCCCAGTGTCTGTGGAGGGAAAATTAAAGTGAAGAAGGAGTAGGAGGGCAGTTCTGACACACAATAAGGAATTATTCAGGGGACAGAGGAGGGAAACAAAGACATTCAGGAAGAATGTGGGGGAGGTAAAAAAAGCGAAGAGGAGGATCCTACACAACAGTGTGTGAAGGGAGAGCCTGGAGCCTGGGACTTACCTGCCATGACCCCACGCAAAGGAACAGAGCAGTCAGGGCAGGGATGGAGGCAGGTGCCTGCTAGTAGATGGGATCATGGCAGTGGGCTGAAGGGACCAGTGCCCCAGTGCTGCTGTGGGTGGGGTTGGTGAGCAGAATCATTGGTGTAGCAGAACATGAGTCACGAGAGAGAAGAGTAGGTGTCCAGTTTGGGGATGGAGGTAGCATGCAGGCAGGTTGGGAACTGACAGAGATAGGATCACAGGGTCACAGGGAGCCAGTGCATTAGCTCTGCTGTGCTGTGACCACGTGGCTTGGCAATGGAGTAAGGGCTGGCAGTCCACCTCACAATGCTGGATAAGAAAGCACTAACAAGAACTACTTCCCAGAGCAAACAAGCCAAAATGATAAGAAAATCACCGAATTTTCATGTGACTACCACAGATGAATCCTCCAGAGGATGCATGGTGAGACACAGAGAAAAGAACATCTGCTTTCTCTGTGTACCTTGTTTGGGTCCCTCTCACAGGGCAATAGCTCAGTGACCTCAAACACCCCTTGGGGTACAAGAAAGCTTGGCTGAAGTCCATTCTATCTTTGAAGGAATTTAATTTCATCTCTCACAACACTGATGATGTTGATTCGCTATTCCTCTTTCTCTAGCAGCATTGGCAAAGGTAGGAAGAGAGGATGGGAATGGCTGATAAGGACAGTATTCCAGTTAACACAGCTCAAACCCCATTAGGCAGAGGTGACATTTGCTCCTGGTCTTCTGCACAGAGCAGATCCCTCAGAGATCTGGTCAAAACACATGCTAACACCTGTTGCACCATCCATCAGGGCTGGAGGAAGCCATGTGTCTCCCAGGGTACCCATAGACCCACTGTCCCACTGTGCTAGCAGACAAGACAAAAAAGGGCAGCGAAGATGCCTTTGAATGGAACTTTGAGAAACCTGGTCTAGTTGGAGAAGTACTAGCCAAATGCAGGGGGTTTGGAACTAGATGATCTTTGGAGTCCTTTCCAACACAAATTGTTCTATGATTCTATAATCTTGGAATATCTCTTCTCTGCCATGTTCTCCTCCTCATGCATGCTTTGTGCTGCGCTAGATTCACTCTGAGCACCTCTAAAAGCAAGGTCTAAAAGAGGTTAGAAGTGGTTTAAAAGTCAAGTAGGGACTGAACAGCTCAGCATTGCCACAAGGGCAGTGGTTCATCACTGTGAAGTCATGGACTGACAAGTGAGTGAGTTTACTTGGCAGCAGTCCAGGCAAGGTAGAGACACAGGAAAACTGGTGTTGCCCCAACATCTTCCACTGTCTTTCTCAATAGTTTGTGCTGTATACACACCCTATCCTGAAAAAATTTCAGTTCAAGGACTTTAGATGACTCCAGGGTTAGGCAGGGTGCTTGTGAATACTGTTTGTACATATATAATTGGGTTAATCCCCTTTGCTTTTAAAAATGCCTACATGCTTTGGTATCCTAAATAGATGCCTTCTTGTATGTGAGGGCTACCTTCAGAAATCAGGCCTTTAGGATCTGGTTGTTGGCTGAGACTTGAAAGTGGTTAAGGAAGAACAAAAAAGAACATTTCAGCAATGGTGAAGCAGAACACTGCTGATGTTTACAATGACACATTATATTAACATATTTCTCTTATATTTGGTTGGTACAGTTTTTTTAATTATGACATCAAGTAAACAGCAAAACTAAAATACTCCCTCCACCTTGGGTATTAATTAGCTTAAACTCCCAGTATCTGAAAAATGAGTGATATTTACTTTAATGTGAAGGAAGATCTAGAAAGTGTAGCCTGGAGAATAAATGGAAGACAATATGGCATGGATTTCACCAGGACAAGGAGACGGGTGAGACATGTTAACCATAGAATTTCCATCGGTATTTCTGTTTTCTTAACGCCTTAAGCTTTGAAACGAAAGAATGTTACTTTTGGTTTGGGAAAAGCAATGAAATTCCTGGCAAATGGAAAACATAATTCAAATGAGATTGGAAACAGGAATGCTGGAGTTGCCTGTCTACACTTAGTGGGCAAGAGATTTCTTGTAACCATGATTTTCTTATAACTCACAAATGATTGCTGGAATTAAAGGCCTCTTGGGTACCAGATGGGGAAATTTATCCATAAATGTAATATCAAGTACTTATCCTCTGTGAATATGAACTTTCCCTGAAACCTGAGCCCAGTTAAGCAAAAAAATAGAGGCACACAAAATAACCTGTTATGTCTGAAATTATTAACAGCACAGTTGTTGTCTCAGACCCAATCTCTTGCACATGAAACCTCAGACAAAAATGCCTTAATGACTTCAACAACAAAGAGCAATAGTGACTTGTGTACAAGCTGACTGGAACTAGGGGGCCCCATCAGTGAATCAGCATTACCATGCTAAAGACTGTTATATAAAAGCCAGAAGTAGGTCACACACTCATCTTGTTCAGCAATACATATTTCTGAGGCTAGGTTTGTGCTGCCAGGTCTGAGGGTTTGTAGCAGTGCCAGGAAGGAGGTGCCGAAGGCACCGAGTTAAGCAATGCTTATGGCAGCACAAATTTGCAGCTCAGAAGCTTCCTGTGCCCAGAACTGCTCTCCCAAGTTTTAACCAGGGATCCTACACTGCTACCAGAGTATGGCCTGGCCAGGACATGGAGGGTGCATAAGGCAGGAGAGTGGGGCAGTTTCAAGCTCTACATAGTTAAGCTTTTGGCTTTACAGAACAAAATTGATTATGTTCTGTTGAGGCTTTATGAGATGTTCTTTTGTTTTTTTCTATACTAAAGTATGCATTAGTTCTAAAATATATAAACTGTGCACTAGCAATAACCTTGCCAAAAAAGAAGCAAATTCTAACACTTCTTGTCAGTGTTACATGTCTTTCTTTGGTACCGCTATGAGGGGCTGGGGCTATGGGAATGCATCCAAGGCAAAAGATTGGCTCCAGAAGAGGGGGAGAAAAGGGCAATCTTAGAAGCTTACCCAGGTACTTTTACAGGTTGAAAAGAGGAGAACATAACAATTTTCATACTGACTTCTTTAACCCAAGACAAAAGATTGTTATTATATATTGAACTACTTATTGATAAAGCCACCTCAAAGGACATCAAATATCTCTGTGATTATACAGTTTTCTTCATAAAGCATATTCTAGGTTATTGATCTCTCAAGGACAATGGTGAACAGTATCAAGAAAAATGAGAAACAGGTTGACAGAGTAGCAAAAGCATGTGATAGAGAAGGCTGATAATCAGAAAACTCTATACATTTTGTCTACAGCTTCCTAGATGGTTTTGATGGCTTCTAAAGGCCCTCTCATTAGTGAGAAAGATAAGTGAGGAAAATGTATCAAGTACTGCCAGCTGAAAAGCTGTTTCTTTCTTCCAGTACACATGGAGATAATATGGGAAGAGAAAAAATGTTGAAAGGCTGTAGTGGGGTTGGAAGTCCCAGAAGCTGGTTCTGCAGGAGGTATTGTGGGTGTGTAAGCTGCACAAGGAGAACTCTACACCCAATATTTAAATTCCTCTCACCAGTCAGAGACACCTCACGTAACTACGCGAGTGGAGCTCCCTCAGGGGATCGCTTCCCCTTGGCTCAGCTGCCCCATTTTTGGGCCCTTGCCTGAGCCTGTCCATCTCCTTCCAGGGCTAGGGAGAGGGTCTCTGCCCTAGGGGAAATGCTTCAATTAGGTGTCTGCTCTTAGGGTACGAGTTCAGTCCTCAGTGACCAGATAACCCCTGTAGAGTTCCTCCGGCCTTGCCAGGGACTACTCTTATTTCATCTGCCCAGACCTACGGTCCTTCATGTCCCACCTGCGGATAGACACAGGCACCCTGTGCTCTGGGGATCCTTCTGGTACCAACACAGTGCTCTTCAGGAGAAAATAATTTTAGCAAATACCTCAAGTGTACTATAACATCTCCTTTCACAACTCTGTGGAAAGGGGTTGGATCAAGGGTTGGACTTGATGATCTCCGAGGTCCTTTCCAACCCGTCTGATTCTATGATTCTATGATTCTATGATCTCTCTACATGCAACATCCCACTTCCCTTGCAGCGCTGCAGGTGTACCCTAAATCCTGTATCAGCCCCACAAAGAAGTCTCAGATACATAGGACTGTCTTCAATGGGGGTAGACACATCTTTTCAGGATTCCGAGTGGCTTCACCATCACCACTGCTTTGTCCTCATTTGTGGAAGTGCATGGAGGGTGTGACTTGACTGCGCATGGAAAAGTGGACCTAATGCTAGAGTAGACCTGTGGTTGTCTCAGCAGTTCTCACCACCAGTGACAGACATGGAGAACAGAGGAACCTCTCCTCTGACTATGACAGTTTGATCCAGAAAACTTCAGTGCTTTATTATCAATGATGAAGGAATGGGACTGCAAACATACATGATTCCATTTTTGGGATTCTCCACAGATCTCTCTCTGTGCTCCCATTCTACTAACATCCTTGAGTAAGCAGCACCTGATGTTGCCATTCAGTTAACTAGAATTCCCAGGATTTTGCTGTCCTGATGTTTTAATTTCATACATTCACACACTACCATTCTGTGATTGTTTTCAATCACAATATAAATCATACACACTATCATGCAAACCATTAAGCGGTTTTCCACTCTGAGATCACAACACTCTCCATGTCAAAACACCAGTCAACGTCAACCCTCCTTTTTGGTTCTAGTTAACTGAATGCAGGTGCAGGCTGGCTCAGCTTTTTCCACACTTTATAAAACCTTATGGTAAGTATAAAAGGAGACTGTGAAATACAAAGTCATTGTGCAATTCTCTGAGAACAGTGGAAAAACTGCAGAATAAAAGTAGCATGAAAATATCTTGGCTCAATTTTTATACTTTTTACGTATCCTGGGAGAATTTTTTTTCATTTCTTTCTGAAAATTCCACATTTTCCTCCAGACAAAAGGAAGTTTTATCCATGTGAGAACTGTATTAAAGAAAAACTGCATAAACAAAGCACTGCTTCATCAAGCAGGGACTTATAGTACTGCCAGGACTATATCAAAGGGAAAGATGGTAGCTGTATAATAGCCTCCAAAAGTACACGCTCCTGTACAAACAACTGCAGACAAAACAAAACAACGCAAAAAACACAATCCCACCCCCAAATAATCAGAAAAGCAACCAAACACCACCACCAATATCAAACACCTAGAAGACAATTTTTCTGCTTGTTCTGTAACCTTCTGTGAATGTTTTTCCCTTTAGGTACTTCAACAACCCTTTTGAAATCAATACTAACTTTGAATGAGAAACGTTAAATAGATATGTTTTAGGTTTTGGAGAGTAAGACTACATTTTAAAAAAATAAAAGGTTAATAAGTTTATTAAAATGAACGATAGGTCTATTATCTTCTCATTAATCATATTTCCATGTTGCAAAATGCTGAGCAAGGGTGGAACCGGATGAAAGACAATATCAGCCTGTTTTATGGTAAAACCCTTGTTTTACATGTTCTGTTGCTAACTAGAAATTGTGAGGGTTAATGAGCCAGGGAAAGCTTTATACAGCAAACAAGTACTATATAAAAGTGAAGCAGTGTGTGACAGACTACAAAAAAGACTTCTCTAAAGGTTAGGGGAACTGAGAATGGAGAACCTCCTATTTCTTTTGTTATTATGTGTGGCACTTTCTTGTGCTTTTCCTGCAGATATGAGACAAAAGGACAAAAAAGATATGCAACTTATCCAGGTGAGGAAGGTAGACCTCTGGGAAGATCTTTAGCAACTGTTGAGCATCCTACTCAGTCTACTGAGCATCCATCTCAGTTTACAAACTAGTAAACAGTGGCTGAGGATCTTGCAGAGTAAATGACGTGATTGAATAGTTCTCAAAATGGGGAGGGGGGAGGGAGGGGGGAGTGGTGTAATCATGATGACAAAGGCTTCTTTAGTTCCAACTCATCTTGCTTTATCTTTTTTCAGACAACAATTAAACTCAATGATGTATTCACTTGTATGTTGATCCTACAAAAAATTAAATTCCAGAGTCAGTCTAGTTTTGTTTTGCAGTTCAGGTGGAAACATGGTTATTTACATGACTTGTGGCATTATGAAACATAGGTCTTCATAAAATAAGTTAGGTTTTTTAATGAATTATTGCTGTCAAAAATGTGGGGAAATGGAGTAATACTGATGAAATTTTATATTCCATCATATATTGTGAACTGCCTCTTATAAAGGACTCTGGGTAACCCCAGGGCACAGGATAAGTGGAGAGCATCTTATCAGAAAATGCTAGACCAATACTGATTTTAAATTTATTTTGAGTTAACTGCAAAAGAGATAATATAATGAAAAAAACTATCGTTAAGAGAAAATGATATTCATACAGGCTTTAACAAACTCAATTGTTAAAGCCATAGAATAGGAAGAAAAGTAGCAGGGGCACAATGATGTTAGTATGATGCCTTATGAGCTTCAAAAGCATACACCACTGACTGTCTTAAATTATCTACTTTTTTTTTTTTCCTTGGAAGTATCTGGAAAATTACTATGGTTTTAAGAAAGATGGAGAATCATTTGTTTGGAAAGGTAGTAGCCCAGAGACCCAAAACCTAAAGAAATGCAAGAAGTCTTTGGGCTGGATGTGACAGGGATACCAGATTTTGGCACTTTGGACTTGGTACAGAAACATCACTGTGGATTCCCTGACATAGCTATGTTCTCTACCCTTGCAGGAGAGCCAAAATGGGCAAAGCTAGTTCTTACTCACAGATAATTACAGTGGAATTCTTCATGTTGTGACAGCGTACTCCACAGCACAAGTGGTAAAAACACAGTTGGTTTCCTATCTTATATTTTGAAGGATGTTAAACTACACACTAGAACTGCATCCAGCAGATGTCAATGCAGCGATCAAGAAAGGATTAAGTGTTTGGAGCACAAAGTGTTTGTGACTCCACTGAAATTCATCAAGAAGGATGGAGGTGATGCAGACATCTCCTCTGCAGCCAGAGGTAAAACTCCAAGCAACCATTATGAGTTACTGCCAGTTTACTGCCTGTCTGGAACAGTTGGTTTGAAATGCTAATGACTTCCTCCCATAGATAGCATGTGTGAAGTTCAGAGTCAGGCTGAACAAGGAGACAAAAACCACAGTTCTTGATTAAGGTGCTATGGCTATAATTCTTGACAATCTCTGGGGGAGGGTATAGAGGGAGATGAGGAGACGGAGAGGGAAAATAAATGTAAGGCGCTGCCTGTAGTTCACTGGATCTATACCTAATATACTCTGCCCAGTGTGTGAATGAACACCCTGCCAGCTCCATTTGGAATTTGCTCAGATCACGATGACTTCATCCCCTTTGATGTCCCTGGACCGTCACTTGCTCATGCCTATGCACCCAGCAAGGACATTGGTGGGAATGCTCACGTCAATGAGGATGAAACCTTGACCAAAAGCATAGAGAGTAGGAAATTAAGTTCTCCAAGCCCTTCTTGAAGCAAATTGCACATGAAATCAAGTGTGCAGTGTCTGCCTCTTCCTTAAGAAGTGCTTAAATTGCTGCCAATTTGGGGGAGCATTGTTCTAGAGTTTCCGTAGCTATAGAAAGCCACTGAGCCCTCTTGTTGAAAAGGTTGCACTGGATGGAGAATTATTTGGGAGGGGGCCCCTTTCTCTCCACTCTTCCAACTTGCTTACTTCTCCCCAACAGTTACATTGCTTGCATTGGCTCAGGATCCTTCTCCCACACTGACTTCTACAGGATCTACAGACTATTTCTTTGTACTCTGCTATAATGATTTCATTATTTTTCTTTCTGACCAGAATTTCATCTCTAACTGAATTTCCCACGAGAGCTTCACTTGCTTAGACAAGCAGTTCTAAGAGCTTCTGAACTGCCTTATGCCCTTCAGTGTTATTCAGAAGAAATAAAAACACACAGCTCTCCTATTATATTTTGTTTGTTGTTTCCAGGTACAAATCTGGCCCTTCAGTAATCCCTCTTCATTAGGCTGGTATTACTGGCATTCAGTACCTCTATGTTAACTAACAATTATTGACCAACTAGTGATTATAATTTCAAAGACTTTGGAATACCTTACAGTGATATTTTTGTGTACTGGGTATACCTCCATGAGTTCTCACTATAATTTCATCCATAAACTGGTTCTTTTAGGACCATCTTCTAACACATAGAATGATCAAAGAGAATCTACTGAAATAAAAGACAAAACTGAGCCAAAAGATCCTGCACTGTCAAAAACCTGTGGCCCCAACTTAACTTGTGATGCTGTCACCACTTTCTGTGGAGAAATAATGTTTTTTAAAGACAAGTAAGTCAGCTTCTAGTAGTAAAATAGCTGGGTATCATTTTTTAAAGTATGTCCCACAGCATGGGAAAATAACTTTACCCAGAATATCAGTCATTCCAGACAGGAAGGCGAGACAGGGAATCAGGAGAAGAGATGGGAAACAAAGACAAAGAGGCTGGTGGAAAAATGAGGAGAGATAAGGATAAGGCGGATGGTAACCTTTGGAGTGGGACATGCTGTGAATAGGGTGGGGAAAGATGGCTCCTCTGCAAATGCGCTGTTTTCACTTTAGAGTGTAAGCAAGTCCCAAGTGTTTGGCCTCTGGGAGAGTTCAGCTTTGGCAAAACTCAGTTCCAGCTCTGGGACACTTGACACCTTCACTGTTGTCCTTGCTTTGCGAGAGCTGAGTGTTTACCAGTCCTGACACAATACCTGCTTGAAGAATCTTTGTAGTGGTTATTTAGTATAATAATAAAAGGAAAGGATAATAGATTCAGTGCTAAACTCAGACCAAGTGTCCCTCTCCAGGGCTTTATATCCCAAGGTCTGAAGGAGGAGGGTAAAGGAGCTGATTCCCCTCCTCTTCATGTGATAGGTCTGTGCTTCCCCAAAAAGCCAGTAAAATGTTACTTTGCAGAAGACCCTCACACAGTCTGACTGTTTCTCTAAGCTGGTGCTGATAATCCCAGAGTGGGTTTCGTTCCCATAGTCTTACCCCATACCAGCCATGGGATTCCAGGTCTCTCTAAGCTCCCTTTCTGCGTAAGGGAAAATGAATGTTTTGACCAAACAGGTCCTCTGACCTATTTTAGGTGTCTGGATCAAGATGAGAGCAATCCCACCATGGAATTAACTTTCTTTACATTAAGATTACGGGACCTTAATGTGACTAAGGGTACATAGTTGAGTTTAGTCAGATAAATCCTACTCTGATTGCCATGATATGGTTTCATGCATCAGTGTGTGTGAACACCTTATTTTATTTAAAAACTGTTCTATATTTATGTAAGACATATTTGGTGCAAACATCCTGCATCCTGATTGTAATTTAATATCTTCATTCTGGCCACGGCTGCCACCTGGTGTTGATGCTGCGTATGAAATTCCTGAAAAAGATGAAACCATCATTTTTAAAGGTAAAATGTGGTCTTTTTATTTTCCCATGTTGTCTTCCAATTAACCTTTTGAGTTTGTCTGGCTTAAAAACTACTTAAGCACATTCTGTAGGATCCAACAAGCTTGAATTTAGTCCAAAAATTGTTGTGTTTCAATCACAGAGATAACTAAAATATTATCTAAGATAAAGAACATGTACCTTATTTTCTAATATCAATACAGAAAAGTTTCCCTGCCAAAATAACTGTCATGAGTTTGTTTGTTTGTTTTTTCTGGGAAATTATCTATTGAATTTAAAAATGATACCACATTTTTATTCCAAACTTGTGGGAAACCAAAACAAATATGAAGGAAGACTGAAATTTCAGTGTTCACAAAACTTCACTATTGCCTTTTTTTTGGACTCCAGAACTAATATGTAGAATGTTTTCAAGTAACTGGTATTTTATCTCTGCATTTTTCCATTAAAAGATTAGTTTTCATGGAAGGGATTGCATCATTCCCTGAAGAAGGTTCTGATAATACGTTGTCATCAACTTTTCTTAATAGGGAATGAATTCTGGGTTGTGAAGGGAGATACCACACTTCCTGGATACCCCCAAAAACTTTATACCCTGGGCTTTTCAAAGGATCTTAACAAAACTGATGCTGCTTTTTGTAACAGAAATGAGGGGAAAGCATATTACTTCAGAGTAGACAAATTTTGGAGGTAATATTTCCTGTGCTACTTTCCTAAACAGAAGCAAACAAGATCACATGATCAATATCCTGTCATGATTTAGGATGCATTAGTCACACACTTTTGGTAATCTCTTTCAGTGTCACAACTGGTTATGGAAAAAATATTTGGAAGGGAGGTGAAACTGTGCTTTTAACTTTCCTTTTAATTGATTTAACTATTTAATATTTTATTTATTTATTTTCATTTATGTGCCTTGGGGAAAAAAGCTATCCTACAGCTCCACAAGTCATCTCAGGAAATCAGTCAGAACCTCCCCATCTATATAAAAATGTTTCTGTGGAGTAAGAAGGAGAATCCTGCCCCTTTTCCAGTTACTGACAGATAGTTTCATTAAGTTGCTGATAAATGCTATGTACTGCAAAGAGTTATCTGCTGTGCATGGTTATTATTTTCTCTTTTCAATTCAGGCCCTGCTGCTCAGTTTTTTCTTACAGGACATAGATTTCTAACAACCAAAGGAGGCACTCCTGTAATGAAAGCAGTAAATAACCTTAACCTCTGTAGATGAACAACAAAACTTCTCTTTTGCCTGTCGCCACAATGCCCAAGTCATTGTGCATACAGAGATCACCCTAAAGTAACTATTCAGACACATATTTGCAGTTTAAGCAGAAAATCAGACTTCCACATTTTAAGTCAAACTCTGATAGCTTGAATGATTTCAGATGAGATGTTTGATCATTAACTCTCTTGCTGAACAAAGTTAACAGAAGGGAAAGGCTTTCAGAAGCCTTCTTATTCCAGTATTAATAGATAAAATGGACTTTACTAAAAATGTAATAGCTTGCTGAACTTAGGTAAAATGACTTAAAATAACATACCTGCAGGAAAAACAAAACAAAACAAAACAAAACAAATTTTTTTCCTCATAAACATTCCTTACAGAGACATGACATGCAATCAATCTTTTTATAATCTATTATCTCCTTTAGGCATGGTCTCTTAGAAAAACAATATTAAGCAGATTTACGACAATGCTTCCAGTATTGAGTATTCTTAGATGTATCTTCAGGTGCACCAAAAAGAAGCAATTCTTCCAGTGCAGCTAATAGAGTAATAATTTGTTTTGGCAAATTGTGTCTCTCTCGATGCTACCTAAATGATACTGAAAATCTTTGATAAACGCAGTTACCTGTTGATAGGTAGAAGGTAATGAGGTAACATTATTTAATCATTAGTTGTTTGCAGTTTTCATTGACTCCGGGTTATTTATCATTTTTCTCAGTTATGATAAAAGAAGTCAGTCTATGGATAGAAAGCCATTATTCATAAGAGATGCCTTTCCAGGAATTAATTGAAGATTGATGCTGTTTTTTAACAGGAAAGTGAGTAACTGTTCTTAATAAAATCTGTATGAAATGCTCAATCATAAGAGCCTGAGAGAGCCTGGGCAGAGAAAGACACTTCTAAATGATGCTCAGAGCCCTCAAGATGACCAGTAAAACCCTGAAACAGTCACATAACTCTCCTATGCTTCACTTTACCCCTTTGAAAAATAGTGGTGGTATTCCTTTGAGGAAAACTGCAGATCTGGAAAGGCCATCTCTAAGGGAAAAATATATCTGTATTTATGTTGATGTGCACATCACACCATGAAGAGCACTACCCAAGACAGTGATGTCTCAACAACACAAAGTTTACCTGCTGTGAGCAAGGCTATCACAGCCTGGCCCTCTGCCATAAAATGGGACTGCTTTGAGTTCCCGTTGGCACTAACTTCTCCTGCATGAGGGTCAATATTACTCAGACAGGAAGATGCTGGACTAGACTCAAGGATACACCCACACTGCCAAATGTCACAGATTCCCAGTTATCTCCTTTCTCCTTGTCTGTTCCTTATCAAAACCCATGCACGCTAACTGTTTCATAGCAAATTATGCAATTGATAGCATCTTCCTCCAAAACAAGTCTCACACCTGGTGCTGGGGGTCCTTAGCTACAGACCTCACTCTCAGAGGGCAGTGTGGACATGACTACCCCAGGCTGGACATCTTCTTCCCTGCATGGTATCTGGCGGCACCTATCAAGCTAGTACTTGCTCCACACTGGACTGTGCAATACCTACCCACAGGTGGCTAGAAATGCACTCTTCTGGGTGGTTTCAAAACAGCTGATGTGTAGCAGCAGATATTTTAAACTGAAGAAACACTCAAGATACATTTTTTGTATTGTCATTTTGTGGGACTCAGTACATTATGCAGTGTGTGCATGGCTGGTTTGCCATGGAAGGTGTCCCAATGCTGCTGTACAATGTTTTGCAGAGGTTACACCTGAGAGCAGATGCTCTTGGCAGCATAATTGTATCCAAAGGTTATTTTGAGCTCTTTCTGGATGTTGTTAAATCACACTAATCTTTACATCTGCAATATCATCATTCATCTGGTTTGATTGCAGTTGTGTTTTTTTTTTCTAGACTTCCTTTATTTCTTCTGCGGAAGAAGAGAGTTACACACTTCCTAAAGACAGACTTTCTGGTTTCCATGTTAAGAAAATGAAATCTCTAATGGTGTTGGAAAGAATGTAGTGTTATTGCACTAGAAATGCTTTTTCTTTTATAAATATATGGAATGCATAGCTGCAGGGATGAAGAATGTGATTTGCTTTTTCCGTGTTCAGGAAACAGGTGCTTGGCATGGAAAGTGGCACTCCTTCCCTTCTCCTTTTACTGAAATCATTGATGATGCCATGTCTGAGACTGTGCAAGTCACTGAGGTGTAACTCAGGCACTGCCCCAGTCTGTGACTGGTCACATTAAATTGCTTTTCTACAATAAGATAATTAGAACTGATTCAGCACCTGACATTCTGAGCCCTATCACGGTGGCCTTTGGAATTCTGAGAGGTTTGAACTATAGCATTGTACTCCGAACACTGCCCAGAACAGCACCCTGGTTTGTAAACTGAGTGACTGATCGTTCTCTTGGAGCAGTACCAACAGCAATTCTATAAAGGAAATGTTTAACACTGTGTGACGACAAGCCACGAACTTGTGCAAACTCTGAGATAACTGACTTGAAGGGTTGCCTTTAGATTTTTCATGTCAGTGTTACAATATACTTGGCCCTAAGTATTTACTAAGGTAAAATTCCTAATGATCTTTCTAACTTCATGCAAATATCTGGCAACCAGCTGAATATTGTTGCTCAGTGACACGATTTATATCTTTGACACCACAGTCTTCCTGTTAAAAGTTATATCCTCCAAGGAAAATAACTTGTCTCTTTTGCAGGAAGATTTTCATTTTGTTGCTTCAAAATAGATTGGAAACACATGAAGAGATTCAGATATACATAAGAGCACAGAATGGGCATAAAAGTACTTCCTGCAGGCATTGTGACTACTCTGTAGTGCCACATGCTAATGAGAAAGCAGTAGTAAATATCACTGTGACAAACATAAAACATTCTTAGAATTATGAAGTACTCCTTTTCATTTTTACAACAGTAAAATTACAGAACTACCTATCAAAGTTCCCTTTTCTACAGTAATTCTGCAGTGAGAAACTTGATTTAGGGAAACCCCACTCTGAGTCACACTGTGAATTTATTTTTTCATTATTCAGTCAAGGGTGTGGGTGGAAGTCATTTGAGCATTTTAAAATGTTACCAAAGTTAGCTAGGAAAAAGGGAAATAGCTTCAAGAGTCAAATCCAAGCCCTAGCTAAGTGAGGTACAAAGTAAATGGAAATCATTGAGACAAAAAATTATTTGAAGCCGGGAAAGTCTTCTGGGGAAATATGGCTTCCCTTAATGCTTCTGTTCATCAATAAATGCTGAAAAGGGAAATCAGGCTGGGTAGACCTCTGGCAGTGTTTACATTCCTGTGTAGACTTAGTGAGTGAGAAACAGTGAGTAGAGTACCTAGAAAAGGGACACTTTGACATCTTTTGCCTCAGCATAAGCAACAAGGGCGCAGTTTTGCTTAAGAAGAAGTGTGCAAATAAAGCAAGATTATTGCCAATACAGAGAGACACAAAACTATACTACCTGGCTGTACAATGGAAAAACCCTTGAAAACACTGGCTTAACAACTGTGTCCCCTCCTCCTCCTTAGGCACCTAGTTTGGGTTTAGCAGTGGCTTAGCAAATAGCAATGTGACTGGGTACAATCTGAGTGAGGCACTGATGCTTATGGCCCAGACAGGAGGTACCCCTGAAGAACTCTTGGGGATAGGTAAGGGTCAATTTTACTTATCTCCTTTGATTACATGGAGATTTTCCATGTAAGCCCCTCTGTAGCACCTCTGCTATAAAGACAACCTGGAAGAGCTGGGAATTGTTTATCCTGGGAAAGTCAAGGCTTCAGGGAGACTTCTTTTAGGCTTCCAGTACTTAAAGAGGGATCATAAGAAAGAGGGAGAGGAATTTTTACAAGGGCAGATAGCAACAGGAGAAGGATAAATGGTTTTAAACTAAAGTACAAGAAATTTACATTAAATCTTAGGAAGAAATTCTTTATGTGGAAGGTGGTGAGGCACTGGAATGGGTTGCCCAGAGAAGCTGTGGATGCCCCTTCCCCAGAAGCTTTCGAGGCCTTAGAGCAACTTGTTCCAGATTCCTTCCAACTCAAACCATTCTATGATTCTAGAATGCTATGATTTTAGGAAAACTTCAGGCAGGGACAATGTGTTAGGAGTTGTCATCAAGTACCCCGACAGAGGTGAGGCTGCTGCAGCTTAATGATGACACGTCCAGACAGCAGTGAAGCTGCACTGGTATTCCCAGTAGGGATATGCACATATACATATGTACCAAATGAACTGCCACACACATCTTTCCAGTCACAGCACAACAGACACAGGGGCCTTCAGATCCTGGTCCAACCCCAGAGGCTCTCACTGAGACTCCCAGAGGCAGGATAGAGCCCCTTACATGGGAAAATTACTAGAAAACAGGTTTAGTGAGAGGCCAAGACAGTCAGATGCAGGTGCAATGCAATGGTCCCTCAAGCAAAATAAGGAACTGTGTAGACACCAGTTGGCACTCAGTAAAAATTCTCATGCATTTTGAGGAGATCTCAGTTTCATTTTGGCATATTCATGTCTCATTCTGTTAGGTTTTGAGCATTTTTCTGAAGGGCAGACTCTACCCTTTCCTTCAACACAGATTCCAGGGAGTTGTGCCAAAGAACACGCAGTAGGCAGCCAATGCAAATGGTGAAATGGGACGTGACTTTGTAGCCCAACACTGGAAATTCCCAGGACAGGAGGAAGCCACTGCTTCTGCTTCCTTGTCCTGATACTGCTGAAGATCTTGCACTTGATGACTCTTCAAAAGAATAAACAACTCCCACACCTATTGCTGGAGCTCAGGACTTTCTAGTCCTTCCACTAGGTGACTTGGAAAACAATTTCTTGAAAGTTTCATGGAAAACAACCTTATGTCCCCTCTGACTCTCTGCCCAACTCAGTATCCTCTTGGTCACATTAAAATTTGGCCATAGATCCTTCATAGAAATTTGCAAGGCAGAAGAATCTCTCTGTGAAAGCCACAGTACATGGTTTCCTTATGTTCCTGTCTCAGCCACTGGACACATCTGATTAATCTGCATCTCTTCTTTACCTGTATGTATTTAGACGTGTCTATGATGCCTTTGGAAAATAAATAAATTTAATAAAATAGAAGAAATAAGAAATTAACTACTTTTTAGAAAAAAAAAAATGAAACTATTAAATCAGGAACTATATTAACCAGTCTATAGAAACAACTGGAGAAACAATTAAAGGTTAATATGACTAACTTAAAAACAGAGTTAGAGAAGTTAAGCAGCATTTCACAAATCCCAGGATTATATGAGTTGTAGCAAAGTCTTTGGAGAGGTACCCAGCACATAAAATTCCTTTCGTACATATCTGAAAATCAAGATGGATTAGGAATAATTAGTAATTAGGTTTCACTGGACTATGAACCATGAATACGGAAGTTGAATTTCTTTACATCTACCACAGCTGTACACTTTGAGGAACTATTGTCCTAGTTATTTCGAATCCCAGCACATGAATGTTGCTTCTGCTTTTAAAGTGTCCTCTATTAGATTCAGGCAATCACTCCAGGCAAGCTATGTGACTCACATTGGAAGGTAAAAAGTAATTTGCTTTTCCCAGGAATGATGTATGCTCTGCTGAACCTACATGTAACTAGGAGGTGCTACACTACAGTGAGTGTAGAATTGCATCCTGTGCACATTATGTTTCATGCTGTTTGGGAAACTAAGTGAAAAACTTTCCAGCATAGTTAAAATAATGGTATATATTTGTATTTTTCCCTCTCAGACTAACATTTACTGTTTCCCTTTTAAGATTTCCAAGGAAGCTCCTTACCTCCAGTAAGGACAGAAACACCAAAACCATCATAAGTAATGTCCAGCCTGTATCTATCAGCTTCCAGAGTTAGCAAATACACAGACACTTCAGGCCAAATACTCTGGTGCTTAGCTCTCCTTGTGGTCAGAAATGTTTTCCTCAATTTAGGCATCTACACTGTAGGTTCCCACATGTGTCCAGGGTATTTAAACTCAATACAGTCAATGAAGTATAGAGAGCAATTCATCTTATTTTAAAGTCCATGTCTTATGGTCAGTTGAATCACTCTCTAGAATTCATTGTCCAAAATGGGAACTTGGAGATCAAAATAATCTACTGATATTTACAAAAAAAAAAAAAAAAAAAAAAGAGGTATATTTCACCTCTTTAATCATTTGCCTGTACTTGAGACACCCACCAGGCCTGGCTGCCATGACACAGAAGCTATGGAGATATGCATCCTTCCAGGGCAAATGGAGGTCAGGTGTGATTCCCTAGGGCACCTCAAATAACACTAGTGCTCAGGTAGTAGAATTCCAAACCTCATGTCTAAACTTAGTCACTGTTGCTTAAGACCGCTCCAGAGTCTCGGAGACTAGACACTGCTTCCTTTTTATTAAAACTTTCTTTTATTTATAAGCTTTTATCATGGCTCTCCTCATTCCTCCTTCTATGAAACAGTGAAAACAGAGTCACAAAATGGTTACTTTAACCTTCCTTTTCCACACTGATGAAAATCCCTGTTGTGTTTCATGGAGTTTTTTTCTTCCAGAGTTCATCTCTCTCTGCCTGAATCTGAACACACTGTTGCAGCTGAGACCCTATCTGTGCTGGCAAGAGTATAAATATTACTTACCATACATATAGGAACCCAGATTATGCGTTCCAGTAGCATGACTGATTTTTGTTAATATCAGTAAAAAAATGTTGAATCATTTTAGCACTCAGTTCTGCTAATATCATAAGAATGTTTTAGATATAACTTTTAGGTAACTGATCATAGTCCTTCTGGAGTTATGCTGCTGATCATTGCTAGATAAGATAGGTTCTTTGTACTGTCTTTCATATTTTGTTATTACATATTAAAATGTAATATTCTATAATCTTTTAAATATTAAATAATATGTATCACATATTTGATTAATTATCGTACAATATATTATGTTGCTGCTACATGTTTTTTCTTCTTATTTCTACAGTTTATCAAGACTTTGTGCCATAAATAGTCTAAATTCATAATTCAAGAAAACCTATGAAATTTAGTTCCACATTTTATCTGAAAAACACTTCCTTATTTTTAAACACACTACAAAATTGCTCAGAACAGAAGACTAGGACAAGATAAGGACAGTAACATTAACTAAACAGATTGCGTCACTACCTGATGATGAAACCGTTATGCATCAGTTTTACTAATCAGAGGATATTATACAGCATGAGTCAGGCTGCCACTGCTTTACTATTAGCTATATAAACAAAGCTGAGAAGTGTGTTCAGTAGCTCAGGAAAGAAACTGAGGCACAGAACCTTGGATGAAGATGAAGACCCTTTCCCTTCTCCTGTCACTGTATGCAGCCATCTCCTCTGCTTTTCCTGTGGCTCCAGAAGCAGAAGATGAAGGAAAAACCCTACAGCTTGTAGAGGTAAATATTTTTTTTCTGTGCATTTCAAAGGGTAGTCTTTGAGATAATTATAATTGCAACTCACAGAATATTGCTTGAAATTAAAGGCATACCATTTTGCAGAGCTTTCAAGAGAAAACTTTCCCAATCAATCTAGAAAATGTGTGAAAAATATGCAGAAATTATTTACCCAAAAGTCATCTGAATATTGCATACTTTACTTCTGGTGTTTTCAGTAAAATAACAACCAAACTTCTGAAGCATGAGTTCTAGCAGCAAGTTCTGTGGCTTTGTAGAAATAGTCCAGTTCAATAACAATATGAATTTCTGAATGTGCTTTGAAACTTGTAATACGACTGGTCTTAGTAACACAAGGAAGGAAACTTGCTTGAAGCAGGCGTGTGCTCCAACATTTGGCTGAATAGATCTTTCATGGAATATTTTGGAAAAAGGGACATCTATGAGAAATACATAGACACAACAGTATTTGTTGTAGACAAAATTGTTGAAATTTAGTAGAGTTGAAGTTTAGTAGAGTTTCTACTGTCATATTTTAGAGCTAAAAATAAAAGGCATGATTTATCGAGTCTGACTCTCTAGTAGTAGTCACCTGCTTCTGTGGGAGACCTGGCTGTTTGGAGTATCACTGCCAGTCTTGATTTCCTTGAATGAGACCAGATATAAACTTCCTCATAAGTTTAGTTGTTAGTGGGACATCACAAATAATGTGGGAGTATTTATTACTAGTAACTATGAGATTTGCAAAACATTTCTTCATATATTTCATCAGTGAGACAAGAAATTCAGAAAATTATAGCAAAACCTTAAATTATACCTGACTCCTCACACCACTTCCTGGAGAAAATCGGTTGTTCTTACTCCTGGTAAACACAGGGCAAGTCGACATGGGAATAGTTCATGATTACTATGAAAATTTTACTGTGACCCAAGACAGTACTGATATGTCACAACACCCTTCTTTTTTTAAAACTCTTATTCAGAGTTATCTACAGAATTTCTATGACCTTCAAAAGGATAGCCATCTTCATTTAAGAAACCGTGGTGAAAATCCCCTTACTGCGAAGCTCAAGGAAATGCAGTCATTCTTTGGACTACAAGTGACTGGGAAGCCTGATCTTGACACTTTGGAGATGATGAAAAAACCCAGATGTGGTGTACCTGATGTAGGGCAATATGTGTTCACAGCAGGGAATCCCAAATGGAAAAGAAATAATCTGACATACAGGTAAAATTTACTAATCTGAATCAAAAAGTTCTTATTCAAAAAATCTAACACCCCAACTTTGGGGGAAGGGAGGTCTGAAGTAATAATATTATGCCATATATGGACATACAGAGTAATTAAGTGATTTCTAGAAGAAGACACACTCTGGAAGGCAGTATCTAAAATGAAGCCATTATTAATTTTCATTCACAAAAGATTTTTTACTTTTTCACAAGTTATTATTTTTCAGATAAAATGCTCAAGTTCAGGTAAAACGCTGAAATTTCAATGAAATTCTTAACAATGTATTATTATGTGTTGGTTTTTCTTCGAAGGATTTTGAATTACACCCCAAAGATGAGAAAAACTGATGTAGAAGAAGCAATCCGAAAAGCTCTACGTGTCTGGAGCAGTGTAACACCACTGACATTCCAAAGGGTTGAGGACAAAGAAGCAGATATAATGATCTCTTTTGCTTATAGAGGTAACAATGATAACTTTGCATATTCAGTAGCCATTTGCAGTCATAGAAGCAATTTAGGATTTTAACTGATTTTTTACGTCTTCATTTCAGACCACCGTGACAATTCTCCTTTTGATGGTCCTAATGGGCAGCTGGCTCATGCGTTCCAGCCTGGTGAAGGTATTGGTGGGGATGTGCATATTGATGAGGAGGAAGCTTGGACAAAAGATGGAAGAGGTAAGGATTTCACAACTGGATAAATTTGTAGAGTTTAACCGTGGACGTTCTCAGCTCATGTGATGCTTATCAGTTCATGGGCTTGACCACAGGCAGAGAAGTGAGCAAAAGGGACAGAACTTGGCCTATACAATTGCCTCTTTTTTTTTTTTTTTTTTAGGAATTAACATGCAAAAAATAGGTTTTTAGTTCATAATGGTTTATAATGACGTATAAACATTTAGTTCATAATTGTTTATAGTAATTTGCAAGTTAGCATTTTAATTTTTTTTTTTTTTCAGATGAAAGCTAAAACTGGGATACAAGCAGATCTGATGGGAGACTTGTCTAGGCAAATCCTTTCTCTTTCTTAACCTAGCACTTCAAAGTTTGGTGCTAACTAGGATGTTCCAAGTATCACCAAAACTGTAATCTCAGTGTTTGTTTTGAAGTCATTTTTCTGTTGGATCACTGCCAACAATTACTCATCATTGGCATGATCCTTGATCTGAGCAGTTTATGTGATAGCAGGAGAAACAGTTTGTGTTTAAGACACAGGAACACTAGAGAAAGGACAATGAGACCACAATTAAGGTCAGGTATTCTTTAGTTACTCATATAGCTCTTCTGTTACAATATTTTTGAGTTGTGATGTTGATGGAATTACTTACAATCTTTCTTGTACCTCTAGTGTATTTTAGGAGGAGGCATAAATGTTTCCTATTTATTCGACTGTGCTGAATACTAAAACAGATTTTATCTTGTTTGTATAATTTTTATCCCACAGGTTACAATTTGTTCATTGTTGTTGCCCATGAGCTTGGCCATTCACTGGGTCTGTCTCATTCAAGTGATCCTGGAGCACTGATGTATCCAGCTTACTCCTACACGGACCCCAATGAATTCCTTCTTCCCCAGGATGACATTGATGGCATTCAAGCCATCTATGGTAAGAAAAAATATGTTTATTTAATATTTCTACTTGAGCAGCTGGTACATGATGAAAAGAATATATCAAAAATCCATTTATTCCACCAAAATGAGAAGATTAACAGCTACTGAAAAACGGGTAACAAAAGAGAGAAAATTCGTGGAAGCTAACTCAGCTGAAGTCCATTTCTACAAAAAACTCATTTTGGAACAGGTGAACACAACCTGTTTTACCAACATTAAAATCCTGGGTATCATGACACTCTTACTTTAAAACTGTGTCCCTTCTCATTATCTGTAGAAAGAGTTCTTTGTGTCCTCACAGAATTTCTGAACACTGTCTTTATATTTCTCCACACTAAGTGATAAATATTTATCCTATAGGGAAGTCTAATGCTGCTGTGCAGCCAACAGGACCCGTAACTCCAGAAGCCTGTGACCCAAATTTGACATTTGATTCTATTACTACCCTACGTGGAGAAATATTCTTCTTCAAGGGCAGGTAACAACAACAAGCATATATATTATCCTTTTAAAAGATTCAATAGTTTAAAAAAATTCCACTAAGGGAAAAACTCTTCTTTTGGGATCTAGTACAAAGAGAAGCACTAGAAAATTACCGTGTATTTACAGAAGCAAGAGTTCTCAAATTATTAGTCCTAAGAACCCTAGTTGATAAGAGCACAGATGGTGACAAGGGCTTGTAGGTTGTCTTCCAGTTATTCTACTACTGCTGTGGCCACTGCTGGCAGACTTGTCTCTGAACTCCATTCAAGTAAAGAGCAAGAGTATTCATATGTCCCTTAACATTGTGTTCATGGGTCCCACATTCATCCTCAGTTGAGGAGCAGGGGCAGAACTGGAAGCATGGCAGGGTAGAAAGGTGTTTGTTAAGTGGTTACTGAATCTAGATCTGAGCCTTCTTGATATTCGAAGAAATAGAAGGTCTTGTGTTGAACTTTTCTGATTTTTAGCATGTAACTGAGGTGTTAAAATTAAGAATTCTGTTGCTGTAGATTTCCTTTACTTTCAGTGGAGGGGAGATATTCACACCCAACTACTCATCTCCCCTCTCTTATACTCCAGGAGCCATAATAATTATTTTGCGTTTATGATAGGAGTGGAACTATTTTCTCACATAAATTGTGTTTAAAACAGATATATGCTACGCAAACATCCTGCAAGGACAGAGACCGAGCTCAATTTTATCTCACTGTTCTGGCCAACATTACCATCAGGAATTCAAGCTGCATATGAAAACATTGAACAGGATGAAATTTTACTTTTCAAAGGTAATGAAATCTGAAATTCTGTACTTTTTTTGGCCAGTTACTTCCTTCTCTTTTGTAAATTATGCAATTACAGAATTCAAAGGTTTTTTTGAGGAAGTGAAACAGAGAATCTTACAATTCTGCAAGTAATTAAACCAAAGGATCATACTGCTGTAAGAGTTCTCCAGAGGTCATAAACCTGAAAACTTGCCCTTCTATTATGTCTAATGCTCTGAAAAACAAGACATGAAAACAGCTACCCTTCTTCAGGTCTAGTTCTCTTCAGGCAACAGTACTTCACTTTGTGCAGAAGGATTTTTTTCTGAATTCAGTTGACAAATACAGGCCTTTTTACACTACTGTTGCTGTTACGCTTATTAGTATTTTGTGATATTTTTGGAGAAAAAAAAACTGCAAAAAAAAATGCTGGTGGAAAAGAATACTGTGAGAAGAAAATTGTTCACTGAACTAACAATCAATCCTTTTCGTTAAAGGTCTCAAATACCCTTTAAATATCTGAAATAACTTTATAATATACATATTTAGGTACATGATATATTACCATATATAAATATGTTCATTGCATTTAAAATTACCAAAACATTTTTATTAGATATATGTTTTTCTTAATACTTTAATGTACATTGACTAGTTTTCAAAATATTATATGATTCTATAATCAAATAGTACATTGCAGGAATTTAATAAATTCAATATCCTAATCCATTGTCAGTGGATTAACTCATCAACCTCCAGCCTTCTCCAGGTTGTTATCCAGTCAATTACTCTATATTTATTTCAAAAAAAATCTGTGAAAAGTTCTATCCATACACCTTATGATTCTAATGTTTTACTCACAAAAACAAAAGATATTTCCACTGTCTTCATGATGTAGTCCCAGTGTGAGAATTAGAAACATTTTCTACAGTAGAAAACTGAGAGGAATAATACTGACATCTAGACGGATTGTTTTCCACACATCTAAAAGAGAAGTAAATGCTGCTTATTAATAGCAAAACAAAATTAAATTTTCTTATATTTTTCAGAGGATAAATATTGGGTTGTCAGGGGATATGATGTTGCACCTGGCTATCCCAAACCAATCTACCACTTGGGGTTCCCGAAGACTGTTAAAAGAGTTAATGCAGCTTACAGTGATGAAACCACAGGAAAAACATACTTCTTTGTAGCTGACAGATACTGGAGGTGAGATTTTATGTTCGTTTACGAGAAGGTTTATTTTCATTTGTCCCTGGGGATTGATATATTACTATAAAATCCAAGTGTACTCATGTTTAAACAAGGTATATTCCACAAATTTAAATGTGATTTTCTGAAGCTTAAAAAAATTTAGCATTTGCTAGAAAATGTCAGCTTCTCTATAGAGATTTTTTTTTTTTCCTGAATGAAACTGCTGCTCAATTAAAGAGCGGTTTTCTAGTAAATTACTCACTTTTTCTCTATGACGGTGTTGCTGTTCTGTGCAAATGTGACAGTGCCTACTTTGAATTCACATTTTAAACAAAATGAATTGCTAATAGAGTGTTGCAATTAAATTTCTCTATGGAGAGACTCTAAATATTCTTCAAATGTACAATTGGTTGAATTTCTAATTCAAGCTCATGACAATTTTCAGAGAGCAACGTCATTTAAGAAGTGCATCACTGACACTAATTCAACAATGTTTCAGGACTGTGCTGCTGTCTTCTTCTCCAAAGTTCTCTGTTTTGCTTTTATATTGAACTGGATATTTAGTGCCTGGAAACAAAAACTCTTTTATGTGCCAGTGATGGCTAAGGAAGGCTCTACCAGTCCAGAAATACGTTAATAAATTCCTGGGCTGTGTTCCCAGGGTCTCTGAGAACCTTGTTGCAAACTTTACCATAAGCAGGATTTTCAAATCTCAGGACATTCATAATGTGAGAAACGTAATACATAATAGGAAGAATCAAAAAGCTACTTTAGTTAATATTTATAAGGCTTCTTAGTAACAGTAGAGTTGTGTACGCGTACGAATTCGCTTTTGCCTTTGAAAATACTGTCTGCTTCCTCACAAATTATAATGATGTTTCTTGTTCTAAGATATGATGAAAAGAAAAAGTCCATGGATCGTGGTTATCCCAGGAAAATAGTCTCTGACTTTGGAAAAATTGGCAGAGTTGATGCTGCTTTCTGGAAAGATGGTGAGTAAAACATATTTTAATCTGTGTTTACTTGAATATTTGGGCTTCTGTAGATAGAATAATTTTCAAAAGTTTTCAAAAAGTTGTTATTAAGCTTAACAAGAAGAAAATGAAAAATATCAAGTATATATGGACAGTTTATAATGGGGATTTTTTTTTCCAAAATATTGAAAAAAGTCAACTCTGAAATATAATTGGATTAAATTTTACTTCTAGGCTATGTCTACTTCTTCCACGGAACAACTCAGTTCCAGTTTGATCCTCGTGCCAAACGGATTGTTGGACAAAGGGGGAGCATCAGCTGGTTTAATTGTTAATTGCAATGTTTTTCCATATGCACACCCGATGTTTTTATGTCCTGGATTTTTCAGCATTGCCTGAGTACCGGATCAGAATGGATTTTTGTTTGAATTCTGTAGGAGTATACTATTTACAGTTATTTATTTTAAACAAAATACATTTATATAATTTATGGCAATTTCTCCTGTTATTGTTAAGTTTCCTAATAAATTATTTTTCTCATATAATTGTGTCCTTTATGTCTTATTTGCCCTAATGCTCAAGAGCCAAGTGTAGCTTCCAAACGCTAAAAAAATATATTCTGTCAGGAAATGACAAATCTTTTTTCCCAAAGACAGAGAAAGGAGCAGACAGCTGTCTTTAAATTTCTCCACACAAGCCCTGGTGAAAATCTGATGGGCAATTAGGCCAGTTGGAGCTCGTTATCATCAGTGTACAAGTCTACTTCCACTTTCTGTTCCTCTTTCCCCAACTTCCACTCTTAGCCTCCTCTCTGGGGTGTATGTCTTTGCAGCTGCAGGCAGAGGGGTGTGATGTGGGGTGGAGGGGGGGGTTGTTCTTATATTTTGGGGTTTAGAAACTGGTTTCAAGGCTGGAATTGTACATTAGAAAGGACCTCTGAGATCACTGAAACAACTGTCTTGCTATCACAGGTAGGCACTTCATACAACGAACAAATAAACCTCTTTAATCAGGGACCTTCCATGTGCTTACTACTCCAGTAGTTAGTAAATCCCTCCTAATTTCACTGATTAAAAAAATCAAGAAGTTTGCTTAAAAAATGAAAATTCTTGGCCAAAAATACTTCTGGTACAAAAATTCATGAAAAGAACAGCTTGACTTCCAGCTTAACCATATTTTTCACAAATACTCTCAGTTAAAGTGATTTTTGAAGGGTTATGCACTTTCTCTTTAATCTTTGTAGCTCAGTTGATAACATCAAAAGACATATGACCATAACAAAATGTGTTAATCTTGTACAACACCTGTATTATTCAACATGCTTCAGAGGAAGGTTTGAGGTTACTGAAATAGAAGTAATTATATTTGAGAAAAGAATGAGTAACTTCACAAAAATATGTATGTTTCATTTTTTTCATTACTTACCTGTCTGTATTAGAAGCCCATTAAATTATATCCTTCATAGATAAGAACGGGCTGGGTAGTTTTATGTTTAATAAATTCAGGAGTAAAGGTTAATCTAAATACTATTCAAAGCTAATAAATTGTATAGTTGAAAATTAACTCGATTATATACTTTATAAAACCTAAGAAAATATTATAAAATAAGTAAAATTAAAATAAATTACAGCAAATCAAAAGCTTTAATTAAAAGTCAATCTATGTGAATCCTGTTCTCACAAGGTATATAGCTACCAGTTCTCTAATTTCAAGCCTTCACAGCAATGCTGTTTAAATGAATTTTCTCAAGTAAACCAGTACAGCTGAACTAACAACGGCAATTAAAGCAAAAATTGCTTGGGAAATATATAAATCTGAATAGATTATGTCGGGTTTTTTAGCAAGCAAGGTTTACAAACATAACATGAAGTTTACAAGGAGAGATAATGTTTCTCAATAGAACAACTGTATATTAAAAATTAAAAACTGGGAGCACATGTTCCCTGCAGCTATGATGTAGAAGCAAGGCAATGCCAAAAGAGCTCCTCAGATTTAGAGCTGAATGCTGATCCCTCTCCAGAAGAAAAAAGTAGTGGGTAGTCATGGGCCGTAGAAATGTTAAATGGTAGATAAGGGGTAAGGAAGTGGTTATGTTTCAGAGGAAAGAAAGATAAAGGGTAATTTACAAACCACGGAATATAAAGAAGTTAAAAAGAGGATGAAGATTCTAATGACATATTTTTAGTCCATGCCTTTTGGTATCCTGTGAAGTTCTTATTTTTAGTTGCCAGACACATTTTTGAAATCACTTTGCCTATTTCCCAGTTGCAGGAAGACCAAGAGCTCAAAATGAATTGATGTCTTTGTGGGAAATGTTCCCCATGCTTCTCACTCATGGCTGGAGTGAATATCTCCTCTGCTTTCATGAGTGTGGTGATTGGTCCATCCCAGCCACACCATTAGGAGGGGAGCACCTCTAGTGCCAGTGGCCCTTGTCTGTCTTCAGGCACATGCTTTCAGTAGTTTGGAATCTGGGAGTTGTTTTCAGCTCAGTCCACACAATCACCTGCCATTTTCTTACTCCTTTTTAATAAGTTTGCAGTCCTGTTTGCTAATTAATGTACTATGTTAAAGCACTGTACCACTGTACCACTCCCTACTGTCTTGTTACAGGTTTGGTGTGTAATCATAGCCCCTATCATTACTGTCTGAGATAGATTTGCCCAGACAGGAATTCAATTCCCTAAATGTGTTTAGTGTATTTGAGGTGCTGTAGGGTATCCAAGCAACCCAGGCAGGCATGAAACAGGACTTCTGGGAGACCATCACTTCCCAAAGTCCCACAGAGCCTGTGCTGTCTCTAGGGACTTATTCTCAGGTGGTTGAATCCTGCCCTCACAGGCTGCAGTCTTCGCTAAAGGTTTGTCAAAGGTCAGAGAGATTATCTGAACCATTTACCTTTGTGTCATGTTTTTCACTCAGCTTGAGTAATGATGCAGGTTTGTTGACTGCATGGAAGGATTGAGCCTGAAAACTAGTAGTTCAACTAGGATGCCTGAACAGTTCTCTAGTGTCATTCAGATACCTGAAAGTTTCCAGCTGGTTTCCAACTACCAGTCTAGAAGCCACATGTCCCCCTCTAGATTCTGGATCACAGCCACCAGACTGTCAATGTCTCAGGTTCACTAGACTGTCTCAAAAGCACAACAAATCACATTTTAGGCAGCTTAATTGCTGCCTAAGTGTTTTCATCTGGCTTAGGTTGTCATCATGGTCAATGGTGTCTGTCAAAACGTTTGGTGAGCTCCTGAGAGCATCCTACTAAATTTGCTTCCTACATGTGGTGAGATGAAATGCTCTTTAGATGCCATTTGACCATATAGTTTAGATTTCTGTTGGCATTATGCAACCTTAGACAGTTAACTCACAGACACCCACATTGTGAACAATTAGGAATGTTGAATCCCTGCTGGTATTGTGTTAAGATCACCACGATGCAGCAGTATTGCTGACTCTTGTGATGCTCTGTGTAACGTCACCTGGGACTATTGATGTGATGAGGATAGGCAGTGACCTTTCTGGGTTAAAACATGGGTCACATTGCTGCTGTCTGGATAAAACCCAAAGAGAGAAAAGAAGTCATGAGGCAGATCAATATCCACCAGCTCTAACAAATGTCAAAGATAAGTACTAGTAAACTGTAACCAGAAGCTACCTATACATAAATGTTAGGAAACTGTAACCAGAAGCAGCTTATACAGCTTCCTCTTTTCCCAGACCTCAAGGCAGCTATAGGCCTATTTGTGAAACATTGCTTGCGAAAAAACATATTCAGGTCTTTTTCCCATGGGCAGTGGGAACTGGCTGCTATGTCGGTGGCCAAGTTGCAAAACCCTGGTACTGCTTTGTGTGATATAGACCTCCATCAGCTGTCACTCAAATATCTTCTGAGTAAACACTAATGTTAGCTGGAACTAGGAAATGTAGTCTACGCTATTTGTTTCAATGAAGGTGGAGAGCACCAATAGTGGTCAGATTATCCTATTCTAAGGTAGTTGGTTGAATCACTCTCCAGAGATACATATTCCTCTGTTTTCTATAGAAGAGTGCTTAACTAATAAATGCATACTTAGGTGCAGCTGATCTTTACCTGGCTGCTCTTGTTTTCTCTATACTTCTACTGCTACATGGTAGATGGATGAGGGGATCTGATAGCCAGTCACAGTGGTTACAAAGATAACCACTTCTCCTAGTTCACATCAAATCTGCTCATAGCGCTTGATTTTTATATAAAATAAAATTTATATCAGCCAAAACATGTTTTACAAAAACATATTCTAGTGCCATTGGAAAATATATTTGGTGTAAAAGCCACTCAACGTGGCTTTTTTGTCTTTTGTGGCATATGCATGAATATGGTCAGACAGGAGCACCATGGTCATTCCTTCTAGATTTGAAACCTTCGAGACAAACAAATGCATCCATTTAAAAACATAAGACAGGTCTCAAAAAAGAAAGCCTGTACTTCTGTATAAACACACACACATCATTTCCAGTATCAGGTCAGTTGAGCTCTCTGTCTCAGAACATTTGTTGTTATAGGTTGTACTTCAGTTACTGAATGTACTTCAGAACTGAATGGGATCCATCCATACATTACAATGATAATAAAAGTAAATCAAGGGAAGGGTTTGAATTTTTGGGTTTTTTTGTGGTATCTGAGAATTGCCATTAACAAATAAGTTTAACTGACAAGGCTATTGGGATGGAAGAATTCATGATTAACACCTCCATTCGCAGAAAAATTGGCTTCAAGTGACAGCAAAAAAGCCAAAAACACGGAAGCAAGGATTTCCTGAAAAAGCCCCAGTCCAACATGAAGGCATTTCTTACAACTTTTTTGTAAAAGTTGGGTACATGCTGTCAGAGCTCCTCTGAGGTGCCAAACGCCTTCAGCTCCCTTTGCTGCCAGTGGATGAGGAAGGTCCTTGGCCCGCACAGGGTGAAATCCCATAATTTGTCACAGCTTGTGTGACTCTTGAAACTTCCCTTATTCTGAATTACTTAAGACAGGAAATAATCACATCCCCTGTGGCTAATGTGGTTAAACTGAAAAAAGACTTTTGTGATGAAATGGCAAATAAATAGAAGATAGATAGATAGATAGATAGATAGATAGATAGATAGATAGATAGATAGATAGATAGATAGATAGATAGATAGATACATACATACATACATACATACATACATACATACATACATATATACATACATACATACATACATGCATACATGCATACATACACACATACATACATACAGTAAGTGCAGACATTTCGTGGCCCCATTTCACACAGCTGGGTCAAGATAACTTAAAAGGTTTTGCATTTTTCCACCATTTTATCTGGCATGAAATTGCTCAGGTTTGCTAAAAGTCAGTGTAAAATAACTGAAATTGAGTGCCAGTTTTGGAATTGTAGCCAAGCAGCTTGGGCGTATTCAAGTACTAACTGACTTCAGATGACTGTGAAATCGGATGGGTTTAATTAAGTTGTATTGTGTCAGTCAGCACAGAGTGATAGCATGTGTGGAGGTAATCAGAGCATGATAAAGTCTGAGTCAGTGTACAGCTAACTCTACAAAGCACTACATAACTGTACGAACTAGGATGTGAGAAAGTATGCACACAGAGAGGAAAGCAGACTGTTCTCCTACCAGGACAGGAATGAGCATAAGAATGAAGGATCTTTCACTTTGGCTTTTAACATGCGTAGCTGTTTCTAATGCTCTTCCCAGCCACCCAGAGAAAGAAAACAAAGAAGATGCAAAGCTTGTACAGGTAACTGCGTTGTTCATATCTGAGATCTATTGAGCCCTCTATTTTTAGATATAATCTGTGTGTTCCAGCTGCACAGCAGCTTGCTGCCTTTCTGAGACAATGCTATTGCATAGAATGCTGTTGCCCAAACTTTACTAAAATAGGATAAACCTTTACAAACTGGAAATGTCAAATAAATAAGAGTCAGGGACAATCTTGTCTGTTTCTTTTTAGCTACAAACTTCAGGAAAACATCTGCTGTGCTGCAAAATCACAGGAAGAAGATTTTACCATCAAAGTACACAAACAATATCAGTCCAAAGGTATTTGTTTATGAAACAGATCAAAATGTGAAATGTGTTTGCTTTTTTTTTTTTTTTTCTCCACTAGGACTATTTAAATAAATTCTATGCTGTTGAGCCAGATCCAAATCTACTTGGATGGAAAATAAATGTTCAATCCACAGCTGAGAAACTTCAGAAAATGCAACAATTTTTTGGTTTGAAAGTGACTGGAAAACCAGATAATGAGACATTGGAAATGATGAAGAAACCCAGGTGTGGAGTTCCTGATGTGGGTCTCTATGGTGTTACTCTTCCAGGATGGAAAAAACCCAAACTGACATACAGGTAGTATTTCAGTAATCACTGTCTAAGATTAAATTTTAGGTTTGTGGATGTCCACTTTTGTTATATTTAAGTATAACTTCTATGGCAATTGTTTCCTATTGGGAATACAAATATGTTTCTCTTTCCTCAGCTTTTAGCTGTTCATAATGCTAAGAGGAATTTTTGAGAGTCAAGATGGGTATTCCACATTTTCTGTGTCAACCACAGTATTTTGCCTGCCCTGTATCACTCCTGACAAATATTTTTTGAGCCAAACAAAAACATCAACTGAACCTGTACAAGCCCCATTATCTTCAAAATTTACTGAGACCAACAGTTTAGTAGTCACAGAATCCCGAGGAGATAACTTTCCTCATGCTCAAGTGACAACCTCCTGGCTAAGGGCCATTTTGAGAAAAAAAGTGGTACCTGTATTCATTATTATTTTATTATTATAATGAAAAAGACATGTTGAACAGTTATCACATGCCTCAAACTCAGTTCAAGATGAATCTTGGGAGCTATTGTTTTACAGGTTAAATTTCTTCTTATACATTTCTGTTCATCATCTTAAAAACATTAGGGGAATTTTATCTGCAGATATTAAGTATTAATACTTAAACTCTCATAACCGTAGAATTGTGAACCACACACCAGATATGAGCAAAAAGGACGTGGATAAAGCAATCCAGAAAGCATTTAAAGTGTGGAGTGCTGTTACGCCGCTGATTTTCACTCGTATTCATAAGGGAATAGCAGATATAATGATTGCTTTTGGGACCAAAGGTAATATGCTGACTTCATACAATGGTAAGATTAATTTATAGATTTTCCAGTTATCATAACATAGACTCAATATTGTTTCAACTTCATTGTATGTAGCTCATGGACATTGCCCTCGCTATTTTGATGGCCCCCTAGGAGTCCTCGCCCATGCCTTTCCACCTGGCAGTGGTTTAGGTGGTGATGTCCACTTTGATGAGGATGAAGATTGGACCACAGGCCTAGCTGGTAAGTTAAAAAAAAGGTTTCTGAAGTGTCATGCAGATGAATAAATTCCTTTCTGATTTTATTTAAGTGAAGGAAGAGACTGAGATGAAATGCAGCATCAACCATAAGAGAAGTTTGAGGATATTACAGGCCATCCTCCAATCTGGATACTTACAATGACATAAACATCAACTCAGCCTGATCTACTCTAGTTCTTATTTAACACTGGTAAAAATACCAGTGGGACAACCCTTTTCAGGTAGGAATGGTACAGACATGGCCACTCTTACGTGTGGGCTGGTAGGGCCTACAAGACTTTCACAAACCAAGCTTTCCGACGTTTTCCCCTTTTGGTGCACACCAAGCCTGGCAGAACCACAGACTGCAAAGGAAGCTTTGCAGCAGCCCTTGGAGGAGATCCCCACCACCTAAAAATCAATACAGCCACCAGTGATTATGAAGAGTCTTCATTAGTAATTCCAAGATAGGTTCAACTACAGGCAGCAGAGAGGGAAACACTGGGTGCTCAACCATCTGACTGGGATTCATCTGCACCCCTCAGCCTCTAGGCTGGCCATACAGCACATACACCCTTCTGACAGGTCTGTCAGTACACAGGTACATTATCCTTTTCTCATCCAGTTTTTGGGATGGAAAACTGCAGAGGGTAACTGCAGGAAGAGCAAGGAGCTAATGAACAGGAAGGTGCTGTAAGAGCACTGCAAGAGAAGGAGAGTGTGGGTTTATTGCGGTGAAAAAAAACCTAAAAGGCATGAGGAATGGACATGTCATGTGATAAAATACAATATTTTCCCCACATTGGGACTAAATGGGTCAACCCCAGTTTTGCTGCTGTTCCTCAGCAGCATGGCTCCAGCTGCCAGACATTGCAGAACTTGGAGATCAAAGGGGACTCGTGAGAGGGGGAGGACTGACTGGAAGTATGTGTGGAAAAAATGAAGCTTTGTTTTGTTTGCTTTTTGAGAAACAAATACCTTGGCTTCAGCCAGCCTTTCTTGGGCAATCGATGACCAGTCCTGTGCTCTGCCACAGACTTGTGATCTTCACTAAGTCTGTTGACATTTTCTGGCTCTTGGTCGGTGGAGCAGATGATCATTCTTCCCTAATTCAGGGAGGGATGCGTGTTGAAGGAAATTCCATTTTTATCTCTTTAGTGTGTTGACATATTTCATGGAGAATAAGCATGTATAAGCATAATATTTTAAAAATAGATTTTGTTTGACAAGGCTATAAAGAAATCATACACTTTACAGTCCTAATGGTAGAAAGGTAAATCATTCTGCTAACATTTTAATTTTTCTTGTCTGTTCATGATCTCACCCTTCTTTCTCAGATATTAGGAGGGAGGGGGACACACTTTGATGTGTGACACTTCGATATCTGAAGTGAGCATGGAGTGCGTTGTCCTAGCCTTACCCTGGAGAGCTGTTAGTTTGATCTGACTCACCATCTAATCTGTTCTACCTCAGCCAGGAAACCCTGCCAGGACATTCTTCAGAGCTGCACCCACACTCACCTCCAGACATCTACTCATGCCACACACATACTTTCAGTAGCTAACAGAAAGAAAGAGGGTCAAAAGCCACTCCCTTGTAGTGGGGGAAGACCATAACCTTATCCTATACAAAAATATGTTCATGTATATGCATACCCCAGCTAATGTCAATATATTTTATGAAAGCTGTCACTGAGCGGTAGATTTGCTGTGATTGTATGAGCCAATTGAGAAAAAAAAATTAGACTGATCTCTTCTCACTATCGATTTCTTAAGGATTCAACTTGTTCCTCGTTGCTGCTCATGAGATTGGCCATGCTCTGGGTCTCTCCCATTCTAATGATCAGAGGGCTCTTATGTTTCCCAATTATTCCTACAGCAGCCTCAGTGAATTTCCCCTCTCTCCAGATGATATAAGAGGCATTCAGTCCATTTATGGTGAGTAAAATCCATGGCCTTAAAAAAAAATGTAAGCAGGAGAGAAATAATCTCTTTCACAAAGTTTCACCATAAAAATAATTGTATTCTCATATATTAAAAATGCATTTGTACGTGAAAACCATAATGTTTCTACAATTTGATGTATTCTTTCAAAAATGTCCCCCTCAGGATCCCCACCAAATGACCCAGATAAAAGGCCAGCCACTCCTAACTCACCTGAAGCCTGTGGCTCCCAAGTGTCTTTTGATGCTATAACTACACTTAGGCAAGAAGTCATTTTTTTAAAGCACAGGTAAATACTGATATGCCATTTGTCTTTACAGGATTTATTTTTTCTTGATTTATACAAAGACTGAATACTTTTGTGGTTCATGTGGTTATGGGGTTTACAGAGAGACAAACAGATTTCATTTCATGGAAATAAAACTTTAAACAAATATGAGTTATATTAATATTTTTACAGGATCCCCTGAAAAAACACGCTTTGGTTTTTTTCCATAAAACATCTCAATAACAATAATACTTTATTCCCAAATGTGTAGATAGTTACACCAAGTGACTTGAATAAATGGTGTAACTATTTCATAAGAATCATAGAAAGGTTTGTGTTGGAAAGTACCTTAAAGATCACCTAGTTCTGATCAGGGACACTTCCAATAAGACAAAGTTGCCCTTCCAACCTGTCCTCGAACACCTAATGAAGAGTATAATTAATTTAACTAATTTAATTAATTAAATAAGAAATCAGTATGTTTGACAATATAGTTGAACCAATCTCTCCTCCAGTCAACTTTGCAAGCCCAAAATCATCTAATTAATTAGTCTAATTAATTGTCTAATTAATCTGGATAGTAGCTTACAGTGAGGCTTATCTGGGATCCTATAACTCCCCTACTGTATGGCACAACATAAAATTTTCAGCTGCTTATAGCTTATCCCATTAATCAATCAGTACCAATGAGAAGGGTAATGCCAGAAAGAAGCCAGAATAAAAACGCCCACACTTCCCATTGTGGGGAGTGTTTTCCTTTCTGACACATCAACCCAGGTAGTTCCACTAACAAGAAAGAACTTGTAAGTAACAATGTTGTTCACATTCTTTTGTATACATAGAAATGTCTGTGGTTTATTAGGTACTATAAAACCTGTTTCATATTTAAATCAGGCACTTATGGCGGGTCTATCCTGACAACTCAGAAGCTGAACGTGAATTAATTTCTGCCTTCTGGCCAACTCTGCCACCTGCTATTGAAGCTGCTTATGAAAACATGAAAGATCAGATCCTATTTTTCAAAGGTGAAGTATAAGATTTTCTTTAATTTTTTCTTAACTTTAATTTTGTGGGAAGAAGGTAGGAAGAAGGAGTGGATATGTGGACATAAAATTCAGTTTTTAAATAAATAAAACAAAAATTTAGAACATTTCATCTGGTGTACCTACAACCTACAACAAAGGGGTGTATTTTTCCTTTTGCTGTCTGAAAAAGGCAGGTGAAACCAAATATTTTTATTGCTTTTAATAGGCAATAAATTCTGGGTTGTCAGCGGATATCAGGTGTTGCTTGGTTATCCGAAGAATATCAACACACTGGGCTTCCCTAAAGGAGTCAAGAAAATTGATGCAGCTGTTTGTAATAAACATACAGGGAAGACAGACTTTTTCATAGGTGACAAGTATTGGAGGTAAGAAGAATTGACAAATATTTTTGCTTATTAATAACTCCAATATAATATGAATACAATTTAAATTGTCCATGTGATAAAAGAGAAAATAGACCTTCGGGTAACTATATGTAACTTGGTACTTCTAGTAGTCCTACTTTTCATAGAAATGTTTCTTTTACTACTGCATGGGGAAAAGAGTATAGCTTTGGCTTTTGAGAGCTTAGGGGTGTCCTGAAATGGGCATTCAAAATATGGATGTGCTCTGATGCATAATGCCTGGAAGCTGAAAAAAATCCAGCATCTAGAGAATTTTTGCAAATACAAAAGTGTCTCCAGAAAATGAAGATCTGAAAGTTAACCTGCTTCAGCAGAAGGATGGCTGGGATGACTTGTGCAGGATTTCTCTGATTTCTGAAAAGTCCTGGATTATTTTACCCCATTTAGAAAAATAAAAGTAAGAATTTCTTTCCTGTCTTTGGCTGGTTAGCACTGGATTTTCAATGTGTTTGTTCTAAATCCTATTCCCAAACTGGCATGAGTGATCCTCAATACCCAAACATCAGGCAGGTGGCAGCAAAAAGTCAGCTTTGGTAAGTTCACAAATTCCTTCTGTGTGCAAGAACAATGGCTGCAAAGGCCTTCTGCACACAACCAGGAGCATATTTGGATCACACAGAATTTATCATGACTAATTGTGGGGTTCCTCACTGAGACATACAGTGTCAGCTGGATTTTGAGATTCATGTGGTTTCCTGCCCTCTGTTTTTGACTGTTTTGGAAAGATTCTTCACAATATCTTGCATTGCTATTTTAATGCCTTGGTCACAAGACAATAGCATGCAAGAAAACCACAACACACATTTCTTACCTAATAACTCATTCTCTTAGCCTCATGTCCCTGTGAAAAATACTTCTTGTATCCAAGGAGAAGTAAAACAAAGGCTTGCTTGTTTGCTTGTTTTTCTTTCCTGAGAGGGTTCCTCAAATCTGGAAGAACCTTTTAGGTTTTCCTTTCAGCCCCCTTAATTCAGTCCCATCTCAGAAATACTGTCCTGACTCAGTTAGGAACAACCTGATTGTTTTAGACATAAGTCAGCTTCTTTTCCTCCATCTAAATCTGTCAGCTAGTAGAGGACTATCCACAATATCTTATCATTCTTACAATAAATATGTGCAGCTACTTTAGAAGAAATTAATCTGTCCAGTTTCCATGTATTGTCTGTCACAATGCTATCATTAGAGGAGGTAAATCCCATCCCTGCTGTCAAAAATGTGGGTCTTCCTTCAATTTTTCTCACTTCAGGTTCTTCTTTGGGGCTGTACCTGCCTTTATCAGCAAACAAGGAACAACCTCATGGAAAACACAATGGCCAGCATCCTGCAGATATTTTTGTGACTAAATAATAGAAGTTTCTGTTGTAACCCCAGTGAAAACAGTCAAGCTGCAAATGGTGGGCATGTTTCAGCAGCAGCTTCACTCTGTGCAGAATTGATGTCTAACCTCTGTAAAATTACACATCTCCCTTCATATGATTTAGGTTTGATGAAAACAGCCAGTCCATGGAGGAGGGTTATCCTAGACTGACAGTCAATGACTTTCCAGGAATTAGCCAGAGGGTTGATGCTGTTTTTCAAAAGAAAGGTAAACGGAATGAGCTTTTAAGTAAAATTACTTTACTTCTAAAGATCATAAATTCTGAAGTTATGATGAATGTCATTATTGCTGTATCCTGCAAAGGACAGAAATGAAGAGATGCTCTCTTGTGTGTTCCCTGATTTGACAAAATGAAGCTATTTCTCATATCCATAACATTATGCTTTGTTTCTTCATTTCCAGGATTATTCTACTTCTTCCATAAATTGAAACAGTGGGAATTTGACCCTATTGCTAAAAAGGTTACCCGAGAAATGAAGAGTAACAGTTGGTTTAACTGTTGACATCATTAAACTTTCTTACATTCAGCAAAAGACAATAAAAATAATTCTGGAGATCTCAGAACTTGTTAGTATATGCACTACTATACACATAGAATAGGCAACAGGACTAGTTTTCATAAATGGTTTTCATGTATTTTAATGAACGAACATTCGTATCTCCAAAGGCTGGAACAAAACTGCATTTTTCCCAAGTAAGTACAAAATGTAAACCATAATTTATTAGTTTGTACTCCAGAGGATTTTTCAAATATTTTGGCAATAAACTGTTTTTGGTTGATGTCACTGTTTTCTGTTTCTTCTGTTCTTCTATTGAAGGCAATTTATATTTCTGAGGTGTGAAAGACTGTAGGTTAATATGCTAATATCCTTCCAACACAAAATGCTTGTATTTTGCTTCTTTTCTCTCCAAAAAGTGATCTTTTCTCTCCACCTGCAAGAGCCAAGCTTTTCATTAGTCACTTGCTTTTCTGTCCTCTCTCCTGCATCTTCTGCTCTGCAACTGTTGCAGCTGCAGCCTTGTTCCTTTCATATTGCAACAATATTTTGCCATCAAAATCATCCTCCAGCCCCAGTGTCTAAATACGTTATCTCACCTGATAATCACCTTGATCTGTCTTTATAACATAGCCAATTAGCATTTCATCAGTGGCCACTTTTTTATAAAGCTGTGAATGATCTGTGAATGATATCCTTCACAGATCAGCTCTGTCCTATTAAAGAAATAGATTCAACTACCCTATCATGCAGCACAACCTTTGCTCCACTAACTCCAACCACTGCTTCAAGTGCAAATACATCTGAGATTTAGTGCATGCTGCCATCACACGTGGAGTGAACTCCTCACAAAATGAGACAAAATCTATAGAGTTACAGTCATATCCTCTCCAGGTTTGTTTTTGGAGACAGGCCCAGAACACACTGCCAATGGCTGGCCATACTGCCTGCATGGATGGGGATATCTGATCTCAGAACTGGTTTGTCCTCCTGTTCCCTGGTTCTCACATACTTGACTGTTTTACACACGAGTTGCATGCTTGAGTAAAATATTTCTTTTTCCTACATGCTTTTACAACAATGCACTTACCCCAACCTGAACCTTTCCCACGTGGTTTTGTGTAAACAGCTGGGGTACAATCATTTTGCTGCTATTACTATGAGAAAACTGCGGGGGTTTTTCCCACCAGAAAACCAAAGTAGAGGCTCAAATATGCTGTTTCACTCATCTACAAAACTAATCATGGTGACCACCATCACAATCTAGATCCCTAACAAAACTTAAATAAGGGTGAAATGGTAGACATCTGATTGAGATTCATCTGACTACTTACCATTTAGCTACATATCTACATGAGTTAGGGAAGACCCCTGTACTGAAAAGAAGAGGGAGAAGTTCTCTGCAACATTACTCATCTCATATCATTTCGTCTCATCTCCATCTCCCTCAAAGTCTGTTCTGGGGCAAAGCAGTGCCTTCAGCCCCCAGAGAAAACATTTCCTTGCAGACGAAGGCCAGCCAACAAACTTAGAGTAGCTAACTTTCAGACAGATAAGTATTGGTGGTATTTATAACGTCTTTGATGGGTATTTTTCAGTTTTTATTCAGAATATATAAGTGCATCCATTTCTTCT
Source organism: Oxyruncus cristatus (assembly GCA_013399855.1). Lineage (NCBI taxonomy): Eukaryota > Metazoa > Chordata > Aves > Passeriformes > Cotingidae > Oxyruncus > Oxyruncus cristatus. The sequence goes on along the minus strand of VXAY01007484.1, from coordinate 1,561,933 downwards.
CCTCTATAAAGTTTGTTTTTTGACAAGTTACCACTGCAGCTTTTTGTATCACCACAAGCCAGTGACAATGTTGTCTGAAGGCACCTGCTTGGACACCACTGTCTCTGGAATGATTGTGATATTCCACAAGACAAGAGCAGAGCATGCTGGAGGCAGGTGGGATGGAGACAGTTCCTTACCTATTTCTGTATTTCCAGCCTTCTCTTCTCCAGCATTTAATTTAATTGACATCTGTATAGAAAGCACAGTCCAACAGCACCATCACAAAGGCTGCCAAGTTACACCCAGGTGTTTATATTCAGAGGCAAGATTGCTCTTTCACACACACTCTGTTCAGCGTGTAATACAATTGTAATTTAAGATGCAAGAAACAGTTAATCATTGAGTCATCAAGGAGATTATTCAGTGCTTTGTAACACATGGGTAAGTTCTTCTGTCTTCAGATACATAAACATCATTGTTACTCTGTGCTCCTTCTTTTCTCAGGTCAAACATTGCTTCATAATTTATATAAATCCCTTGTCTTAAGGAAAGTTAATATTTAACAGTGAAGTGCTGTTACAGAAGTTTTCTGACTGGCAGCTTTGGCATTATGTTAAACCAGACTGTGGTGCATGTTCACAGGTCACCTGCAAAAATAAACAAAGCAATGAGTACTGCTTTTCCTTTATTTGCAAAGAAGGCCTGAGAAATCATTCCTAACACAAAAAGACTTGACCTCTATTTAGTGATAACAGCTTGCTCACTCAGTTTTCCCTCTTTTATTGCCATTTCGTTGGAGTAATAAGAATCAGAATAGGAGTGTCAGAGCAGAAATCCAGTAAGTGATGAGTGCTTAGTGGTGGTCCTACCCCTCCACCTCTGCCAAGTACCTGGCCAACATGGAATTATGTCTTGCACCTCACCATATCCTCCCACAACCCTAAAGAGCTCCCAATACCACCTCCCCAGCACTCTTGCGCCACCTATAGCTCCTCATAAAGCATGTCCCCATTCTACGTTTAGGTGTCTGGCTAAGTAATGCCATGTAGTTACCTGTGGGGTGACCAGCCACTGGCCCCACAGCCCAATCGAGGAGTGAGTTATATGCCTTCCCATTAATAGGTTTTTTTCTTCTCTAGCCAGCTGCTATTTACCACAAAACCTGTAGGAACTATGGAATTTCTGTTTGGCTTGGCTGAATTGGCCAGTACCGTCAGTTGCAATTGGACCAGACGGACACACAGACACACAGAAAAAAGGATCCCATGTGGTCAAGGTAAAATCATTTTCTTAGGGTTTTCACTAAATATTCTTCTTGCTTTCCACTGCACATTTTCGTTCAGTTTTGTAATATCATATTCCCCCTACTGTTGACCAGAGGAATTTGGAAGGGCAGGCAAGGCAAGGCAGAAAAGACATATAAAACCAAAGAGAAAGCTAATCCAGTTGTTTCATATCACTAAGAAAAAATGGTCATTTGTTTCTCATCCAATTAATGTTTTTTACCAGCTGTTTTTCAAATGAATCATAAGATCACAAGATGATGAGACTGGATTGAAATGAGGAAATTATACATCCCAATGCAACGTGTTGTTGAGACATACAAATTACAGCATTCCTAGTGGATTGTCCTGAAAAGTCCTGGTCACTTTTTGCCTACAGGAATCTGGTCTCACAACACTAGCAAAGGAGTGTTTCAGCTAACAGAGTGGGGAAGGAGCTGTGTATAATCAAATACTTGCCAGAGCAGAGCTTTAAACCCACGTTTTTTAAGCAGAGTTTAAAACACTTACCCTCTCACGTGAGCAACCTCTCCCCTGTGCTCTCAGGTGACAGACAGATGCCCCAAAAGCCTTGAGAGAACTGATAATGAATCTTTTAAAGGGTTTGATACTTCAAAGGAAGAACAAATATGAGCATGGGATCTAAAGTATAAAGAACAGGTCATTACCTGGATGAACATAACCACCCTTCCCTGCACTCATTCAGAACTTCATGCCTCTTGATGCTAATTGCTCAATTCCAGATAACAGGCAAGGAAGCTGCAAGGCCTGTGTTTAAGCGATGGTAGCCAATTTGCTCTTTGAACATTTTATGGAGTTTCAACCTTTTTGAACAGTGATCTTTCAGAGCTGCCACAGCCGTACCCAAAGCAGAGAACTGAAACCTAGTACAGACATCACAGGTACTGAGATGGAACTTCAACAAGAACTGAGGATGACAGGGACAATGTTCCAGGCCAAAACAGGTGATAGCACTTCTCTGAGATCTACAGATACAGGCAGAGACCCTTACAGGGTAAGCACTCTTAATGACAGCCATTTCAGTGACCTTACTGAATGTACCCTGTACCTGTATTCTGCAGAGAGGACCTACAGGTTTGAGTTGTGGTTTCTGTGGTTCTAGCTGTGAATCAGAGTTTTTCATGGTCTGTCTGCACTCATTGATTAGATCAGCTTTGGGGAAGGGTTTTTTTGGGTTTTTTTCCTTATGCATCATGGGTTTCATATGTTTTTATGATCTGTAAGCATTGTATCTTCCTACCTTTCAATAAGTGAGTGGACATAGATCTGTGTGTGTGTTTGTGTGCTGCTATAAAAGAACCTTGCCCAGGAGTGTATGTGGCTCCGTTCAGGCTCTGTGGGGCTCTGCAGCCTGCAGAAGCTAAAGGAGCAGGGGATTTCATCAACTGTGTGGAAATGCCTTCTCTCTATGCTACGAGCAAATGCTACTTGTGGAACCAAGGGCCATAGAGCCTCCGCATAAATGACCAAGACAAGGTTTTAAACTATGAGACAAAAATCCAACATAAGCTCCTAGAGACTAGGTCTGGGGTAACACAGCCCTTGGATGTTGTGACTGTGGGACATCTGTTTGAGCTTGGATGGGTGAAGGTGGTGGTTACTTTTTGGAGCAGTTGCTGTGGGTATGGGAGATTAGCGCAGACTGATGAAGAAAATGCTGCTTATTTCAGGAGACGGGAGCTGCAAACCTCACTTTGCTGAGCACAGCCTATATGTGCCATGGCCACAGACTGCAGGGACCAGCCAGAGCTACACACTGCCCTGCGCATCGGGGTCCTTTGGGGCTGGGAGTGGGCAGTCACAGCTGCTGCTCCAAGGTCACAACTGTCACCCTGCAGTCACAGCTGCCACTGAGGGGTCACAGACCGAAACCAGTGGCCTAAACCGCCGTCCCGCGGTCACATCTGGCACCCCACGGTCACAGACGCCACACAGCTGTTACAGCTGCCACCCTGCGGTTACAGCTGGCACGCGAAGGTGGCAGCTGTCGCCCCGCACAGCTGTCGCCCCGCACAGCTGTCGCCCCGCACAGCTGTCACCCTGCACAGCTGTCACCCCGCGGTCACGGTTCCACCCCGCGGTCACTGCTGCCACCCCGCGGTCACAGCTGCCCCAGCACCTGCTCCAGGCTGGCTCCTGACAGCTCAGCTCCTCGGGTGCTTAACTTCGGTTGTGCGCTTACTCGGCTCACGATTTTCTAAATCTGTGGGTTTGTATGAAGGTATTTTATAGAGAGAAAAGTATGCGAGGAGCAGCACTTATATTTTAAAATGAAAAATGCTCTGTTAAATCTAAGAATAGTTTAATTTAAACCAAATAAACTGAGCTGTGTGTATCCAAAATCACTAAAAACCTATAGAAAAGCACTGACAGAGTACTAGAAACTATGTCCTGAAGGACTGAGTCCCCTAAATTGTCAGCAGCTATTATGGGAACTGGTAAAAGCTGTTTTGCCCTAAACTGAGATAGGTGCAATGGTTAGGATGAAAAATCAATATTTTAAAATGAAGATGTGTTAAAAAAGGAAATATCTTACAGACATATGGGAAATGTCATTATTAATTAGAACTACTGGGTAATAAGTATAAGAAATAAATAGCTTACAAAAAGCACTGGAAATATTTTTCAAACATGTGTACGTATATGATACAAATATACATATTTGTATATAGAGGCATATTTACCTCTAACTATGTTTCAGACTATCATCATTACTTGTATAACCACTGCTTTTGATTTTTACCCAAAATCATAGCGGAAATGATTTACATAGTAAATATATGAACTCATCATGATGCAATTCAGCTTAGGTTATTATATTTTTCCAAGCAGCTGAGAAGTGAATTTATCACTTCATGCTACTGCAAACAGGATTACTGTGAACAAACCAAGCTTTTAACATAATGGAAACACTTTGTGTCAGCAAGCAAGAAAAGTTTACACTGATCTCAGGAGGAGAACAAACTGGTACAGGTATGTTCTGGAGCAAAATTCTGCAAGTCAACAAGTGTTTGTTTACAGAGATGTACAGAATACGGGAGGAAACTGACTACTATTAAAGGTGCTTTTTTCATTTCTAAACATGATAAATTCTTGCTTTATTTCCAGGAACACAGTGAAACCTGTGTGCATCGTGAGCTAGAGGACAGGTTTTAATCAGAGAAGAAGGTGCTGATTTAGCAAAGCCTTTAAGCTCATGCCAAAATTCAAACACCTATTTATGTAACTCTACTTTTGAAATCTTTTGCTTAGTCAGAGTCCTAATGAGACATCTATGCTCATTAAGACCATAAAAATATACTGCCTCAAAAAAGCTCACACAAAGTATGGTCATTTCTCAAGCACTTGGCTGAAGAAAGGTACATTCACACCATTGCATTCAAAACGATCTGTGCACAAATGAGAAGGGACCCCACCATCTTCCTTCCCCTTGCAGTCCCCTTGACTCTCATCCCCAGAGCTTAACCTGCCACCTTTCTGTCCTTGCCTCTGGTTTTGCAAAGTTTATCCTCAGGTGCAGATTGTTGGAGGTCATAATTTTAGGAATCAGTTCTATTAAAAGGCAGTCTATCTAAATAAAATGTAAATTGTACAAAGGTAAATACAGAGGTCATTCATCTATTTCTGAATATGCTGTGGGATATTTTTGCCCACATGGCATTTGTGTAAGATTCTGTTTAGACTGTGAAGGCCAAGTCCTAATTGTCTAATTATCTGATTTCCACCTATATCCTTATGTCTGGTGTCCTATTGACTGGATCTAAGCCTTTAAAGATACATAACCATCAAGTAAAGTCTCTGCAATTTGGGATGAATTTGACCGTCATGATGTCATTCTTAAAGCTTTAAAGTGGTAGTGAAACAAAATGCTTGTGGAAAAAAATGATCCTGAACTTAGGGAACATATTGCCTACAGCCAGGAATAAAGATTATATCTCTTAGAGCATCTCTCTACAGCAAGGGACAAAGGAACTATAGCCTTTAACACTAGGATAAGCATGTTTAGAAAGCATTAGCATTATATTTCAGAGCAGCATGGTTCTGAAGCCAGCCTCTTCATCACCCTTACTTGCCGTGCATGGTTTCAGTTTACGGAGCAATTTGTGGCCACAAAAATCAGAGTCCTGGTAGAGAAAGCTATCTGGAAAGCTCTGCCACAGCTGCCCATATGTCTAATGGAGAGATCTGAGCTTGGACCAATGAATGGTCCTTTGGACACCTTCAAAGGTGGCCAAGAAAAGTGACCAGAAGTCAGTTCCAAGTCTCTTACTGAATGCTTTCCCTTTGTGTAGCTAACAGAAGAGACTTATAGAAAGGATGGATATAGCCCTCAGGTAACACTTTTGTGAAACACCAAGCAAAAAACCAGCACACAGTGATCCCTGCAGCTGCCTCTATTGGGAGTCCATCCCTCCTTCAGCACAGACAGCCAGGGAACATGCTCAGGGAGGCACAGCTTGCTCAAAAACCTGGTCTCTGCACCTACTGTCAGTTACCAAGGTCAGGCTGACATTGTAGGGGAAATACCAGACTGCTGCATTTTTGGGTTTTTTGCACACTGAAGAAAAAATGTGAATACCCTGTAACACAGCATAGCTGTGTGCCATTGGTGTGCAAAACAGAGGGTTCCTAGTCCTTCCTCTTAGTCTAAATTAAATTGTCTTCCTTCAGCAGTGGTACCATCCTCCTTGTCTGGCAGCTGGAATTGCCAGCATCATATGCTGTCTGACAAAGGGACAAAGGTCCCGTTTCATTGCCCTGTACAGTAGTAAGTTTGTCTCTATACACAAGAGTAAGTTTATCTCACTCCTCTGACAGAAAAAATAGTAGAAATAACAGTAGTATTTTTCCTGTGCTACTGCTAGACAAGGGCCTGTGCAAGTCACAGAGTATGTTATGGCACAATCTGTGTATTTGAATCAGGAAAGCTGAGCAGTAATCATCTACTAAATAATAATCTCTCTGCATACTAGAAAAAAATTGTCGTTTAGACTTTTTTACCAGATTTCTATTTGCCTTAGAGAAAACTGACACAAATAATCTAAACTTGTCAAAATCTGAATGTTTGCTATCAAAGGAAATTCCAACATTACAATTTCTCTCATTCTGAATCGAACCTCAGTTCAGCATAAGACTTAATTTTGGTATAAATAAATTACACTGTCTTTGTATTAATAATTGCTCATTTTTCATCACCAGACTTTTCTAATAACCATATGTTCATCTAGGTGATTTTTAACCAGCATTTCGTACAATTCAGATTGTAAAAGTTGTATTGAAAAATTCTCAATTTATATCAATCAAAATATTGACATGTCAATGAGCAAAATTTGCTTGAATTTTTGTAGGTTTTTAGTAGTCCTTTAACAAGTATCATACCCAAAAAGGAAGGCATCAATCTGTGAGGATAGCAGCAGCTACATGATAAGAAATCTTAGAGATACAGGCATTCCTGGGTGTTCAAGTGACCAGGAATGTGGGCTACAGCACTAGGAGCATGAATGACTCCGAGCTCATGGTGTTCCTGACATGGTAAACTACCAGCTCTTTTCAGGAATGCGAAAAGAATACATGAATAAACAGGTGAGGAGTTCTGGGGTTTCTGTCTTTGGAAGTAAGTAGGCATCATCTGGATGATTTAAAAGGACAACTAACTTTTTGATTTTTGCCAGTGCTGTGTCCGATTTGTATTTCATATATTTTATCTCCATTATAAACTCAGTAAGGACTTTGTAATAAGTCTCTAAGATTTTTTTTTTCCAAAAATTACTAGTTCTTAAAATTAAGGGAAGATTGTATTATAAAAGGGCACAATGCATATTCAAATGCACAAGACTCATCTGTTTTTAGAGAGAAACACACGTTTGTTACTGCACCACTGAGTGCATTGCACTACATTAAGAAGACTACCAATTTAAAAACATTGGTTGGCTGTCACAAAATGAGATTATCTCATGATAGGAGATCATGAATGGCTAGAATTTTCCCACAGTATGACACCTCCGGCTTTATTTTTTTATCTCGTCCCTATTGCACAACGCTGCCACTAGATGTCAGATGATGAAAGGGCCCCACTGGTCCCCACAAGCAAGTCTGGTCAACAGATGAATTAGAAGAAAATACTGCACTTTCCTTGTGGCCAGGTGGAAATAGGTAACTATTTAGCTTTTGGTCACATTAAATTTTGGGTTTTCTAGGAAGAATAGCACTGTTGTGATACACAAGAACACAGGAAGAGTCCTAAAGCCACTTTCTTCCTCTGGGCTGTTACACTGTTTTTAGAGCATCTTTCAAAATGGAGTCTGATTCATTACAGGAACTCTTCATCATTAGCACAATGCTAACACTAAATAACTATAGAAAAATGATACTCAGAGCTTACTTGGTGAAAATTGAAGTCATATAAAGAAAAGCAAATTATCAGGTCTAGTTTCTTCAGTCAGTATAGACTTACCCATATTTACATCTCAGCTGGCTCCATGGCCTTGCCCCTCAGGTCGATGTTCACAGATAAATTAACTATGGGGCTTGGTGATGAAATATCATGCTATGTTTACATTCAAGGAAGTTGTCAAACTGGACACGTAAGGAAAGGAGACCTGGTACATTCTCTAAGTCACCGAGTTGATGAATGCTGTCCATAATAGGTTAAGGGAATATTTGCAAAGATCAGAGCTAGGAAGATAGTTCTGGACGATGTCCTGGCACTCAACAGAAGGACCAGCCTTAGACTGTGAATGTCATTATGGTCCCAACTTCCCAGGACAAGAGCTAGAAAGGGGAGGGACAGTGAAAAGGCAATGTTCTGTGTATAGCAGGAGAGAAAAGCTTCCCACTTTCACCTGCATACAGAAAAAGTTCTGTATTCTGTGATTGAACCAGTTTTATCTGATTTCTCTATCCATGTTTAAAGGAAAAAAATGTGCTTTGGGGAACTTCATTGCCTTCTAGTACTTGCGTAAAGCGGAATGATGCAAAGGGATTTTGGTCACAGTAAATGATACTAAAAACCAAAGTTGATGTCAGGTTTATCCCTTTCTAACTACAGAGGGAAAGCCATGGAACATAACCCACATAAAATTGAAGTTAATTACTTGGGATTAGTTTGCATCAGAATGGTGTTGTGACACTATTTTATGGCATTGCACAGACTTAACCATTCAGCTAAATGCTCTGAGTGGGTATGAAGTATTTGTACTACTGAAGAGATGATATCTTGTTTTAATCTCATTTCCTCTACAAAAGTGTCTAAATTATTGCTTTCCATGGAGTCTTTCAGTCACCGTTCATGGTTGCAGCTGTGAAAAGTCACCTTCTCTTGTTATCTGCTTCCTAGTCTGATGTTAGGTTGTCTTTTCTTCCAAAAAAGAAGTACCTCAGTTATACATTAAAAATAGAGTTTCTGAAATGCTATACATGTGGGTGTTCTTCCTCTTCCTTCTGCTATTATTTGCTACATCATCATGACTCTTATCCCTTTGATAGTCTATGTGGGACCCTGGCGTATGCTTTTGTCCCAGTGCAGGATTAGAAGGGGACAATAATTCTGCAAGCACAGAGAAGTGGACTGTGGGAACAGATGGCACCTGAAAATAGTTTATAAACTTTGCAAATTCAAGGATTTCCTGAAAAACAACCCTTAAAATTTCCTTCCAGAAATCAGTCTATTCCTGAGCTACCTGGGGAGAAACAACTTAACAATGTGGGATGTTAGAACAGTTTAAAATGCAGAAGTGTGAAATATGAAATCCTACATTGGGGGATAAATTTGATGTCAGTTTGGAAAATACATACTACATGAAGAGACTGATAAGCCTTAATGCCAAGCAAACTCATGGAAACAATTAAAAAGGAAAGGATCGAATGTTACTCTTTCAAAACTAGACTAACTCAACCCTGAGAGAGTTATTTCTGACCTATTATTGTGTAACAGAAGGTAGGAGAACAAAATTTAATTCATCATTATCTGTCGGAGGAGGGAGCTGCAGACACCAGCTGGTTCATCTAGCAAGCTCCTTTATTATTACATACCGCACGCATTTATAAGGCACCTAATTAGCTCATACATATTGCAAAAGCCAAGCTCCTTATTGGTTAACCACTTCTACAACAATAAAGTCCTGCTAATTGCTTGCAAGGACACCCGGTTCTTGTTACTTTCTATCTTGTTTATTGCAGGTGGTCAGCTTGGCTAGCTTTGCTGATTTCCCAAGGACACTGTATCCTTCCCACGCTGGCTGATTTCTTCCAGCTCTAGCAGGCCGCTAGTGCTTGTGCCCCCTCTGCATCAACCATTCCTGAACCATGCTCTCTATAATTATCTGCAACAATTATTTTTAAAAAGCATACAAACCACAGTTTTTAACATGCTATGTGTATATAAACTCATTATGTTTCTTAGTGTTGTGGTTTTCTAAGGAGCCACTGGATAACAGTTTACCTGTTGTGTGACAGGAGGCTCTAAGGCCCTAAGATGAGGAATTGCTGCCTTAATGTCAGGCCATCCTGAAGCGCTTTGCAAGATCAACTCTGGAACCTTTGTCATCTTGTAGTACTGAGAATTAAAATCCTGAAATGTTTGTGGAACATGCTGGTACCTTGTCATCAGTGAAGTAAATCAAGGCAGTAGCAGAGAAGTAATACTTTATACTCTTAAATTATTAACTTGGTCCCTGACACAGCTTTGTCCTGGACAAACTATCATCTGGGCGTGGTTCAGGAGTCAGTACAGTTTAGAGACTTGCCTCAAGAAATCAAGTGATCTGCATGTATCTGACCTGTTTCAAAAGTTAATTTTAGGTAAGAGAATTGTTTCAGGCCTATTTCTTTTAGCAGTGTGCTCTTTGCAACTTGATGAGTTACCACACTCATAGGGATAAGCGTGACATACCTGCTTTCTTGTCTATATCACCACATTTTCTTCCCATCTGATAGGTTATTTGTCATGCACCTGGGCATTACCCAATACTTTTCCTTCAAGGTGCTCTTATAGCACATCCAAGTTTTAGGAACCTTTATTAGTTAGAAGTCATTGGTCCAGCCTTAAAATGCCATAAAAAATTGCAAAAGCCTTTTTTTTTTTTTTTTTTTTTGTTTTTCCACTTCTTCANTTGTAAAAGCCTTTTTTTTTTTTTTTTTTTTTTGGATATTCCACTGCTTCATAATGTGGTTTTGTGACTTGGTTATTCGGGATTTTTTAGAGCACATGCTCTCAATCATCTCAATCCTGTTTGGATGGGTTTGCTTAATAATGCCACAAAAATCTAATGCCATGGGAGGTCCTGTTAGATGTCTGCTGTCTGTCCAGCTACACTCTATAACATCCTTCTTTAGAAGGCAGACCTAAGACTAATGTATTCTATCATTGTGTCACCTGGTCTTTAGTCAAAACAACCACCAACTTTAAACATGTACAAGGTATCTGACAAGACATTAACTGCATATCTCTCTGCCAAACCTCAGGCGGTTCAAAGTTCTGGACTATCTTTTTTTCTCATCTGCCTCAGAGCTCAGCTTTCATCTGCTTCATTTCAGCTTCTGTATAGACTGTCTCATCTCCATAACTTAGGGCCCAAATTCAACATTATTTCTCCAGTCCTTTGACTTACAGGGAGGTCCAAGTTCAGTCATAGATCACTGACCCAAGTGACTTGTGGTCACCCTAAGCAGATGCTCCAGCAGCCAGGGAGAGTGAAGATGGACACACACCTTTCCTGTGAGAGCATCAGTGAAATTATCACTTAGAAGATGGCAGACAATGTTTGCTTGGATACATTTCATCCTGAGTTTACAGCAGATATCCTAAACACTAATTCTTCTGCTGAGCCTTACAGGTCTGCCCCTTTAGCTACTGTGAAACCAGCAACCAAGGGGACCAAGAACCCCTTCTGTGAAAAATGTAAAGTTCTTTCAGATAACAATCAATCATCATTTTGCTTTAAGCTGTGACAGTCACTGTTTCTCCTGGGCTTTCCAGACTTAAAGCAGTCAGCATTTTTGTACCATTTTGGAGAAACAGTCCAGTGAAACCCCATATACTGCAGCCACCCTTCACCACAGCCTCCCATGAACTGGTAGAGTCAGGCAGGACTTCACTGACTTGTGCTTTAATAGCACTTTGCCAAAAATAATGAATGTCAGCAAAATCCTTTTGAAACTAAAGAAAACTTTCTAAAGAAATTTAATTTCTGAGATTTTCATTTTTCATCAGGAACTGAAAATTCCCCAGATTTCATAAACTGGTTGCCATATCCTTTGTGGCCTGTGAGTCATCTCCTAGAATTGTGACAAGACTAATTCTTTTTTTTTAACTATTATTTTATTTTATCGCCACTCAATCTCTCATTCTGAGACTCCTAGAGGAGATACCACCTGCAAAAATGCCTGACAGACCGGAGGTAACATGACTGTAGCTGGACTAATGCTTTAATCAGTGCTGGGAACTGATGTCCAGCTGTAGATACAACCAACGTGACCAGACCAAAGAGAAACTGTAGGACTGAGGCTACTAAAATGAAGCATATAAGATGGCATTTCAGATGAAGTCTAAAGCCTAAGGTTACATCTCTAGCAGGAGGTAAAATACAATTGAGATCATTCGCTGACATGGTAGCCGAAAGGCATGAAAGAGCTCACACCCAGGCTATTAAACTCTGTTAATCTCTGAGATAGTTTTCTACTTCTGAACAGGTTACTTGGGCGCTCTTCCTGACACACGACATTCCCTGAATAGTGCTTGGGAACCAGCCAGAGGGTTGGTCTGAAATTAAGCCATGCAACAACCACTCCAACAATTTAGCAGGACAGAAGATTGAGATCTAGTGCCTGGGAATGTTTTTCAGTACCAGAAAATTTACTAAATCCAGCCAGATGCCTGAGCATCATTCCACCTCTCTCAAAGTCCTTCGAACATCAGGTTCACAGATTGCCAGTGCAGCAGTTTTCAGTGAGGCTCACAGGCAAAACATTTTCTGCTCTTCTCACCTAGACTCCTTCTTCTTAATTTCATAACAGTTTAATTTTTTCTCATTTAATTTTATTCCTGACAAGACAATTTTTGTCTGACAAGAGAACTCAGATGACTTTGGCAAGAATTTGAATCAGAGTTGCAGCTGCTACAACCATTTCACAAGAGGCAGCATAGCAGTGGCTTGTAGGCAGCTGCGACACCACAATTAAAAAAAGGAAGAAATTATGAAGAAGGATGTCCTTTGGGGACTGCTACTGCTCATTCAAAACAGATGTGAAGCATACTGGTCTAGTGGCAGGATGAACAGATGCAGAATGATGTTGGAGAGCTGGACCAGTAAAACAGCACAGAATCTTTTTAGATGCACACTCAACAGCACATGCCTACATACATGTGCATACACTTATAAAACTTTAAAGAGAATTTAGGCAACATACTGGAGAGGTGCTCTGTGTGTGGTGGCTGCACACGGGCAAACTGCACTTGACAAATCTGTAGCCCTCTGAATCTCTTCTGCTTCTCCTCGCACCCCACACAGCCTCCATCAAGGTAACTATGGGTTTACTACGGCCAAGGCAGAAGTCCTTATGACTATAAATACAATGTAGATTTTCTATTACCTCTTTCTGACAGGTTCTGTATGCACGACCTAAATAAGTGTTCTCCCTGTTCCTATCCTAGTGGTATAGTTCTGACAAGTGTTTTTTAGTCTCCTTATCTAAAGAAAGTACAAAGCTGAAGCTACCAAGGAAGTCACTGCCGTGTGCCGTTCATCAAAGAAGAGCCCTCTGAACACTAAGAGGCTCACTGGCCATTCTTTCCTTTCTTCAGCTCATGTTACAGCTCATGTTAAATATGTTGCTGCTTATGAAGTAAACACCACTAAACACTAAACGAAGGTTAGTGAACCAAAAGGCTTAATATAGAAGGAGCCATTTACAAGTATATTTATATCTAGTAGGATCTACTCCATCATTTTGTTTTCCCTTTTCACAATACAGACACCAGCGACTTCTCCAGCATTTCTTATCTTCTATGCAACTGGCCTCACATTTCAATACTTTTTTAAAGAAATGCATCAAATCCTTATTTAAAGTCATCAGGTGATGAAGAATTTCCCAACTCATTAAATGAGATGTTTTAGCATTTGAAATATTTTACATTAATTTGCGTAGAAAAGGGAAATGTTGAATCAGATACAAGGTCTTTTAGGTCTTTAGATGTCATCAGTCAGATCCTAAATATATATAAGAATAACAGTGCTCAACCTGGTCTGCACTGGCGGTATAAGATCCCATGGAAATGCATCACAACTTGCATCACGTAACAGTTTTATTTTCTTTTGTGCTGAGTCGTAGCAGTGACATCTTTTTCCTTCAAATTCAGACTCCAGATCTGTATCTGCACCACTGGGAAACTTGCAATATTTGTATAACACCTTTTTTTTCGGGCTCTCGTTACTGGATAACTTGAGGATTTCAAATGCAGAGCCCCTCTTACACCATCTCTGACTTAGGGTTTCCCAAAAAGGTGCAGCACATTGATGCAGTGGACTAGGTAAAGAATGAAAAGGAGGTGCTCTTCTCTGTGGTAGATGAATGTGACACACACATTCATTACCAGATGACCCTTGTGGTCTGTACTTCTATTGGAAAAAAAAGACATTATTTTTCATTAAGAAACTGCAGACAAACTAAAAGAATTGGAAGGGTGGGAAACATCTGACAAAATGTAGACATCTACAGTGTGTATGGCTGTACATGAGTACTTCAAGCAATTATACTCAGTATATACTCATTATACTCAGTCTGGACCTGTTATTTACCGCGATCTCTGAACAGTAATTTAGAGGATGCCTCCACTGAACAGAGCTAAAGCCAAACAGAGATTACTCTGCCATCTCTCCAGCCTCTCAAAGGCTGCCCATTTCATAAGCAGGGTGAAATATATGCTTATGCCAAGGTTAAACACAGAGCACAGTCATGGTTCATCAAATCTTGGCTCCTACAGCTTCAGAAATATCAATGTCTAGAAGATCCAAAAAATACTTATCCCATATTCTTCCAAATAATACAAGCACAAAATAGTCCTGCAATAAACTGTTCAGATTAAGATCTGTAAACACAGTAAAAGAGAGCAACAGATATCACAGATATCCACCAAACCACACCAGAAGAAGAGAGCAACAGATGTCACAGAGATATCCTAAGTCCAAGGCCCTTAATCATAAGAGAATATATTAGATACATGTAGCAGATCTCTTCTCACCATGAGTGCATTTTCTACCATTACTGCTGTTCATTCCGTTTTCAGGAAGATGCTGGGGAAAAATAAGCACAGCACAGAAGCCAGTCTAACCAAAGTTGTGTTTAAAGTAGAATTAATCACCCTTAAAGTGTTCTAGCTTCATCTACACAGAAGTGCAATTTGAAATATTTACAATGGTTAAGGAATTAAAGAATAAAAAATATCTTAAAATTGGTAAAATTATAAGAGAATCAGTGGAAAAGCAGTGAATTTTTTTTATATCTTTTTGCTCCTGAATTATTTTGATTATTTACCTCTCTTATCCATCATACTGCTTTTTTTTCTGACCCATCTAAATAAAGTAAAAATTAAAAAAAAATAATTTGTTCTCTTTGTTTTCCCTAATGAAATGGGAAAAAACAAACATTATTTGAAAATTGAAGAAAGAGGTATTTGCACACAAAAAAAATTCCACGACTTTTCCAGGAAAAGTTTTCTGGTAAATTCTGACCCATCTCTCTTAAAATCAGCTCACACTTACTAAGCCAATGAAATAAGGGTGCAGAGTGAACACAATATTATTACAGCTGTTCCAGCCACTGAGTGAAGACATTGATTCATTCTAAAGAAACCACACTCAAAAAAGCTATAAAATTTTCATAGAAGTCATTAAATTCATTTGATTTGGTGAATAGAGAGCATGTGTATGTTCTGTAATATTCATGAGTAATAAAATAAGTTCTTACAGAACTAAGCCAAATGTCTGTGCTACTGCAGCTAGTACTTAGCAAAGTTGCTATGAAGATCACCTGACTTTCTTTGAAGATTAACATTAAAAGTGCCATCAAAGCTTTTAATCTGATTTTCCAGATCTTGTTAGTGGATACTAATATTAGAGAAAAACAGCCATGAGCTGGTGTTCATGAGCATTTTCTACCAGTTCTAGAAAACTTTCTTTATCCTAAACCTAGTGATGTTTCTTACTTGCAGATTCTTTTGCTTTGTTTTTAGATCAAGCAGTTTCCTATGGTTCTCAATAGATTTTCTACTTAGCACATTTAACCAAAACCTTCAAACATTTCCTTTTCTGCCTTATTAGTCTAATTTTTTTAAGATATGAGGGTGTTCAACTGTATCCATGAAGACTACATTATGTAAACTGTGCAATCCAAGTGAAGTTGCCTGAAACCAGTTGTGTAGGTGAGGTGGCAAGGTTAGTTAGCCATAGCAGGGCTACTATGAGTAAGCAAGTGTGAGGGTTGCACGTTTTCCTGAGGCAGAGACAGCAGAAAGAGGCAGGAAGGGATTGTTTATTATCTTATTGCTCTTCATACACCACCCATAGGCTGAAAAGACCTGCCTCTGCCCACTTTCTGGTATTACATATTCAAAGTTGCCTATCAAAGATACTATTTAGATCATACTTATCCCCACCCACGGCAGGATGGTTGGAACTAAATGATCTGTAAGCTTCCTTTCAATCCAATCCTGCTATGCTTTCATGATTCTATGATTGCAGTGAAGAAGTCTTAACGCTCCAAATATATTTTCAAAAGTATGAAAATTACAACATTAGCTGTTTATAACAACTCTTTCTTCTTCCGAATATATGATTAAAAAAGAAAAGAAAAACATTGGAAAAGACCATCCAGAAAGTATTCATAAGAGTTCAGAAGAATCTGTAGCAAAACAGATTGGAAATGAATGGTGAGTATTCAACCACACAGCAAATAGGCCTGATCCTGCCAGTCTGTGCTCTGTGGAGGTAAAGGGGTTAATGTAAGCACAATGTCTGTTTCCAAAAAAATAGCACATTTATTGATTTATTTCTGTGATGAAGCTGAACAAAATTTCCTTACCAGCTGCTTTGACAAGAAGTCTGAAATGTGTCAGCTCCATATCCAAGCCATGTCATCATCAGATGATTTCAAATCCCAGGATATAATTCTGCTCTTGTCCCTGGGATCTGCTGACAGGACACAGGGGAATGGTTCAAAGCTGCACTAGAAGAGGTTTACAACGGACATTAGGAAGCAATTCTTTATGAGAGAGTGGTCAAACACTGGAATAAGTGTTCTGGAGAGGTGGTTGATGTCTCAAGCTTGTCAGTGTTTAGAAGGTATCTGGGCAATGCTGGTAGCAACATCCTTTAACTATTGGTCAGCCCTGAAGTGGTCAGACAGTTGGACTGGATGATCATTGTAGGTCCCTCCCAAATGAACTATTCTATTCTATTCTATTCTACTCTATTCTATTCTATTCTACTCTATTCTATTCTATTCTACTCTATTCTATTCTATTCTACTCTATTCTATTCTATTCTACTCTATTCTATTCTATTCTACTCTATTCTATTCTATTCTACTCTATTCTATTCTATTCTACTCTATTCTATTCTATTCTAATGTGTATTTTGGGGTGTCGATGGTTTAGCCTTGTGATTTCTGCAAAGTTTTTATCAACCCATAAATTTTGTTAATAGGTAAGAAGAGTTTGCATAGACAAAACAGATTTCTTGACATGGGGATTAATATTAAAATGTATTGCTACACAATAGGAACTAAGGGAATATTTATATACACAACAATTCTAAGTAGTTTTTCTTATAATAACAAACTTATATATATTTACAAATACCACCCTTCTTTCTTTTCTTCAAAAACAGTCTAGAGGAAGAAGAAGAAAAAGTCTTTAAGGTAACAGTT
>VXAY01007484.1:1520632-1544652 GCA_013399855.1 Oxyruncus cristatus | reverse complement strand
GTGGAGTTCCTTCCACATGGAGTTTCGGGGTTTTTCTTAAGAGTCACCACCCCTCCCAGGGTCATAGGGGTTTTGGGGGTTTTTTTTTGTTCAGTCCATACCCAAGAATGTTCTCCAGTGCTATGCTCTGCTGCTCCAAGTAGTTTCTTCTCTCGGTCTCTGGAATTCTTCTGACTTTCTGCTTTTGGCCAAATGCCCAATCTTGGCTCTCGGCCACGGTCGGTTACTCTAATTCACCACCGCTCCCCCATTTGCAGTGAAAGGGGATATCTTGCAGTCACACCTGGTCCAAAATTGCACCAGGCCCCCCAGTACTGGGGGCTAAGTGTTAGGCTCAGCCCTCGAACTAAGGCCCAAGGTCATGAGGGGCTCGGTCCCTCAATGGAGAGTTCACCGGCTTCTTTATCATTTTGTGGCTGTAGTTCTTCTGCAGGTTGTTTCATGCGGCTTCCAGGTGATTTAGTTTTGGCTTCAAGGCATCCCTGCCCTCCAAGGGCCAGGCTAGGCCCCAGGAGGGCCCGCACACCCAGGCCTAGCCGGGCCGGGACCTGCCACCACATTAACTCCTTAATTTCTTCTGCGCAACAAGTTTCTTTTCTGGTTTGTTAAATATGTCAATCATAGAGACATCACAAAAGTCTTTGATTGGCTACTTGGCTGGAATTTCACCTGGATTTAACCATTTACTACCCCAATACTGGGGGGATGGGATAAAGCATGACAGTAAGACCTACCATAACAAAGAAATGAGTGGCCCACATTGAACCCACAAATGTTAATAGCTAGCAGAGATGTTAGTTTGTACTGACATCAGTATTTTAGAATTGATTTGACAATGAATTTCAGTTGGTTGACAATGAATGTATCAATGTGCAACAAGTAGTGCAACCCAGATAACCAAGTCTGCATCAACTTTGGACATTATGTGACAACAGTTCAGGTATCACTCAAAATGGAATTGGGATAACACAGATTTCATTGCTGTCTAACGATGTAAACTGAGTCTCTGAGGCACACTGGTGAGGTGATAACTAACAATGCAATGAAAAAAGGAGGCTGTAGTGAGATGGGGATCAGTCTCTTCTCCCAAGTGACAAGTGACAGAACAAGAGGAAATGGCCTCAAGTTGTGCCAGGGAAGGTTTCAATGGAATAGCAGGATACATTTCTTCATGGAAAATGCTGTCAAACATTAGAACAGTCTGCCCAGGGAAGTGATGGAGTCACCATTCCCGGAGGTGTTTAAAAGATGTGTAGATTTGGAGCATAGGGACATGGTTTAATGGTGAACACAGCAGTGCTGGGTTAACAGATGTGCTTGATGGTCTTAAGGGTGTTTTCAAGCCTAAATTATTTAATTATTAAAGAGTTAATTATCTATCTAACAGTTACTTGTCTTTTATTGAAAATATAAATAACTTCTCTAGAGCATGAGAAAGCTGAAAAGAGAATTGGTAACAGCCAGGTAAATAGTTTTTCTTGTGGCAGGCAGCAATAGCTACTGACGTGGATTAAACACAAGTTCTGCAGATGTTCAGATCTATGAGTTCACTGCCGATGGTGCTCCCTGGGGCTCACATCTCATGCTCTTCAATAGCCGGAACTGCTTCTGGGAGCTCTGTCTAGAGATGATTGTGAAACTCTTCTCAGTGACTCAACAAAAAATACAGTCACATGGGTTTGCCAACAGATGTTTTAGCCTACAGAGAGCAGCAGGGGCATTTCATGAATGTAGACAGGATGTGGCAAGCTTGAGGCTCAATCTGAGAAATTCTCCACCAAGGTTCTCCTTCATGACAGTAAGTTAAAGATGCATGGGAATGAATTTGTCTGTTCAGTCTGAAATCTATCATTGACATTCAGGCTAAGTTTAGACAAAGCATCCCAGGAACAGCCTAGATTTGCAATTCCTCTAACAAACACTTTCTTTTTCCTTTTTTCCCTTTTCTCATTTTTATGGATTTATTTACTTCTCTTCTGGTCCAAAAGCCTACAAATAGGGCAGAGAGAAGGAAAATGTGACTAATATTTTGAAAACCAGATCTAGATGGGTTGCTATAGTCATTGCTGAGCAGACCATCAGATGGAAGTCAAAGAAAGTGAAAACTGGACCATGAGGACCAGAATCATGGTTACTCCTTTATTCTAAACATTTCTTTTTATGTGAACACAGAGCACAACAAGGAATGCTACAACTCAGCCCTGCAATATAACTCTATTCCAATAATTACATCAGGTCAGCGTTTTGAAGAGCTTCAGTCTCACCTCAGAAACTCCTACCTAGAATCAATTCCTATGAAATTCAATGAGAAACTGTTTCTGACCGGTTCCTAAAGACCTACATTTCCAGGGGACAAGGTGATGCAATGTGAAACCATTGAAGAAGCTGTAACTAACTAAGCCCTTTCTCAAAAGAATTAGAAAAATATTCCAGAGTGAACAGTTCTCTGCAGGAAGAACCATTTTGTGGTTTAAGTGGTCCTATGCAAGGTAGATGAGCAAAGAAGCAAATATTCATACCCATCCAGTATCTAATTACTGGAGTTCAGTCTGCAGCCTCTTCAGTCTATGTTTTCATCAACACAATCTGTTTTCATGAAGAAGGTGATTACAGAGCAGAAGCCAGTCACCACTTCTCCATTTTTAGTTTGAAAAAACCTATTGTGTGATCTAATATATTAGACCTGGCACAGTAACTACACAATTATTTAGCTGAAAACAATGATAGAGGATTTGCATTAAACGATGGAAATGCAAAAACTCTGGGAAAGCACAGTTTAATGTATGGATATACATGAATTCTGGTTCTTTTTGCTGTTGTTTTGTTGTCACAATTTTTTATATTATGCCAAATTTTATGCATTATGCCATATGTACCTTTCATATTCATTCTTTTGTGCCCTTTTAAGCCAATAAAAAAATTTCTCTACCAGAAACTGTATCATCCAGGATGCTTTAGTTAACTGACAGAAGATTGGCTGATGGATCGGGCTTGCAGAGAAACTGTAAATGTGTAAAATACTTGCACCAAAACAATTTAAGCAACATCTTAACTGCCTCTGTTCCTTTTACTTACATGACAGAGTAAGACATTTTAACCCCCAGAAGAGCCTGAGATCGAGGTATAAGTGGACCATAAAGTTGTTATGATTCCTCAAAACTGCAAAACCTATGCAGAAGACAAATATATTTCATGTTCATTGCATGATTTTTAGTCTTCTGTCCTCCTTCTTGTGGGTGGATCTTCCTTTTTGTCTACTTCAGAGCAAGCCCAGGGGCAAAAAAGCTATGATCCAAAATGGACAAATTTGTCCCTACTCCAAATAGCTTCCGGTTTTGCAAATCTGAATGAGAGTCCTGCATACACATCCCTTTGTTTTCTACAACCATGAGTAAAACACAAACCTTTTTCATCTCTAGCTCTTTGAGCAAAAAAAAAAAAACAACTGTAAACAAGATTTGTCAAATATGCTGTTAAAAGGGAACAGCTATTTATTGCCATTACAGAATTTAGCAGATATTATTGAACAATCCAGCAAATCAGTATAAACACACAAGGAATCAGTTGTTAGGAATATGAGACATGTTCAAAGCCACACAACTGTGAAAAAGTACAATAACTATTTGCATCAGTGTCTATAAAGGACTGCTTCAGATAAAGGCAGATTACTTTTCCCAAGCAATGCAGAGGCATTTTAACAGATTAATTTTCCATGTCATCAGAGTCTTAGATTAAGAGCCTGAATTTTTTCAGTAACACACCTCTTAGACTCAAATTTGGAGAAGCCGTACTACCATCTTTCCACCAGAACAGAATCCCCTCAGACAAAAAAACCCAGGACATTTAAGCAGACATTGACCTTGTGGATAGAGAAAAGAGAGGAATAATTAATCTATGGAGGAAAATGAAACTACCCCTGGGATTATATGCACTAAATGATTGATCTGATTTTTGTACATATTCTAGGTTTTTGAACATTTTAAAAGTCTAAGATAAATAGCTAAACAAATATTAAAAAATGTGGTTTATTATTACAAATGATTGAAATATAGCTTCCAACATTACTATCACAGTAGAAAACTTTTATTTGTGGACTTATAAGTTAATATTTAGTTCATAACTATAGTTCTTGTCTTTAGATATTTTTTCATGGGCTTGTAAATATGCCAAAAAACTTGTGAGCTAAATGGATTTTAATGTTCCATCAAAAATGGTAATTTTCTCATTAAAAATAAAGCAAGATATTAAATTCCATCTATCCTTTGTTATATAATGTTTCTTGTTGCGATTTTCAGTGCAATTTTGAGAATTTTAGCATAATGTAGTTGATCTGACCCATCCAGATGCAACTATTTTCCAGTTATTTTCATGCCAAAAATTTTGAAACAAAGAAATGTTTGCAAAAGATTCAGAATTGCACAATAGGAGTACATCTTTTCCTAATATTTTATTTTGGGACAATGCACAGAGAAGGGTTTGGTTTTTAATATCCATGATTTATGAAAATAGCAATGAGTTTATTTAATGTCATCAGTGAAAACCTTCTGAAGCATTAGGTAAGTTGTCTAGAAAGATGACTGAAAAAGGGTCCCACCTGCTACCACTATGTACTTTCAGCAAGATAATGTGGGGTTTCTATATCTGTTTTTTCTTAATTTTCTCTTTGAAGAAACATATTTTGTCTGTAGTTCAAATTGTCCTCATTCCCATCAAGTAAAAAAAGAAACTGTGACAATCTACTTAAGTAACAATTCTTCCTTACTGGAGGCTGATGTGCAGAAAAGTTATAGTGAATCTGTCCTTTACATTCTTTATCTATGGGTTGTGACACAGTGGCAGCTGGTGAGAATGGAGTGAAGACATCTGAAGTGAAATGCAGGCCTTATTGAGATCACTGATTTTTAACACTCACCTAAAGGGGTCAGAGGTTTACCCCAAGACTTCAGTCTTTTGGAAGCCAGGATCCCAAAACCTTGCTTCTATAATTTATAGTAACTTGAAGTGTGTTGTACCATGCTTACATAATCAAAATACTGCATAATAAATTCATTATGTACATATTTTCCTTGTTTTGAAGTCTCTCATAACCTGGGGTTTATAATAATGGCTCTTCTGTTATTCTTGAATAGTACAAAGTTGCATAACTCAAAGAAAATTACTGTGCAATCAAGCTCCAGGTATCCCAGAATAGCTCTGCACTGTCCCAAGTGAGCACTGATGTTTGGTGTTACCCCTCCCTTGAATGTTTCCTCTCTCTCTATTTGAGCTGCAACACAGCACACTCATTTCTAGAAACCAAGGCACAATCAGTCAGAGTTCATATTGCCACTTATCAGTGAACGGACTATTTTGGGACAGGCATATTTGTCACTGCTGTCACCCACCATCTTTCTATTGCCATCATACCTTATCAAAAATAAGGATAAATACTGAAAATAGAGAATTTCTAATGTAACACGAACATACTCAGCAAGCAAGAACTTAAAGCATGAGGCCCATGTGAAAGGTATTCTGGTTCACAGAGTTCAGAACCGATAAGAAAACACATTGAGTAGTCCCCTTCAAAGATTTACCAAGTCCTATTTTGAAGCTGCTTCACTTACTGTTCTTCTCACCAGAGAGCTTCATTCCTTCACTGATTAGAAACCTGTTTGTTACTTCTCTGTTATTTTTTTCCATGTAAATTTCTGTATCCTATAAATTCAATTGCCTTTAGTTTAATCTCTGGCATGTACTTGAAGAAAATAATAATTTCTCCTCTTCATTGCAACGATGCAAATCTTTACTGTCAACACCAGTTTGGACTTCAGTTGTGCAATTAACAGGTGTTCTCCCACTATATAGACACACAAAATAGCTCCAGAGCAGAAAGCAAATAAACTGTTTCATCAAAATTTAATGGACTTAGCTCCTCTGACGCCAGTAAAGGTGACAGTAAAGGGAAATTGAAATCCAGCTTAATATGTGATGAACATCTCTGGAGTTAGGACATAGTTGCGTTAAAACAATGCAGTTATCAATTACTTTGCAACATATTACTGTAGATGAATAATTTTTAATTACCAGTAAACTTGGGCAGGTATAAAAATACTTGTAAGCCAAAGGTTTTAATTACGTCAGTTTGTATTTTAGCTATCATGAATGTGCATGGAGATACCACTACTATCAGTGCCATGTCTTTCTTCAGCCAAAACTTTAACTTCTTTCTGAATTTTTTCCTTTTTCATCTAAACTTCTAGACTTCTTTGTCTTCTGAGAATTTGTCCTATTTTCTACCAACTATCAATAAATATACTATATTGCACTTCATTTCTTCAGCTTTGAGAGTTTTGAGTGACTTTACCCCACAGACATTTCTGCCATACAGTGCATACTGCTACAGCGATAAACTTTGGAAAGAAAGGTAGTTCAAAGGTATTTAAGGGCATGGCATTGTTTTGTCCTCACTCTGTAAACTTACTCAATTTTACATTCATTTCTGCCTAAACACATACAGCAGACAGCTCAGTGATGGATTATTCTGTTGATTCAAGAGCAAAGATAGTGTGTAACATAAAGAAAAGCCTTTTTTTTTGTACATACCTTTGTAGCTCATAAAGACTTTTGATAGTTAGGGAGGCAGTGGGCTCATGTGTTTGGACCTGCACCTAAAGTAGACATATTGTATGATGGGAATGAAAAATTAAGCCTTCTGCAGTGCAGTGTGAAAACAGTGGAGAAAGAAATAGTAGGGATGAGAGGGGGGACAAGCAGCTGACTCCACTTTGGTGCTTAAGCCTGATTATAACATACCTTGATCACATTTTGCTCAGAGACATCCTCTACAAAAAAAAAAAAAAAATTCTCCAGTCTTTGTTTCATATTTCTTCCTGATCATAGCCATGCTGTACATCCCTGTGATGCACTCTTACTTCAGTTTTTGAAACTGATAATTCAAACTGGTACTTGCACTTTGTTGTTGTTAATGACTTGCACTATTCTGAATTTCCCATTTGAACACAAGCACATCTGAAGGGCCCACATACCAAAACCACAGAATTCCTGGGCTACTGCTTTCCCTTGAGGGTGTAAAGACAGGTTGAAGAAGGGAAGACATCAGGGAGACATTATAGCTGCCTTCCAGTACCTAACAGGGCCCAGCAAGAGAGCTGAGAAGGACTTTTCACAAGGGCACGTAGTGATTGGACAAACAGGAATGGTTTTAAACTGAAAGGGAGGAGTTTTAGATTAGATATAGAGAAGACATTCTTTATTGTGAGGGTGGTGAGACACTGGAAAAAGTTGCCCCTGAAAGTGTTCAAGGCCAGGTTGGATGCAAGCTGGTCTAGTGAAAGGTGTCCCTATCCATGGCAGGACAGTTGGAACTAGATGTTCTTTAAAGCTGCTTTCAGTATAAACCATTCTATGATTCTGTGATTCTACGTGCGTGAATGAATGACACTGAATGATATGAGCTACATTTTACAGTTCTGTACTTAGTGCATTAAAGCACGTTTCACGTTACCCAACAGGGCTTGCTGCCAACAGCATGATCTGCTTTAATACGGAAGTGCAAAAGTGAGTTAGGGGGTGGATGGAACACTAATACAAAGCTAATGTTTGTGAACCCAAGGGTTTCATTCTGAAAGCAAGTGCGAAATTTGAGGAAACCATAAAGGGTTCCAAACCCAGCAAATCCATACTGACACATACCTCTTTATTACTGTATTCTCATGTAGAAGAGTGTTCTTTCTTAGACTTCAGTTCTGGAAATGCTTATACACAGAGATAATATGTTTCCTAAGAGCAGTCTTGCTGTTTTCCTTGAGAGTACTTCAGTGTGCAAAGCTAAACAAACACAAAGAATGTGGAGAACACAGACCTCCTTTTAAAAACTGTCTTAGTTCTTCCTTTATTTATGGCTCTGTAAATCTCATGCATCCCCACTGGAGTTGAAAACAAACAGGTGGAAGTGACCAAAAGGATAAAATCTACCATAAGTAAGAAAAATAGCTAAACTAGACACAAATGTCAAATTCAATAAATACAGTTTCTTCTCAATATCCCAACCACCACAGATCCTCTACATAGGACCTCAGGCTGCAAACATAGCACAATTTATTTAACATCACCATGAGAGACACCCTCTACTCTTTCTGCCTGCTGTGTAAAGTCAACAGGAAATGTGTCATCAGGAAATCTTTTTCTCCTTTTTTAATAGATTTCATAAGGAATCAAAACTATCTTGCATTGAAATCCTGGCCCCATTGAAAATCTCCAGCAAAACTGACACCGACTTTAAGAAACAAATGACAATACCTTAGTAGAAGGGGTTCAAGGTCCCCATGACAGCCAGCGACAGCTTCTTGGAAAGTACAAGGCAAAGCATATAAACAATAGGTTCTGCTCTGGCAAATGCCGTCAGGTTTTGGACATGTATGTTCATGATTTAATTTCTTTTACATCACCTAGAAATGATCAATCCAAGTCCTCAGGTAAAACTAACCTAACATTTGATACTCTTAGTAGTCTGGGAGAAAACTGTTGTGTTTTTCAGAAATGTATAGAGTAAATATTATACAATTTCAATTCCGGGCAACGGAGAGCAGAATAAATTTTGTAATTGCAGCAGAAACAGGACTTTCTGATTCATTCTTACCAATAGTGAGGAAGTAAAGGCAATCTCTACCTGAGTATGCTTTATGGTAGAAGTGATTTTTTTCTCCTGCCTTGAACTTTCCCCTGAATCCAAAATCCTACATCCAGGAGAAGACTACAGGATGCCTCTTCAGTGCTAAGTAATGTGCATTTGTATCTGGTGAAGGTTTTTAAAAATTTCCCTGATCTTCACATATGACTTTCAGCAGCCATTGAAGGTTTTCAAATTCATCCGTTTCCAAAACAGACAAAAGGAAAAGGATGTAGTCTTATTTCTTCTAGTCTGAGACCTTAAATAAACAGATATAATCTGTCCATTGTTTGAATCATAAACAACTGTCTGTTAAGAGTGACCTTCAGCATGCTGTATTGAGAAACCGCAACATATTAGGGTACATTCTTTTTTTCTGAATACAAGGATTCTGTCACACCTTTTATAATCCCTGTAGAAGAGACACTATCAAGCAACACAGAAGCTTTCAAAATACCATGTTAGAGAAAAAAAAAGTGATTGAAATAAAATATATTATTTAAGAATTACATTTGTGCTTTCCTCCACTACTAGCAAAGAAAAAAAGTGGCTGAAAGATGCCTAGTGGAAAAGGACCGGGGATGCTGGTCAACAGCCAGCTGAACATGAGCCAGCAGTGTGCCCAGGCGGCCAAGAAGGCCAATGACATCCTGGCCTGTATCAACAATAATATGGCCAGAAGGACCAGGGCAGTGGTTGTCCCCCTGTACTTGGCACTGGTGAGGCCACATCTCAAATCCTGTGTTCAGTTTTGGGCCACTCACTGCAAGTAGGACATTGAGGTGCCGGAGGGTGTCCAGAGAAGGGCAATGGAGCTGGTGAAGGGTCTGGAGACCAAGTCTTATGAGGAGCTGCTGAAGGAGCCGGAGTTGTTTATCCTGGAGGTTTAGATCTCTATAACTCCATGAAAGGAGGTTGGAGTGAGGTGAAGGTCTGTCTCTTCTCCCAGGTGACAAGTGATAGAACAAGAGGAAATGGCCTCAAGTTGCACCAAGCTATTGGATAGTTNGTGTTCAGTTTTGGGCCACTCACTGCAAGTAGGACATTGAGGTGCCGGAGGGTGTCCAGAGAAGGGCAATGGAGCTGGTGAAGGGTCTGGAGACCAAGTCTTACGAGGAGTTGCTGAAGGAGCTGGAGTTGTTTATCCTGGAGGTTTAGATCTCTATAACTCCATGAAAGGAGGTTGGAGTGAGGTGAAGGTCTGTCTCTTCTCCCAGGTGACAAGTGATAGAACAAGAGGAAATGGCCTCAAGTTGCACCAAGCTATTGGATAGTTGAAAAATTTCTTCATAGAAAGGATTGTGAACCATTGAAACAAGCTGTCAGGTAGAGTCATCATCCCTGGAAGTATTTAAAAGACGTGTAGATGTAGTGCTTGGGGATATGGTTTAGTGGTAAACACAGCAGTGCTGGATAAATGGTTGTACGGGATGATCTTTTCCAACCCAAATGATTCTAAATAGACAAGGAAGTCCCTACAAAATAAACAACCTTTTTTTTTCTTTTGAGAAAAAGTTATTTAGTTATTAAACACTTTGCCCTCTCAAAGTGTGGCTTCAGTAGTAGTAGCTGAAAGGTGTCTCAATCTTGGAAAAAGTTTTGAACTAAGGATCAGAAATAGATTATATAATCTCTGTTATGGAGGAAAGCAGGACCCATGATTAATATTTTCTACTCTTTGTTTCAGTTGACTGAAGCATTTTCTGTTGTTTATTTTAGGACAGGATAAATCATTTCCTAGTGGTGCTTGTTTGTCATTCTTCTCAACAGAAAACACACACGTGACCAGCTGACCTTGCTCACAGGCTTGTAGACACTGATGTAGCAATCAGGCAGGGAGAAGTTCCCCATCCAACTGATTCATGCTCATCTGCCCGCTCATCCTCTGATGTGTCTGGGTCAGACAGAAGAGAATAAAATTGTATTTTGAAGAATAAGTATGGAGGAATACTCCAATAACCAACGGGGACCACTGGAAAAGCTTTAACATTCTAGTAATTTCTGAGTTCGTATCTTGTAAGGATCTCAGACACTGTCCATGAACAACTGAATTGAGGTTCTAGGAAAAGATGAACTGGTAAGAACGGAGGTGTGACATCAAACCACACAGGATCAAGGTGCAACACTCAGTTGCTCATTTCACTGAACAGTATAAAGGGTGGGAAGCAAGAAATTTCCATATTGCTTCATAAGTAGGCTCAAAAAGACAGAGATTGTGAAGATTAATGACCCCATAAATCTGAGCTGAGGTCACGAGAATTTGTCATAAATGAGAAGCTACATGTTTAGAGAGAAAATGGTAACTTCCAGTTCATTGTTATAAATTTGTCAAAAGATATAGGTTTTCATTATAATTAGCATTCCCAAATAGTTCCGTGATTCTTCATTTTGCTTGATGTAAATCAGTAAGTGCCCAAAGACTAATTGCTGTTCATTGCGCAAAAGTTTACCCTAAATCATATGCAAACAAGGATGCACATCCAAAGAATAAAACTAATAACATGATTTTTTATGAAATGTTCTGTGAAGCAGAGAACACAGAAGTGTCTCTCTTTGTTGCCTTTGAGTTCAGCAAAGTTCTTATCAGACACTGCACATAATTAAGCTTGTGTATCTTTGAACACAAAACTCAACATAATTGGATTCCTGTATTATTCAAAAGTTTCACTGCCAAGTCAGGAAGCACGGCCATGCGCTGTGGGAGGTGGGGCAAATCACACTTGACAAACTGAGATTAGTCAAAGTAAACAGTTTTGAAGCAAACACAGTTTGTAATCACGTCTTCAATAAGTCTGTGAAGAATGAATGTATTCATCAGCAATCTAATGGTCAAACCTAAGTACACTGCAGGTCTGTACGGAGTTCGTTTCCTTAACAAGGTCATTTAGAACTCTCTAGTCTCGGATTGTTGGTGCAGCTCTTGTCAAATTTAGAGTTGAGGAACTGGGTTGGAAAATTTGATTTTAGAATGTGGTTGAGATTCACAGTGGAAAATTCAACCCCGAAATCTATTCTTTCAACTACTAAAGGATGGCATCCTCTCTAAATGATGGTTAACTTAAGAAGTCCTGGGACTTCTCAGGAGGGAATAGGGTTTTGCATGATTAGGTCCTAATTGGAAGAAGTGCTTGCTTCACTGTTTCATATAACACAGCTGCACATCTATTGAATTTTCTGGACTGAATTTTAATGAACAATTCTTCAGCATATAATTTCTGTTTTGTTAGGTTTTTAGGAAGAGTACAACATGAAAGGATTGTTATTCTTCTTGTATTAAATTTCAATTAAAACCCACTAAGCTGATGTGTCCTAATTTCTGTAGAATACTGTCTCCTGGAGACAATTCAGAAAGTAGGGAATAGAATTGTTCTGGGTCTACTGAGTGAGGGGACATTCAAACAGAAACACTTGTTTACCATGAAACACATTCAGCCACAGTAAGTACACCCAGTACAAATGCAAATATTGCAACAGAAACTGATATAGAACAGGAAGTGGGTCAGTACATCCAATACACTGAACTGCAGAGAGTACAGGTTAGGGAGGACTGTCCAGCCGCAACTTAAAATTGCCCTTTCGTGTGGCACTAATCTTGTATTTACTATCCTTCTTATTGCTTTAAGACAATGCCAGTTGTACATCCTGTTAATGCACAGGGATGAGCCTGTAAGACCACATGGAGTTAAGCATTCAAGCCATGTTTTGACATAGCCTACTAAAGTTTTGACATTCATGTTATTGCATTTCAGAGACATGGAACTGGTTATACAAACCTTATTTCCTAGTTAAAATACTCTTTATCCCAGTTGTACTCCTTTAGAAAAATTATGTACCTTTCTTTTCAAAACATAAAAAATGTATTCGAAGGTACAGCTTTATTCCAAGAAAAATGTCCAAATACCCCAGAATCAAATCCTACAAATATTTACAATCACTTAAGCTACCTTAATAGTAGATTACTGCATAAGGTGATCAGCACTATGTGTGTGGAGCAATATATCTCACCTAAAGGCTCTCAGTAACAGACATTTGTATTTGCACATCAGGCTACAAATGAATTTGTAGTAGTTTCAATAATTAAACAAACAATTTTGTAAGTCTCTTGGTGTACTAGTCAAATGAAATATTTTGACTGAAGGAAATCTTTCATTTGCTTCTTTTAAAAATTTAGGTGTGTAGCTTTGAAATATCATAAACAGCACAAAACTATCTTACCTTAAAGTTGTAAAATAACTAAATATTTGGGAAGTGCTGAAATTATTTAATGAATTTGGACTAAGATCACATGCTGTTCTATGCAACATGAAACTTCATTATTTTAACAGATGAATAATATCCCTGGAAAAATTCACTCAGCTCTATTTCTGCAGTTTTTTGAAATGTGTTAGCAAAATGCACCCTCCTCTGTTTCTGCACTACAGACACATTTGCACAAGGTGCACCCACACATCACTAGTTGTTAGTGACAGAACACAAAGGGGAAATTGGACTGGACAGAATCAGCATCTGGAGTTAATTAGCACGTGTTATGTACAAATGTTTTCTTTCATCAGCCTTTAAGTACACTCACAACATTTTTCCTAAAATATTTGATCTATCTATTATCCTGTTGCCATCTCTATAATAATCTTAGGCTTGGGAATGAACTCCAGCTTATACAAAATATCAGTATGTATAAATCACTTATAGGAAGATTGAATCACATCCACAGAGCCAGAGAAAGTTGGTGAGGGAAACTGCTTGTGAGAAAGAAGTTCTGTTAGAAGATACAAAGCGAGGTGTTCAGTTTTCCTCCTCATTTTGTTAAACTTGTGACTGTATTTTTCATTAACCTTGCAACACAAGCCTGAAGGAATAACTTCGCATGATTTTCCTCAGCCAAGGTAAGTACAAACCCTTTCAAATCCAGGGAGGCACCAAAATAAAGAAGGCAGGATCTTTGGGTCCCCCAAGTGCTATGTCAGGCTCTGAGAACTGCTGCAGAATTTGTGGACCAGATCCTGATCTCATTAACCTGGCTAAGCTGCAGCACTGTAAACAGCCATAGTCAAGTTAGCAGGAAAGGGTAGGGTAAGAAGCTGTTTGTTATCAGCAAGAGTTCATGATACCCACGAAGCAATACCTGCAGTCCTTCCTCAGACAAACCAGATGGAAAAAAAATATGCCTAAAGATGGAAGAAGAAAATGGAGGGGCATGAATTAGCTCCCAGGAATTCATCTGACTCCAGTGGGTTATTTTTGGTTGATTCAAAAGACAGCTGAGGCCCACGTAAGTCAAAGTCTAAGGCTGGGTTATTTACAGAAATGAAAAAGCGGAACAAATAAGTGTGTCAGCTTCAGGCTCGACCACCACAATATTGCTGGTTATCTTTTTAAATGTCATGGTTTGATTTTTGAATAACCATTGATAAATACTTTGCAATGTTTTTAAATTTTATTTTCAAGACTACCCTTAGATACTCCAGTATCCTCAGTGGCATCAAAAGCAGCATGGCCAGCAGGACATGTTCCACTCTGCTCTCATGAGAACCCACCTGGAGTGCTGCATCCAGGTCTGGGGCCCCTAAACCTATGAAGGATGTGAACCTGTTGGAATGAGTCCAGAAGAGGGTCATGAAAATGACCAGAGGGCTGGGGCACCTCTCCTTTGAAGACAGGCTGAAAGAGTTGGGGTTGTTCAACCTGGGGAGGAGAAGGCTCTGGAAAGACCTTAAAGACACCTTCCAGTATCTAAAGGAGTTGGAAATGGCCTTTTTATGACAGCATGTAGTGATGGGACAAGGAACAATGGCTTCAAACTGGAAGTAAGTAGGTTTAGATTAGATATAAAGAAGGATATTTACTCATTACTATGAGGATAGTGAAACACTGGGACAGGTTGCCCAGAGAAGTGGTATATGACCCATCCCTGGATGTGTTCAAGGCCAGGCTGGCTGTGAGCAGCCCAGTCCAGTAGAAGGTGGACCTACCCATGGAAGGTGGGCTGGAACCGGATGATCTTCAAAGTCCCTTCCAACCAAACCACTCTACAATTCTTTAAGTACTTGGGAGATAGGATTTTCTCTTAATGACTGCCTTCTGTATCTCCTGACTCCAACACATGCCTACTTTGGGGCAGCTTGAGTCCTCCCAGTTCCCTCTGTAGTGTCTTTCAGCTCCCTCCAATGCTCATTCCAAATAACAACTCACATCAGAAATGGTATTGTGTCTTTCAACAAGATAGCCTGAGATATGGATTCGAGTGGCAAACAAGGTTTCCTCTGTTCTCCAGCCTGTTTTAACAGCAGTTTCATTCATGCTGCCCTCCTTATTCACCTCTCATCAGTCAGGAAAGGGAAAATAGAAATGGCAAAGCATATATTTGCTTCTAATTTACATTCAAATTTTTCACTTAAAATATCAATATTCTTAGGTTTTCTTTCAGATGCTAGACATATTACCTATTGTTTTAACTATCTAGTTCCTGACATGAACAACCTCTGAACCTACTGCTTTCAAACAGTAATATCTGCCACAGGTTTATAGATAGTTCTTTGGGGAGAGCTATCAGCTATGTTCGGTGTGTCAGGAAGGCGATCAAATAAATGCAAACTTTCTTTGGGTTTCATATTACTGGAAAGCCAGATAATCAGAAGCTCACAAAGATGAACAGTTTCAATGTGGAATTCCTGTTGTAAAGAAGTAGCAGTTCTCTCCCTCCTCTTGGTTTCATGTGAATGTGACAGCTTGCTGTTTGTCATCCTTATACACTGGCTGCAGAAGTAATACTGGTTCCATTGCTTTAAAGATGTAGAATGGTAACAGCAAAAAGGTGTCCTCTTTTGGTGATACCTAAAATGTTTCAGTCTATTGAGAAATTAATTTAATAAATAAAAAATCAAGAAATAAAAAAATCTATTAAAAATATTGAATGTGGTCTCAGATTTCTTCACTGTCACTTTGTGATTGCCGTAGTCATACTTACAAAATCTTAAAGGAACATTAACTAACACATGGCCAAAATACACTTGCACATTAAATAATAGAACTGAGAAAAAAAGAATAACCGTGATGTCCAGGTGAGCACTATACAGTGTGTGTCTGTCAGCAGTTTGATGCTGTCATGCCATCACTGTGCTGCTATACCCGTTACAGCTTTCTGCTTGGGCCTCTCTCATTCCCTGGTGCATTTCCTTCTCCCTGCACTATTTTCTTGGGAATCAACCTGAACATCACTTCCTGGCCCTGCATTACAAAGGTACATTTTCCCTTTAGCATAAAATATTTGAACACAAGTTTTGATCCTCAAAAGTGCTGGCCAAAAGAGAGATGATGACACTCTAACAATACCTGTTTACTTTTTCATTGTGAAAACATAATATGATGACATCATTCAAAAAATCCATGAAGTGACATAGATAGACTTTTTTCCGGAATTGGCTGAACAATAAAACACTACTGCATGTAATTCAAAAGCAAGAACTCTTTTGCTCTGTTGGCTAGTGCAATGCTATTATTTTTATATGTGAAATAGATCTGACTGAGGATTTTGCTTCTTCAGAAAGAATACTGAGAGATAGAGATGCTGAGTATTTTTAGGGGAAAAAAAAGGGTTCTGAATTTTTTTAATAACTACTTACTGAAGCCACATAGTCTGGGTCACCTTCATTGCTCAGAGTAATTAGACCACTAGCCGATGTTATTTTAGAACACTCAGTTTTACCGTCACTACAGAATAGGAGCAGGATTTCAAATCATGTGACAAAACGCCTTTTTTTTTGCCTATTAAGGAGAGTGTAATCTTTTCTCTATATGTGTAGACTTTGAGCAATGGTCCATATCTTTGTCACCTTGATTTTAGATTCTAATGCACCATTACCCTCAGACCAATTCATGTTAGAAAAAAAGTTTAAGAAGACATTTTGTGTCACTCTGTTCAAACAATACTTAAAGATAGATTACAGTAACTCTTCAGGATGTGATGAAGGAGAGAAAACACTTGCAGCTTCCTTGTGCCTACAGACAATTTCCCACACACAAAGGGAAATTCCAGTGTCAACTGCTTTATATGTACTTAGTACTACTTGTATGAGGCCATAAACAAAACAGAACTTTCTAGACTGGAGAATAAAATGCTTGTATATCAATTTGGACATTTTTTGAACTTTCCTTATATGCAATTATACAGATGCATCAAGAAGAGGTGACAAATAGTTAAAATATCTCTAAGGAATTCAAGGGATGTGACACCTCTGAACTCTGTGTAACTGCAAAGTGAGGACACCGATGTAAAAATAACACTTTCTAAAGGTGTTTGATTTTCCTGTGTTGGCAGTTTGGATTTCCTGTTTGGTTATTTGGGGGTTTGGGGAGGGTTGGGTTTTTGGGTTTTGGTTTTGTTTGTTCTCGGTTTTTTTGTAAATCAGCTGTCCAAAAGACATTTTGATGGTTTTCTTCTAAGAGAAGAGATGAGAATCTTCCTGCTATGTCACCTTCTCATGCAAGCACTAGTGAGGAAGGTCAACTCATTTCAGTCTTAGCACATACAGGGGATTTAAAAGAAAGTCAAATTAACAGAGTAGAAAAATTCAAGGGTTCAAATTACAGTAATTTCTGGTTGAACTGTTTACCTGAGTATAGGAACTACCAGCTAAAATCTAATATGCATTTTGCTACAACAAGAGAACTTTTTTCCATTTGATGGATATCCTGTTCTACTAGCACACGTATAAGGATGTGAAGGAGATACACATACAGAAGATTATGATACTCATTGAGATGAAGAGGAACTTTAGACAACAGACTGTGTCCCACAAGCTCAGTCATCTACCAGTGAAATCTTTCTGATGGTTTTCTTGAGCTTTGGATCATGTCCAGAATGATGAAGTGACAAACAAGGAAGTGTGAAAATCCAAAACCACTTGTGTGCAGTAGCTAACAAACCTGCCACGCAGCAGGCAGGTTCACACTGACCTTCAGTCGAAACTGGGGATTTCCCACTGAGGATCTTGTATTGTGATTCATGCCAAAAGGCTGAAGAGCAATCAGTTTAAAAGAACCCTTTTAGAAAGTTTTTACTGTTTCCTCCTATTTCCTTGCTCGGGTGGGAAGCAGGTTTACCTGCATGGGAGGTATAGGGTTATTGCATATATTCTCAGCAGTTGTCCTTAATTAGCCCCTCTCATCTCCCCATCCATAGCGCTGCTGCATCTAAACAAACTACATATTTCCTTTGTAGTACTCACCATTGAAACATATTCCTCTGTCAAACCCTTTTCCATATGTGTTTGTGATTTCAGGCCAAATTTAACTTTCCCCAAGAAAATGACTGCAGGGCCAGTGTCCTTAGGAACCGCAGTCACAACCATAACAGAATCCAAGGATAAAACTCTTTTCTTCATGTTAAGTAGAAATTCAAAATAGATTGTCACAACTACACCTTCTGGTCTGAAAATCCTAAGTTCCATGTGTTTAGTTTGCTACAATGTATCACAGAATGCAAAAATTATTCTCATGTCAAAACAACGTGTTTCTTATCAAACCTGAACTATACATTCAAATCTGATACTAAGCCTAGTGTATTTTTTAATTTTGTTAGGACATGATCTTCTCAGTGAGTTAGGACAGCTCATGAATTTGACGACTTTCTTGGACATCTTTACAATATAGAAGTTTTTCAGTTCACAGGAATTCTACCCTTTCTCTTCTACCCTTGGGCAGGAGACAGCCTTGTGTGGGAAGTTGCACTGAAATGCTCTCTATGTGTATGGCTAAACTTCTCTCCTCCCCTGAAATATATCATAGCATAATACATTTATTCCAGTCTAAAATTGGATTAATAATTTCCTGAGGCCTGGAGGGAATAGCATAATTATAGGTAAATGGAATATGTAAGTATCCTTTAAGAATATTAGTTCTCATTTAAAAAAAAAAAATCATAACAGTACTCTTGTCTGGTGAGAAAAACTTACACGTCTTCTGGAAAATTAGCTCAGGAAGAGCACCTTTTACTGCATAACGTTCTGGAACAAATCCCAAAATTTTGGTACATGTGTAACATATTGAACAAAAATCCAGAAGAATGCAAAAGAATGAATAATTTATATACAGATCTTTTTGCTCCAACAAGAAAAAAAAATGCTGTTGGTACAATTACTTGCACAATGACCTTACTGAAAACCTTTTGATTAAGTTCACAGTCCTCTTTACAATATTACTTCCTTCTATTCTTTCTACCTCCCCTTTACTTGAGAATATTTACTATATATTGTTGGGAAGAGATAGTTCAATAAACTGTTGATAAGCAGTGTGTCAGCTCTACAAGCTAAATCTATTATAATAAATCCCTATTCTGCATTTGGTCCAATTGCCTCAGGCTTACAAAACAGTGTGTGAGCTCTGGCCTCTTCTTTTTTATTTTTAAGGCAAACCAGTGTTTTGTCAGTAGGTTTTCATCCATGTTTCAAAGTTTTTCACACCTCTGGGAACTGCCCTCGCAGGCCATCTGTGAACCAACCCTCTCAGCAAGCCCCTCCAGCACTTGAGGACTGTCTTTACACTGCAGGAACATTCCCGGCAATCTGTGAATGAAGAATACAGACTAAAGAGTTTATTTATTTTATACAGAGGTTAACAAAAATTATATTAAGATCCCTTCAATGATTTTCAAATAAGTAATACTGTGGAAATAGTTACAGACTGCTTATCTGAATCAGCTATTTCCATGAGATTTTGATCCAGTTCTCTGAAACAATAATAGATATACACGTTTTCATTGTTCTGATGAAATCTACAAAAGTACTTCAAAGAAATACAATAAGTTTTCTCTGGGACTGGTGGAAAATGCAGGCTTTGAAAGAGGAGTTGTTTGGCAAATGTAATGTTGAGCAAAAAGAAAAGGTGTAAGTGTAATATTTTTTTCACATGTTCAGTTTACAGAACACACTAAATGGCTCCATCAGTCAGCTATCAAAACCAACTATAAATTACTTTCTCTGCTTGAAACAAAATCATGGTTATTTTTACAATGACTTTGGAGTCGTAAAATGATAAGCAGAGACTGCTGAGGCCACTCACATGCTGCAACCATTCCTACAGAGCACAGAAAAGGAAAAGTAGACGTTCCTCAGCCATGTACATTGCCATCAGTCATGTATATATTGCCATCGTATTGGTCTGTGGCCCAGAAAATCAATGCTGGCCATGGTCCAGCACGCTTGTTATTTTCTAAATCTCAACTATGTTCATAGTCTTACACATAGTTCATAGGAACTATGAGCAAGTAAAATTCAATAAAAGGGTTTGGGTTTTTTTCTAGATTTCATTTGCCTTTTTTCCTGACTCTCAAGAACATGCAAAAAATTAAAAATAGGAAAAAGTCTTTCCTGAGTGTTAGTGTCCAGAGGCATGAAAGGACACTGTCAGCCTGCAGCTGTTGATCTGAATATTAAGAACTCCTTTGCATGTATGCATGCAACTTTGAGCACATGTGTACTTTACACAAGATGTTTCACTATACTAGCACCTGTTGTACTGCAAGGAAACGAAGCATATTTGGTTAAACAAGACAGTACCTGAAAAATCACTCATTTCCTCAATGAGATCTACAACTCAGACAGTGGAATTCTGGTTATCCTGCTTCTTTCATCCTAAAACCCAGTTGGC
This sequence comes from Oxyruncus cristatus, assembly GCA_013399855.1. Taxonomy (NCBI): domain Eukaryota; kingdom Metazoa; phylum Chordata; class Aves; order Passeriformes; family Cotingidae; genus Oxyruncus; species Oxyruncus cristatus. Next base: position 1,524,341 of record VXAY01007484.1, on the reverse strand, counting down.
ACTTAGGAACGCAGCTCCAGTTCTCCAAGGACAGTGGTAGATAAAAGAATGACATATTTTAGCCTGCTATTCTTAAAAGTTTACTGTAAAGGAGATTCTGAAGTCTCACCAAGCAATCTGCTGCAACCTCCACTATCTTGGTGTTAGAGCATTTGTCCTACCTGCTGAGCCAAATCTATTCACAGCAGACACTTCCTTTTCCTTTGCCACTATGACCCACGTAGCTGTGGAATGGTATCACATCTTACTTCAACCCTCTCTTCTCTAGAACTAGAGAAGCCCATTTTCTCAATCCTTTCCACAGAAGTTATGATTAAAATAACATTCCCATGGCTCACCTCTCTGCCCCCTTCAGTTGGTCCTCGCCTTTCTAAATGCACGGGGAACAAAATTGTATGCAAAACTCTCCTCAGGGACATACCAGAACCTGTTAGGGCAGAACAGTGATTTAATTTGTTTCACTTCCGGGATAATGTTTGTCTTTTTCAAAAGAGCAAAACACTTTCCTTTAGTCCCATTTAACTTGTGATCAGTCATTAACCAGTTACTCATTCTGCATGTTAGTGTGCAACCTTTAACCCCAACCTCAGCACGTGATTTCAATTCCTATTTATACCACACTGTTTCACTGGGTCTTGGAGGTCAAAGGAGAAGTTTCCAACTCAAATGTGTATCACTGTCTGATTTAATGTGCACCTGCAGATTCTTGAAGGCTTCACCTTTTCTATCCACAATACCTGTACTTCACATGAAATGAGTAATCTAAAAAATCTCTACTTGATTTTGTTTCCAAACTCTAGTATTTAAAATAACTTTTATAATTGTTTGTTTCTTTAGGTCTGTGAATCCTTATATTTCATATTAACTCTTTATACCTATCCACCACAAGGAACTAATGTGTCCTTGTCTTTATTCCGAGTAGGGACTTAATAAGCAATAACTTACTTAGTAAAGCCTCAACAAAACAAGATGCTGCCCTCCATGGATTTTATCTTCCTTTGGGTTATCCTCTGCAGAATGCTGACATCAAAACTCAGATCTCTGTTCTCTGCTCCATACAGAACAGAAAGCTCGAGTTTGTTGAGTTCCCATCACTTTGAATGAGATGACCAGAGAGAACTTAGCTAAGTCTGTCTTGTTTAGATCTGATACAATAGATAGGTCTCGTATCTCACCTGCTCATGTTAAGCATTTTCCATAGCTCTCACAACAGGGCTTTAGTATCATAGAAGAGCATGACTTAAATTTAAATACAGAACACTGAACTAAACCAAAACATTGAAGGCAGGAATGAGTGGTACTACATGGCCTTCCTAATAATCTTATTGCTCAGTTTCTAGAGACACAGCAATGTGATTCTGCTAATAGAAGATAACATCTGTCTATGCAAATTCCTTCATACAGGGCCGCCATGGGTGGTACCTTTTGCTTATGCCTAAACATACTGGTTAGTCATTGTACTGGGCCAAACATTACCCCTTCTGGAACTTCTGGAGAAGAATCTTCTTTTAGGGCTTGAAAACTTCCAGGGATCTTTCTTGGCCAAGTCAGCAGAAGAACAGCTTTATAGAGGGGTTTTCCTGCCTTACCACAAGGATGTAATTATCCTCATTGTCAAACTAGAGCAGAGTTGTTTTGTGAATACAGGTCTCTCAGATTCTGCTTCTACAAATCCAGAGACTTTTTCTGATCATTAAGTCATCTTATTCATGCATTCAAGAGCACCTTTAGCAGTCTGAAAGATGCAACTGATAGCTAGTCACGACCTTAGTCTGAAATTTCTCCCACCCATGACAGTGAAATAAAAGTTGAATTTTATCTTCTTTGGTAATGTTCTAAGTATGTTAGTGGCAACAGTGTACAGATGCCTAGTACAGATGAAGTAAGCTAACCACAGAGGAATTATACTGTAGTGTCACTGTGTGATGATGGCTAGAAAACTGCTGAAAAAGGTGCACACTCATATTCAAGTGGGTTGCCTTCCCATTTCACTGAGGAAGTGGGAGTAGTTTCCTGATCCCTGAAAGGATGCTTACATCCCTTGATAGCTCAACCAAGTGAGGCCTCTACAAGTTCAATTAGTAAGCTGCACAAGGTTGCATCCCTAAAGCAGAAACCTTCAGAAACTGGTTTCAAGCAAAACCATCATTCGGAAATTTTTCTTTCCACAATTTACCACAAAATTTTTCCCACAAAATTTTTCCCATTAAATGTAGGCACATTCAGATCTTTTCTCTTAACAATTTCTCCTCCTAAGTATTTCCAACCCTTAAAGTCCCACTGTTCAAGAAGTGTAATATTCTCCTAGATGCTTAGTGTATTCATTTAATGCTCATTCACCATTTGAAAAGTGTATTGCCATCCTGAGGCATACTCATGTCACACTTTGTTCCATTCCTAGCATTAGTCTCTATCTGTTTCACTTACCCTTATGTAGAGTCCCTAATGGTAGAACAGCTTTCTACATTCTTCCATTACACATTAGTTTGCAAGTTAATATTGTGCTAGTATGAAATTAAGTGGGGTGAACAGCATGCTAGCATGAATGGACTGTATAAAAAAGTCGTAAATAATCACGTCTTCTGATTTCCCATGTTTCTCTTCAGTTTAATTTCATATTACAAGATAGAGTTGCAAACAAATGAGGCCCATATAAACTCATAAAAATAATATGTAGAAATAAAAGAATCATGGGAAATATCTTACTGCAGCAGAATCGAGTTCTGTAGAGGTATAAAAGGTGCTATAAGCTCTAGAACCGTCCAGTTATGCATCAGGTTCAATTGTCAATCACCATAAAAACAGTTAATCAAACATGAATCCAAATTTACATCCTAAAGACCTCTGCTACAAGCACGTGAACATTTCTTTTGTGTAACAATGCCCACAGATTTGGCTTGGTGGGCAGCTATAGAGTTTTTTTATGATCAGCTGCAGTTTTTGATTGGGCACATGTGGGTTTGGGGTTTTATGAAGCCTGGGGACAGGTATGGCAAACAAGGGTACAGTTCCCCAGAAGTCCACTCCTGCTCACATGCTCTTGCAATTAATGTAACTGGCCTCAGTGGCTTAGGTCAGATGTCCTGAGTAAAAGCAGAACAGTAAGAAGTTTTTATTTCTTCACAACGAACTATGATAATAAGGCAAGGAATTAAGTCTATTAATTCTACAAATGTTGGTGTCACCATGAGCATGATGCAATTGCTCTTTAAACATCTGGCACTATTGTCTATATTAAGTGGAGGAAAATCCACCCTTGCTTGACAAAAACATTCACATTATTGAAGTGACTACCTTTTTTCTCAGGATTTGGGAAGCTGCCATAATCCACAGTGCAACAGGTATGACAGCCAACACAGGCTAATACCCTTCTGTGACCTAGACAGGGAGCACATCCCTTGGGTTAGTTTCACTGTACACAAGAGATGAATTTCAACTAATTGTAAACTACACAAAAAAAGCTGTATTGGAACTGTGTAAAACACACTGGATTTGCTTTTTTTTTTCTCCTTGTCATGGTACAGTCATGGATCTGTTACTAATGTGATGGAGTCAAACTCCCTTTACCATCTGCAGAGCAATACCAGACCAAGCCAGAGTAATGGCAGGCTGGGGCAAAAGAAAAGGTGCTGTTTATTAGTGGGGGAGAAAAAAAGAAACAAAACAAGTAAAGACTACACACCAAAAAAAAAAAAAAAAAAAAAAAAAA
>VXAY01007484.1:1492678-1520566 GCA_013399855.1 Oxyruncus cristatus | reverse complement strand
AAAAAAAAAAAAAAGAAAAGAAAAACTGCAAGTAAGTTACTTTTCTCCTTCCATAAAAATTTAAACTTGCATTATGTAAAAATTCAAGTTTGAATTACAACAGACTTTTGAAACGCAGTGAAAGGACTGGAGCAATTCTTCCTTCAATGTGCAAACTCCTGTTATTACACACTAGTGTAATGGATCACAAAGGATTAAAATATACAAAAGCCTATTGTTCCTGAGCTGTGATCAGCCATATTCACCTGACAGTGACAATTGCCTCTGGAGAAAATATGACGTCAAGTAGATTTTAAAGGGCCAGGGTGGTGTATGTGCCTCAAGGACTGTTCCACTGCAGACCAGGTGCGTGCTTCCAAAACCAATCTTCTAACCATCTGCACTCATTGCACTTGAATTCATGCCAGGATCAGCTGGGCATGAGCCAACTATATCTCTTTCAGATGGTGCTGACAAAAAGAACACATTCCACTGATGGATGCTCAGCCTGCTGGAACAGACCTGGAGCATCCTCCTCCCACAGGCCTCAGCACTGGGTGTTTTGCCCTCCACAGCCACTTAACTCCTTTATATAGACTTAGGCTTTAGTTAAAGAGATAGTCAAATGGGGTTCAGTTAAGCAACCGCTCAGGCTAGTGAGCAGCTACGTGAATAACTTCAAAATTTAGCAAGGCTTCTTTGTGACTCACTCCTCACCATACAAGTGCAAGCAGTCCTTATTTGGTTCTGCAGTTTTTAATGGTTGTGTTGCTTTTTAATGATGACAAAGTCAAAATCCACTGTGTTGGAGAATTTGATGTAACTCGCTTTGTGGGAAACAGAGGCTGCAGCTCTGCTCAAGGCAGGAAATGTTTGGTGAAAGAAAAACTCAGTGGTGTAACTGAGTTCACCAACAAAGTGATGTTATTGTTTTTATACTCAGCTACTGGAAGTCAAACAAAATAATAGAAAAGGACCATCCCACACCTGGAGGACCTGCCTGAGCAGCAGACAGTTTCCAGCCATGAATCAGTCCTGGGAATCAGAAATCATTTGCATAGAGACAATAACATGATCAAACCTGACAACTTTTAGGAGGAAAAAATGGTGTAAAATTTTTTTTACCTGTTTTTTCACACATCATAGAATCATAGAATCAACCAGGTTGGAAAAAACCTCCGAGATCATCAAGTCCAACCCTTGATCCAACAATGCCTGGTTTTAGTCTTTTGCTATCATCCAGGCTGAACCTCAGCTCTGTCTAATACACAAGCTTCTGCACTGATCTTGTGTTGACTACATTAAAATTCAATCTCACACCTTCTGTACTGGAGCATAAAACCCTGGAGGTCAGCCTGTAATTCCTCTGGAATTGCTTTATTGCATGTCAGTTTACAATGAAGTCTTGTATCAACTGTCTGGTATTTCAGGGCTGTTTAATTTTTGTGTAAAAGTAGGATTTTACAAATCAGGCTAAATGCAAAATTTTGGTCAGTCATTTTTATTCCCTGCACTTTTTCCAAAGACCCATGCAAGTCCATGAGTCTCAGCATAGGTAAAGTCCTGCTGTGTCTATCCTTTCTTTCAAACCCTGGTCTCCATCATCACCAAAGCCCAAAGTCATTGTGCTGTCCCAGCATGTGTGGATATGTGCAGATCATCAGGATGAGTCAGGAAGAGCTTCAGACATTGATTGTTCCTTTTTTGGGTTACAGTCAGTGTTGACAGATCAAGTCCAGCATGCCTGTTGTGCTATCCCAGCCACTGCCTATCCTTGTAACACCCACAACATGATCAGTCTGTTTTAGGTGGGACTCTTCTCCTTAGCACAGAGATTTGCTGCAGGTTTACAGACAGTCTGAGTTTGTCTCAGTCCAACTACCAAGTTAAAGATTTCCTGGATGAAATCACATGATTTTGTCAAGACAAGATGTATGTACTTCTTTAGATTACATCTTGTTTCAGTCATTTAAGGGCAGTGCCATGACAGACTTACAAATGCATGTGGACAGCCAGCTAGAGAAAGTGAATTCACAAATAAAAGCTGACTATGGGAGTTTATGACATTTTTCCTGCCCAGGCAGGTTTTGACCCAGACTGCAGTGCAATGCAGCTGACTGACCTCCTGCCCCTTTCCCTTCCTCATGTCCTGTACATGTGCTTATTGAGGACAGAAACTCTGCATACAACTAAAGGTTATAGTTATGACTTCAATTTAAATTGAATAAAGCCAATTATTATGTAGAAATTTTTGAGAGATCCGTATGTGAGCATTAGCTGGAAGAAAGAGAGATGCCGGATCACTGACCAAAGGAGCAAACAAATTAAAGAATTGAGGGTGTCAGAACTCACACACATAGGTAACATTTACAGGAAAGCTGTTTCTCTTGTGTTTTATTGCTCAAGATTATTATGGTAAAAACTTATCTCTATATTTGCATCTTTTTCCCACACTATGTCTCAATTAAACTGTTGTAAATACAAAGGAATTAAATGCAAAGGAATTCTAGACACTGTGAGACAATGGTAAATCAACAAGTTGCGATGTGTTAACTTTGATTGCTTAATTATTAGTGAATTAGATGTGCTAGTTGTCACCACATTGTTTGTGCTGAATTTGAACATCTAATCCCTTCCTCAGGCCTTTCCTTCCCTAAAGCAGTGGGATGTGAAGGAGATCTTTCTGAGAAATAACTCAGTGCACCTGGATCCAGCCAAACAGGTGGGAAGAACTGGCTTACCTCTCTCCAGAGACAGGCTGACTCACTGCTGAGAGGTCATGGCAGGACCTCAGTGCCTAGACAGGGATGACTGGAGGTTGTAACCATCACACAGCCTGCAAAAGTGATACATAGCCCAGTATCACAGATGGTAAGGTACTTATTTGAAAAGAGACCTTCAGGGTTAAAATCTATGGGAACTGAGTGTAGAAGGTGTGGAGATGTTCCTCCTTCTACAGTCAAGGCCTCAGAAAAGAAAAATGGCCTGTAACAACCATGAGTGTGCCATGAAAAGATGAGACAAGAAGAAGGATGAAGGGTTATTTTGTGGAAAAACACCAGGAAGGTTCTAACTGAGCCTGTACTTTGCTGGACTTAGCCTCAGAAACTGCAGTGCAAAAAAACCATTTTATTCCGAAAAAATATTTGCCATGTTTTAATTTTATCTTTTGTTAGTCAAATTGAATAATCAAATAACATAACAAAACTGATCATGTGTCCTGCAGACCATAGAAAAACAGGTCAATCTAGTTTGGTAGGACTTTACATACTATATTACATAATGCACAAATCACCCAAACAAAACCTTTCTCAGAAATTTTTGGACATTCTTTTTCCTTGATATTCGCTGTAGTGGGTAAATAACAGCCAGTTCTGATGCTAATCACCCACATAGCCACTTACTCACTTCTTACGCACAGCAGGGGGGTTGGGTGAGATATTATGAAGTGCAGAAGAGAGTTTAATAAGTGAAAAGCAAGGGGGGAAGTGGGGGGAAGTGATGCACAGGCCCACCACCTCCTCACCAGATTAATGTCCAGCCAGCCTCCAGGAAAGTACTGCCTTGGAAGACAACCCTCACTGCACCTTCTTCTGCTGTTAGCCCAGGTTTATTGTTGAGCATGACATTATATCATATGGAATATCCCCTTGGAGAATTCAGGTAACTGTGCTGGATGTGCCCCTTTCCCACCCAGTCTCTACCATACACTGCGACAGCAGAGTGTGAACTGAGAAAGTCTTGACATTGTGCAAACGTTGTTCACCACTACCCAAAGCATGGGTGTACTATCGAAAACTGGTTAAGCCACAAATCCAAATGCAGCACCATACAGACTGAGATGAACAAATTTATTCTATCCTAGATAGACCCATAACATTCCTGAAGATATTTGAGCAGCTCTTGACTTTCATTAACTCTGTTGGCTGCATCCAGACTGGGCAGAATCCAGCTGAGTTGTCTATCCAAGCCAAATTACCAAGATATAGCAATCATTCACCACTGAATCGTTTAGATCAACTGCACTTTTTCATTCCACTCATGTCCAGAGGAGGCTCTTGTCTTACTTTTTACATACGTACTTTTCTCTAGAACTCCAAAGCCCTGGTGCCCATCAATGAATTTTACATAGGACATAGTTTCATGAAGCATCCTTGTTAAAAAGTAGGGTTACTCTACTCAGCAAATGTCACAGTGTAAACTTTCCAGAGGCAATACTGTGAGTCTTCTTATAGAATTTTAGACCGTGGAACACTTTTATCATCACCATGTGGCTATAGCAACTTCTCTTATTAAACATCTCTAACAATGTTTCTTCTAACCTCCTTTAATTTTCTCTATACTGGCCCTGTTCTCCGACAGAGGCACAGGCTCTCTGCTAAATACAAATCATATGACCATGCTGTTTGGGCAGGAAATTATCTTTCCTGACCCACAATGGTTTTTATCATTCAAGATAAGACAAAGCAATAAAGTCTGCAAAATTCACAGAGCTAAGTCTAAAAACCAGCATCTGTTCCTTTTTTATATTGATCTCATTAGAATCAGGTTGATTCCTGATGATTTTGAGCCCAAAGAACTGAAAATTCTTTTCACTGAAAGTTTTTTATTTCAGTTCAATCCATTAGGATTGAAATTTTCATCAAAATCTTCTCTTTTTTGGGGGGAAAAAAAAAAAAAACAAGCCAGAGTTGACAAGCTTCCAGCAGAAAATTAAATGGAACATGGTGCATGTTCTTTTTCATCAAGCTCTTGTGTTTAAACTCTCCTTTTCAGTTTTGCCCATGGTGCAGTTACAGATAAATGAGACTTGCTCAACAGTCCATCAACTGTAATGGAGCTCTGAAGCCTTTCTCTTGTGTCTGTGAGGAGATAATCAGTACCAGACACTGGAGTCATGGAGTTCAAAGTGGTTTAAACATATCCTCATCTCCTTCCACCCAGACCCTGGTCCAGATCCAACTTTACTACCACAGTCAGACATAAAGTCAGTTGTTGAAAAAGATGAATCTGGTCTTAGCAATGAAACAGGGTGTTTTCTTTCATCAAGCTTTAAAATTTGGACATGGATATTTTTCCTGTAAGCTTACCAAAATTTACAGAAATGATAACATGTAGATATCTGGGCTGTTTTAAATATCAGGTAGCAGTATCATTCATTCAGCAAGGAATTTCTTCAGACATAGCTGCGTACTGCATTCCTCTCTTGCATAATTCAGCAGTGTTTTGGTATAGATTGTCTCTCTCTGAAACTAAATTCTTTCTCATCACATCAGTCAGAAGTACATTGAACATCCGATAGTAACCTACAAACTCTTCCATACATGTTCATCTATGCCCATATGACCTGTCCTAATGTGAGAAATAGTAATGATCTTTTCCTATTTATGTCCTTCTGCTTTCAGATTAGAGCTAATACGGTCACAAAACTGCATACTCTGAAATAAAGTGGGTATATACTCACCAGCCCATGAACCGGTGTTTCCAGGCCTCAAAAACTATCCAGTGAAGTTTAGTGGAGTAAAGATGAGACCACTGTTGGTATCAGGGCTAGGGAGGTTGTGACTTCCCTGCTACCCTTTTGATTTTCTCTGCCAGTGTTTCATGGACCACTGTCAGATTGCACTGGTACAGCTGGTGGTAGAAGATAGCTTCCCAGAATGAGTGAAAATTCTCAGGGAAAAGAGAGGAGTTTGCTCTAGCAAAGGTGGAGTTATGTTTTATATCTAGTTCTCCAATGCAAAGAGACTCTTCTGAAAGGTCATCTCGTTTGGTAGGAAGGGGGCAAAGGTGTCCCATGCCCCTCCTATTTCTAGAGAGCACACTTAAAGAGCTCTCTTATCTCTGTGAAAACTGCAGAAACCTCTTAAAGTTTACTGAACTGGGCAGTGTTGTGCAAGGTCCCAAGGAAATGGCAGTAGTAATGGCAGCAGTTTCACTGAGATAGTGCTCACATCCATATCATGTGTGCCTCTACACCAACTGAGAGGCTGGCAGCCAAAGGGCTGTTGCAAAATCTTTTTGTTATAAGGAACATGGGAGAAGCTCAGTAAGAAACGATTACACAGTAACTGTACTGATAAAGTTACAGAAAGTGAACTTCCCCGTGACTTTGTGGTTTCACTACTGGAATAATATGTAAAGAGAGAGACAAAGCTGGCTGCTAGCTGTGACATGACATCAACGGGGAAGTTGCAGGAAAGATTTGTTTAATGTGCTTTCATTTACTTCTTAGGACAGTGATGACATTACATCAACATCACCAAAAAGTGAGTCACGTATGTAATTGCTGCTTGGACCTATCAGGATCTATATAAGCATTTTTAGCTGTGGTCTTGGGAGACAGAAGTCAGACCCTTTCTCTGCAGCAAGGCTCCTTAGCAAGCTGGGCACCATGAAATATCTCCTACTTTGTGCTGCCATCCTCCTACCAGAGAGTCTTGCTTTTCCAGCACACAATAAACTAGAAGCATGGAGCAACGTAGACCTTGCAACAGTAAAGGTATGTTATTAGGGGAAAAATGTAACTGCATGATGAATAATCTGATTTTTGATTCAGCATCTGCATTCCTTTCTTATCTGTTTATATTGTTCTTATTTTACATTACGACAACATTTTTCGCAGAGATGAAAAAGAGCAGTTTAAGCTTGCTGACTAGCTTAGACAACCTAAGTCCCACTTACAAAACAGACCAAGTTCCAATTGGTAAATAAAAGGGAGCATGTAATTTTTAAAACATCTCAAAAAATTTATGTAGACTGTGTTGGAAGGCTGTAGTTTTGAATGCTTAGTAAATTGTGCTGACTTAAAAGGATTTCTTATTTACTATGTTTCATTGCTATTGCAATTCTTTTTATATACGCTGATCTATACTACAGAGAAAACAGAACTTGGGGAACTGAAATGGGAAGGAAAAATACATGACTGTACAATGATGAAACAATTCAACCATATGTAATTACCAAAACTTCACAGGAATATGTAATAATTTTTGTTTTCCTTCTCTTCTTCCAGGCATATCTTGATAAATTCTTTCCACTTTTTCCAAAAACACAAAACCTAAGCTTAGAAGAGAGGATTAAAGAAATGCAGAGGTTTTTCCACCTGACTGTAACTGGAACACTAAATACGGAAACAGAAGAAACAATGAAACGGCCCAGATGTGGAATGCCCGATATAGCAGAATACCAAACATTTCCTCAAAGTCCAAGATGGAAAAAAACACATTTGACTTACAAGTTAGTGATGTTTAGGTTTTATGGGGAAAAGGGTTGCTTTGTATTTAACTACGTGGGTTTCCTTCACACCCTAAATGACATTAATCTGTTTTCTTTTGCTGCCAGGATTGTCAGTTATACTCCTGACCTACCCAGAAGGAAAGTGGATGATGCAATTAGAAAGGCTTTAATGGTATGGAGTGATGTGACTCCACTGAACTTCCGAAGAGTACAGATTGGCAATGCAGACATTGAGATTAGATTTGCACGTCGTGGTGAGAATACTTGTCATTTTTAAAATACAATGGTCCATATTTGACTCAAAGCATGTATTTTTATAGCCATAGCTTTAAGAAAGAACAAAGAGTTTGTAATTATATTATATATATATATGTCTTTATAAATTTTATCTTCTTTTTATCATGTAATCAAATTTGTATCTCATGATTCAGTTTTACTCGTAAGAAATCATTAGAAAATTCTTTCAGAGCCACAGCTATGAAAGGGAGAATTCAGCTCCAGAATGAGACATTTAAATTTGGATGTTCAGGGCTCTGTTTGCCTTGATAAATAGGGCAAACTAATGGGAAAAGCTCTGTAGAACAAACCAGCATGTTCTGAAGATCCAGCCTTCACAGGCTAGATTCAGGCAGGTTAAGGAAGGTTTACTTTGGTCTAGATCTAGTATAGTTCCCTGGACTAAACAGCCTTCATCAGATGGGGTGCATTAGGTTTGGCCAAAGAGAGTATCTGTGCTTGCTTCACACTCCAAGATTGCACCAAGGTGCAAGACAAAGCACGGTAGATGGGGATGACCAGTAAAGTCACTTCAGAAGTTTGCTTGTGATCTGGAATATTTTATGAGGGTAGCCATACCTTTAACTTGTGCCTGGAACCTAAACTGACTCAGCTTAGGAAAACTAAATGCCTACTTTAAGGTTATCTCACTTGTTCTCTAGATTCATTGACAATATTTACTAGAGCTCCATTGACTATAAATGAAGACCAGACACCTTGGCTGGAAAGAAAAAGATTGCATATAAGCACTAAAATGTCCAAAGCTCATATGTCACTGATGGGAAGCATATTATGTTGCCATAAAGAGGTGACTTAATGTGACAGTTAAAGTGAGAAGGGATCCTTCGACTGGAATGGGTTTTAATCCCTTGTCACACACTAGTATTAGGACTCTTCTGCCTGTTAGCCATGCCCCAAGGTCCATCCACATGGTCCTGGAGAAAGGACACAGAATGGCATTTGAGTCCCCAGATACTCTTCAATAGAGTCAGAGACTACTGTGAGGTAGGAGAAAATTTTCAGAGTTGGTACAACTCTGGTACAGCTCTTGCATTCAAGGTAGGAAACAGTAATATTCCACTTACACTAAAACAGAAGTGGATAATAGACCATACCTCAAGGCTGGAGATAAATGAATTTAGCTCTTCAGGAACATGGTTATCTAATCCACATCACCATCTCACACTAAAATCAGTGCAAGTGAGAATGTCTACAACTATTGTTGCCCAGCATTTTTCAACATTGAAAATGTTCAGGTCCTTGCAATGTTGTCAAGCATCAAATATTTATTCTCACATAATCCCTGATTCCTTCCTCAGAACCACAGTTCTGACAAAGGCTCTGAAAAAAAAAAAAAAAAATCAGCCCTTTCTGAAATATGAAGCAGCCTGAACTATCAAATACAAGTTTTGAATTTAAGTCACCAATTTGGAAAGTGTTTCCTAAGCCTTGCTTCCTGTTTTCACAACCTTGCTGCCATTGTAGGATTTTTTTAAGGATGGGTAACCAACAAAACAAGCAAAAAAAGGCAACACGCTTCATTTTGATGAATTTAAATATGATAACTGATGTAATCTGGTGACATTTATTTGTTTTCAAATGCAGAGCATGGTGATGGATATCCTTTTGATGGAAAAGGTAACACACTAGCCCATGCTTTTGCACCTGGAGAAGGGATTGGTGGAGATGCTCATTTTGATGAGGATGAAAAATGGTCAGAGTTCAATCAAGGTAAAGCCCACACATGTATATGAAGGGAAAAGACAAATATTGTACATGTTGAAAGAACATAGCCACAGAAAATGCTTTCAATAAATCTTTACGCTTGTGTACTACTTCAGTGCCAACATTTGTGTTCTTTTCAACTACCTTTCAAAGTACTTGTGCTTCATTACCATTAGCAGCTACATAATGCCTGTTCTGCCTGTATTTTAAAGCACTTTTCACAGGCTAAACTATGATCCTCTCATTTCTACGTAAATTATGAAAAAGTAAATTGATCTACTTGTAGGATTAAGGTTGACTAAAAGCAGAGTTGGAAATAGAGTCAGTCTCTAGATGCACATGCAAAGAATCAGTAATGTTTCTATAAAATATTACAGTTATATAAGAAAGTTCAGCAATAATGAATCAAAACCCTGGGGTTTCATTCCAGATGAATGAAAGATACAAATTCTCCTGATATTTCAATTCATAGTATTCTAAAAAGAAATGCCATACGTTTAACATACTCTTCTGTGCTTCTGTGCTGCAGAGGTTAATTTGTTCCTTGTTGCTGCTCATGAGTTTGGCCATTCTTTGGGACTTGCTCATTCAAATGTCCCTGGAGCTCTGATGTACCCCATCTACTCATATGAGAACCCAACAACCTTCAGGCTTCCAGCGGACGACAGGCGAGGAATTCAGAAGTTATATGGTAAATTCACTCTGAGGTTTGATTTTCAACATAAAACCTACTGGGGTACAGTTTTCACTACTCTCCCTGACTGTAAGGGCCTCATCATACTACTAAAAAGAAAGAAGGGGAACAAACTTGTGAAAAACACATTCCTGCATACTCCATCTGCTATGTGTGCTCTGTAATGTGTCCCCATGCAACCAAGGGGTGACAGAGCAGCAGTGCAGCAGCTGGGCACACTGTCTTTCTGCAGACCTACATACTGCCAAGCAAATCCTGTGGACCTTGCTCTGCAAAGGAGCTATTTCAGTGAGTGGGGCTACTGGAAGGAAATGAGAGATACTGTGCCACTTAACAAGTTAAGTGAAGGCAGAAACTTCACAGCTCTAGGGGGAACATTACTAGAATTGACCCCACAAGGCAAACTTTGCCGGCTTTGCTTGTCTTTAGGCACCACCTTCCTCAGGGCATGCTAGAGGAACACTAGGAATAAAACATCATTGTCTGCATTGTCAATTTCAAGTACAGCCTCTATGTTTTGTGCTTCTTTTCCACAGGGAAAAGGTCATCAAACTCTTGAAGAAAATGCTTAGCGAAGGTCAAGGAATTCACATCTCATTGTTTTGGTCTTCCAAAAACAATTTAAAACCTCTGGATAATTAAGGCTGTAAACTCCTGGGCTACACTTTCTCTCCCTGAATTTTTATATTGATTTATTTGTACCTTACACAATTTCAACTAACAATAAAAAAAAAAGTTTTAAAAAAAACCCAAGCACGTATACTCTGTCTTCTAATGTTTTTTGTTTTTTCTGGCATTTCACTGAGGGATTAAATAACTCCTGCATGCATGATAGACAGTCAGCCAAATATCCTTCTGAATAGATTTTTAGGTACCTAAAGAGCCTGTGTATATTTACTGATGTAAGAACAAACCCTGTTCCTGGCTTGCTTTCAGTTCCCATGCATGTCCTGGCACTTCACAGGATATACTGCTGCCTCCTCAGAATCTCAGTGTGCTTCCCATATGGCTCAACATAGAGCAGGTCTCCACAGTGATTCCTCCAGTATGGGCTGAGATGTTTTCCCAAAGGGAAAAGCTTTTCAGCTTCATGTCCTCCCTGGCTTGCCAGAGGAGCAGGTTTGAGAAGTAGTGGACTGGGAATCCCATTGTCCTCTGTGATATTCAAACACCTCTTAGGTATTTTGAAACTAAAAGGGAGGAAAAAAAGACAAAACCAGAAAAAAACCCAAACAAGAATATTCCTTCTCTCCAGTGAAAGACTAAAACCACACTTCCGGAAAACAAAAATAGAGTGCAGACAGGTATAAACCTGTGTTCACAGAATATCACAGAATATGCCAAGTTGGAAGGGACCCACAAGGATCATAGAGTCCAACTCCTATCCCTGCACAGGACCATCCCCCAGTGTCACACCAAGTGCCCAACAGTAAACACACACAGCTGCTCACTTACTCCCCCAACCCCTGCATCCCTCAGTAGGATGCAGGAGAGAAATGAGGCAAAAAAATAAAATCTGGATTGAGATAAAGACAGTTTAATAGCATGGAAAAAGAAGGGAAAATAATAATAATTATGATATACAAAACAAGGGAGGCACGATGCAATTGCTCATCACCCACAGACTGATGTTAATGCAGTGCCCAGGAAGAAGCCCATGGCCATCTTTCCTCCCAGTTTATATCCTGAACATGATGCCTTATGGTAAAGAATATCCCTTTGGTCAGCATTCAGGGGTCAGCTGTTCTGGCTGTGTATCCTCTGAGATTCTTGTCCATCCCCATCCTCCTCACCAGTGGGGTGGGATGAGAAGCTGTAAGGTCTTTGACTTAGTGTGGATGTTCCTCAGCAACAGATAAAACATCAGTGTGTTATCAACATTATTCTTATCCTAAAGCCAAAACACAGCACATGTATCAGCTACCAGAAAGAAAAAAAATCTATCACAGCTGAAACCAGGACAATAACCCTGAACAGGAACTGAAACACATTCACGAGACACAGCAGTAGGATCATGCTGGTTTGAACATCCTGAGGATTTTAAAACTCGTCAAAATTATCGAGGTAAAAGGTGTAAGTATTAGCAGTTTCCGACAGATGGCTCCCAACGCACGGAGATGCTGAGCACAAACACCCAAACAGTCTCACAGCCAGAAACTTTACCATCTCATAAGCCAGTGTTACACGGTATAACAAAACAATACTGTTAACCCAGTCCTCAGAGGTGATAAACCGCACAGAAGGGAACATGTACGGCTTACGCAATGCAACTCGGAGAACGCGCACAACAACTCTGAGAGCAAATAAATCAACATTGTGATCACAGACTATTAAACTAACACAATGAATACTTACAACAAATCTGTTTCAACATGCTCTGGTCAGATCTGCTCTTATCTCGAACCTTCATGCCTCACGTTTGGTGCCAAAAAGGACTGACACTGTTTAATCCAGCAGGTAACTAAATATCACACAGATGCTCACTCACTCCACCCTTTTCAGTGGGATGGGGGAGAGAAATGGGAAAAAAAGTAAACTTTGTGGGTGGAGATAAAGGCAGTTCAGTAGGACAGAAAAGGAAGGGAAAATAGCAACAAACAACAACAATAATAATAATTATTCAAATATACAAAACAAGGGATGCACAATGCAATTGCTCTCTACCCATTGACTGATGCCCAGACAGTACCAAAGCAGAAGTCTCTGGCCAACTTTCTGCCTTGTTTATATACTGAGCATGACATTCTGTGGTATGGAATATTCCTGTGGCCAGTTTTGGTCAGCTGTCCCAGTTGTGTCCCCTTGCAGCTTCTTCTGTTCACCACCCTTCCTGCTGGTGGGGTGGTTTGAGAAGCAGAAAACCACTTAACATAAATGCTGCTTAGCAACAACTAAATCATCAGTGTGATATCAATATTATTTTCATTTCAAATCCAAAATGGAGCCCTGTACCAGCTACGAGGAAGAAATTTAACTCTATTCCAGCCAAAACCAGGATGCCATTGAAACACTAGGGTTACCTCCTGGTTGCTGGAGCTGGCCAGTTGTCCTGGAGGCCTGAGCTGCTTTCTGCTGCAGGGTGGGATATCTGTATTCCTGCCATAACAGAAGAGTTGAAATGACTCAGGCAAAATGCATTCATGTCCCTCAATCCCCAAATAAAATGGTCATGCCTTCCTAGTTCCCGGAGCAAAACATCATCTGAGAAACTTCAAAGTCTCCACTGGGCTCAGTCTTTGGAGATGTTGGGAAGAATGTAATAAGAATAGCTTTATTTTGCACACAGACACTAGTATACAAACATGAACTGTTTTGCATATTTAGCAGGATAAACTCTCGCAGACCAATGGTTTCCTCATTAGAAGTTCTTCGTGTTCCCTGATGAGGAGAAGAGACTTTCTCTACCTCAACACACTTGCCAAATATGCACAAAGGTCTAGTCTATCAAAAACTTGACAGCACTTCCAAGCCTTTATCCAAAAGCCTTTTCCAGTTCAAAAACTGCTGCCTCATGATGCAAAGGCTCTGAATCCACGTACAACTGGCAAAAAATTTTGCTCAGGCCCAGGCCTAGTGCAGGACACACAAGAGTAGGAAGTCTGTTCATAGGTAAGGCAGGAAACAAGAAAGTAGTGGCATCTCTTGCAACTGAAGGGCCACGTAGAGGAATTTTTAATCTACCTGTATTCAGAAGATTCATGTCCTGCCCTCTCAGCCACCAAACATAAACATTTCCTAGCAAAGCAATTAAAAACTAATACACTTCCCAAGACAGGCCTAATTCCCAGTCAAGTTTCTGGGTACTGACTGATCTCTGGGCTTTGTTCTTCATGACACCCTGGAGCTGGAAAGGATGAGAAACAAGTGTAAGGAATGAAGGTCAAGGTTCCTCTCTGTCACACTGGGAAACTTTTCTTGCTTTCCTTCTGACCTCTTCTAATTACTCCCTTCCCAGATGACACTTTACCTTCAAGGTACTGCATCAGAAAAGAGACCTTCACCATTTATGGAGTCCCCAATGCTTTGTGGTTGCCTTGAAAGTGCCTCCAGCAATTTCAAGGGAGCAACCCTTCAGCCACCTTTTTCATAGGGAGGGTGAGCAACCAACTGAAGAGGGGAAGGGAGAGAATTAGAGCTCCAGATCTGTTGGTGCAGTCCATCTAACCTAATAGTATCTGCTGCAAGAAGCAGCACCAGATGGTGGGATGGCTGAAATAAGTCACTGACAGACATCCAGACAGTCAAAGATATCTAAGGATAGGGTATGAAGCATGATTCCTTCAAGGGCTTCCCCCTCAGAAATGTTTCTCACCTCTGGTAAAACTCAGGTTTGAAAACCCTCCCATCAGTTACTACCTGTTTCTTCCACATGAAGTGGAAAGGTAAAGTAGCTAGTGCTAAGTGGATATTATTCTGAGAGCACAGGTATCTTGAGGTTTGAGAAAAGCATGAGGTTCTAGAACAGATAGTCAGATCCAATCTGCATTAAAGACTATGAACAACAGAACTAGTGAGCTTTATGGCCTGTGTGGATGCTCAATCAACTTGGGTTGATTTGGGAGGTCCTGGAAAGACGCAATGATGACAGAAAGTACGCTGTTCTCTTGGCCAAAGTGCCCAGAGGGAACAAAGCATGAAGACACTCCATGCTCTTTATGAAGCTCAAGTCACTTTTCTCAAAGAGAAAACAGACATAAAAGATAGGCTTCTTCAGAGGAAAGACTGTGCAGGAAGTACCATCCTTAAGGGCACATGGAATAACCCATGAACAATGTTGGAGGAGGCACTGTGACAAATGAAGAAGCCATGAGATCAAATACTCGACTGAAAGTAGCAAAACTGTTTTGTAGTATACAATTAATTTCCATATGAACTGAGTGGAATGGGATAAAACACCAGAGCTGTATTCCTAGGAATATTGTCCTGACAATGGGACACATCTAGGAGACAGCTTCCTGTGAGCACATGAGATGACTGGCTTGAAGTAGGGCCAGCATACATGGCAGTGTGCTGCCATCACACTTATGTCTTGAAGGATGCATGTTAGAGAAGCAGCAGTGCCAAGCCAGCATATCCATGACACGTGAATTAAATTAAATTAAATTAAAAGAGCCAAGACTATTGTCTTCAGAGAGGGCGAAGGTACACTGATGAGCTGCCAGCAGCATCTTACTTCTTGTCGAGCTCCTGTCGCTCTTCCATTCCCATACAGGACCTCGCCTTTGGGGAAAACGGCTGCCACTGGCACTCTTAACCCCGCTCACTAGGTGTGAACTCTGCAGTATCTGCCTCCACCTAGTGGTACAGCTCGGCAAACTGCACCGATGTTACACCCTGTTGTAAAGCACATCTTACTCGTCTACAAGCACACAGAGGATACCACTACAGATACCGTGCACACGTAAAGGACAAGCTTTATTCCTGCTTTAGAAACGTCATAGTTACTACCTCAGAGAAGCTATTATGGGGACTTACCCCATCATTTAGGTATCCTGAGCCTAATCCGTCAACACTGAGTGATATTCTGAGAGGGCAATGCCAATACCTGAGACATCCGGTATTAACAAGGAAATAAGACCTCAGAAGAATAAAATTAATTATATCGGCAATGATTCAAGCCTTAACAATGTATATGAAAGCTGGCACACATAAAAAGCTTACAGATATGTCATGGGAAAGACTTGATGAGCTGCAAAAGTACAAGTATGGCCCGACAGAGTAATGTCCTCTTGACTTTTCCTTCATGGTATTAATAGCAAATTTAATCCAATTTGAAGATGTTTTTTCTCTTGTTTTTATGAAATTATATCTTCAACAAAACCCTCCTCAAACAGGATGCTCTTAGTGGTATCATTATGATATTTTCCATTTCAGCAATGCCAATCTGAAGTAGCTAATTGATGTCAATGGAATTATTTTGGATTTATCCATAAGAGTAAAGTGCTAGCAAATGCCTAAAGAAAATATTATCTGTTTTGATTATTGCTACAGCAGGAACCACCACAAGCCAGAGAGCTACAGATAATTACTGTTTGTTGGAAAAGGTTGCAGAAAATTATTTGGGGGTGAAAATTGTTACTGTTTTCTGTCAACCCTAAAAACAAGGTTCACGGACAATAAAATAAGAGTCATAGAGAAAAGCAGCATGCTTCTCAGGTATATACTAATATATGAAAGTCCACCCACATTAGGAAAACAGAAAACACTAGAGGAGTTCAATTTGGCCACATGAAGTGATCTGACACAGCTGCTATACTGAGTGTAGTGAGATATTAATTTTCTTTTATCTCCAAAAGCAATGTACTCCCAATTAAATGTTGTGGGAGGTTTTAAGTGAAGAAGGATGTAGGTTTTTACATAGCAAACAATTCAGTTGTCGAATTCACTAACATAGGATATTCACTCGTGCTGGAGACCCAAATTCACAAATGGAGTCTGGAAGGTTTAGATATATTTCTGTAGCCTTCTGGAAGGTTTAGATATATTTCTGTAGCCTAACAGCTACTAAACATGGTGGTAAATGGTGCTTCACTGTCTTGCTGAATACCAAAGGAAGAATCAATCTAAATTTACCCAGTTTTGCTAATATTGCAAATCTTGCTGTAGGGAAGCTAGGATAAGGGTTGCATCAAACATTTTAGTTACTGCCTCACACTAGAGGATCATGTGGAACTAGTTATCTACCAAGAATTTTAACTTCTTTTCAGAATCACTGTCCCACCATTAAGGGATAAAACCCTACCCTAAAGGCCATACGAGGCTGAAAGGGATCTGTGATTCTACTGTGGGCTTCCTCTAGATGAACTATTGCACTCAAAGCAGAGATACTTATGAGCAAAGTAAAGTGATGCCAAAAACCCTAGTCTGCGTTAAACACCAGCCTACACAGTTCAGGCATGAATTACAGAACACAGTACATTGCCAAAAGCATTTGTCCATTCCATTAACTACTGTTTGTGCAAAAAATCTGAAGACGGAGTCTCTAACGTTAAATATCTTTTATTTCCAACTACAGGATAATGTCACAGTAGGGTTCCTGATGACATACTACTTCTGACAAATAATTCACTCAGAGTTCAACCATTACTCTGAAATCAATAGTTCTCCAATAAATAATCAATTTATTCTTTACAAAAATGAGATTTGCAAAAGATCAAACACAATGTTCTTGTCATTTGTGATGACATCAGGATCAGGAACAGCCTGAATCAGTACAGTCTCATCTTCCTTTGAAGGGAATCATTCTCATTATAATCATAGTATTTATGACTAGAGGAGTCTTTCTTTCCAGGCTCAGCAACAACTGAGTTACAGCAACAACTTGTAGCAGTTAAGGGTGAAAGGAAAAAATATTGCAAAATACATTACAAGACTGCCTAATATTACTTTAATGTTCCCAATGTTGCTGTATTTTTTAATATTTAGAGGAAAATGCAGTATGAACTGACATTGTTTTAAAATAGAAAAGTATATAATAATGGTGCTTTTGTTGGTAATTGAGCTTATCACAAACATTTTTGCCTCAAGCCTCTTTTAATATTTTCTAGCAGTTCTAAATATGAATGGAAAGAGCAGTAGAAGAGGTGAGAAAGAATCATAATGTGAAGAATTGGTTTAACTTTTTTCTTTGATTATGTTATTTTCTTCATTCCTACCTTCAGTGCCATAAATAGGAATGAGGATTGATTCTTTGCATAAAAAGATTTAAGTTTTTACCTCCTGGAAATGAGAACTTAGGTAATAATTCGAGCAGAAGTCAAAATGCTGGCACAGATCTAATATTGGCACAATACTCTTTTAAGTGTGCCTTAGCTTTGCAAATAAAATTCATTCACTTAGTCCTCCCTGAGATAGTTTTCCAAACTATTAGATGGTTATCCAGTCCTGATGTAAAAAGATTCAATTTCTATTTAGCAGTGAGTAGAATACTTTATGGTAATACGGAATATATCAGTTTTTGTAAGAAGGCAGAATGATTAGGCAAGAAATCTCTTCTTTTACCCATGTTCACTATGGTTACAAAGCAGAATGTTCTTATTGCTATCAGGTTAAATTCCATAGCTCCAACAGCTCTGAATTCATACACATTACAAATCATGATCAAGATGATGGATAATTATTGATCAGTATTTTCCACTGAGCTATTTGCTCCCACAGTATGATGTCTACATCTCAGAAATACTTTGGATGTGAGATGCTTTGTACATATTCCATGTCTGTGAAGTGAGGAATGGGACAACCTGATTTGAAGTCTCTACTGACTATGCAGGTCTAAGCTCCTTGCTAGGTCAGTTCAATCATTTTTCTATGTTCTCTCACACAACCTTTAAGTATTAGAAAGCCCACACAAATTCCACCCCCCATTACATTGCACATTTTGATATTTTGGTTTAATGTTGGGTTTCAACAAAAAATGCTTAGGAATCCAGCATAACTATCTGGATAAGCATAACTTAAAGCACTAATTCTAACCTTTGCATGCTGTTTTCCTGAAATTTTTCTTGCCCTGCTATCTCTTAGCTTTAGTTTGTGTTGTAAATCTTTCAGTTGTTAGCTGTGTTTTCATCATGTTTATACAGTATCTTAAATGATTGGCTCTCAGTTCTGTTTAATTGGCCTCCTTATTATTACAGAAGAGGTAGCAGTATAAAATAATATTCTCCCCTCTCCCAAAAATTAACTACATGCTAGACATTGGAAACATTTATGTAAGTGGTAATCAGATTTTTGCTTACATCTCAGTTACAAATCCTACAGATCTTAGACATCTTAATTAAAGTTCTCACGGGTAAAAATCACTAGCAATCTAGATGACAGTCAAGCAGCTGTCCTAGGTAATACTTTGGCACTAGTTTATTCAACAAACTAAAAAATCACCGAGCAAGAATTTCATTAATGCTCTGGAAGTGTCAGATCAGACCAAGCACATTGTTTTAAAAAGGATCCTGTGTCTAGACTATTTTTGTCAACCTGACTGACATTCCTTCAGGCAGCCCTAGCTTTTGCACTTCACTTGAAAAATGTTGCCTCTATTTTTCTTTGAATAAAACACATTCCAGTGCATTCTATGTATTAATTTTGAGAATACTGCAGTTCTTTCACACCTTCAAACCCATTTGTCACTCCTGAGATCAAAGTTTTCTTTTTTCAAGTAAACTATGCAAAGAACCTGCATAAAAGTAAATAGAAGTTTTATAAATCAAACCTTAAGTGCTTAAATGCACTTTTTATTTCAAGTAGTAATTTTAAAAGCTGAAGCAGAAACATCATCTGGTAATTTGTACTACCAGAGAGGTACAAACAGTACCTGTTTGCTACTTTATGTCTAGGCTATGTCTATAAAACACAGAAAAAAATACCATAATTACTTTAAATTTATTTCAGGTATCATATGATACAAATTGTGCATTCACAAGCTGCTGTGCATCATGCATATCCAGAGATGCTTCAAGGTGTACCTTCTTCAGCATGGACTTATCCTTGGGCCACAATCCCTTCCATAACCATGGCCATAGACACTTCGAGATATACCTGTTCTGGTGAGTACTTAGCCAGGGTTACCAGGTGTTTTGGGATGTCCTGTTTTTGAGTGGATTCATCCACAGGTCACAGACCCTTTGACTCGAGTTCCCACTGGAATTCCAGCCTGTCCAGTACAGCAGCAGCGATGCCCTGGCCATCTTCCAGCCCAGATACATTTCCTTTGCTGTTATCAAAGTGTTCCCAGGCACAGCAGAGTCAGATGATAAGCATCACAGCACTATAGTGAGCAGAGAAAGCAAAAGGTGGCCAGTAACAAGCACTGGGCTCTAATATACAACCAGGAAAGCAAGTCCCAAGGCAAGCACAGGAGCCTGTAAATTAATAGCTAAACAGCAAGAACAGTTATAAATTCGATCTCGCACATTCCAGTGAAATAAGTCATTATATCAAATCCTTTGAGCCCCACATTGGGTGCCAAAAAGGACTGTTGTCATTTAAGCTCAGAGGATTCCCAGGAATCTTTGTCAGTAAATTACTTAAATGAAAAAAATCAGATGAAGAGAAGATGGATGTACAGGCAAACACAGTGAGAAGCTCAGATATCTGGAAAAGCTTTCTCAAAGTCTGAGGAGTTATTGATGCAAAACAATTTCTTGTGATGTTGGGTTTTGCCTTTCTGAGTCCTGCAGAACATTTTTTCTTTTCAGGATCAAAGTCTGATATTTCGCCCTCACTGTTTCATGAGAATGTGCTTTCCGTCTATTTTGTGTCATTGTTACAGTGTTGGCCCATGTGTGCCAATACTGTGGTGCTCACAATGAGCAATGTATCAAAACCCCAAATGAATTTGCAGCTCACAAACTGTTATTTCCCAAAACGGTGACCCAACCGGACAAACAAAATGATGGCCTGACTGAACTAATTCTAGTATAAATATTTCATCTTACTATTAAGGTAGATTTAAGCAGAAACAGAAGTAGAATCCTTTGGAATCTAAAACATTTACAAAGGAAGACTTACATTCCAGCAATATTGCAGCAGTGACCTAGTTTGCATGCATTTTCATAGCAGCATGAAACATATCATTAGTCTTTGCTCAAAAGACATCAATCATAATTACCATCTGGAAACAGTATCAGTTAAAGGGGACAAAAACATATTAAGGCTATCAATAATAAAAGAATGGAACTACATGACAGACATAATTTACAGATTTTTCAGCTGCTAAATCACAAAGAGTATTTCTTGCTTCCAGAAAGAATTTTATTTGCATTTTATACATCAGGACTGATTCACTTGCCTTCACTGTTTTTCAGCAACAGAAATAAGAATAAACAAGAACACATATGCAACATACTAGAAAACCCATCTTATTTCAGGATACTCAATAACATTAAAAGGAATAAAACTTGGACAGCCCTGTAGCTGCAGTCGACTGCTGAACGCTGCATTCATTGCAAGGTACCGTCACAAGAGTGCAAGGCTCTAAATTAATAAAGTCTAGGGTTAAGAGTTCTTAGAAGCTGATCTAGAAAGCTTGGATATTTAACAATAGAAACAATCACATCTTTAACTAATTTGCAAACATTTTTAAAGGAAGCAAAAGGACTGCAAAGCAAGCTTATTAGATAGGACTGTGAAGAATTTATTGGACATACAAACCAAATTATATAAGAATTTATTATTCTTTTCAAATAGAATGTATCCTAAAAAGATGAAATTAGAAATTTTAGGCACTTGTGTGTTTCTAAAAGTATTGCATAGAAAAACACACATACTCTCCAGCTAATTGTCTGTTAGTGGTCTCTCCATCTTTGTCTATATACCATGAAATGTCTATAAACAAACCCTAAATGTTACATCAGAATTATACATTATATACAACTGCTTTGAAAATGAACACTAGGACTATACTATGTCTAAAATAAGCAATTTTCATTATTCTTATCACTTCAATTGATGATGTTTTAATTTAAAATTATTTTAGTAAATATTTGTAAGATTTACTTTCTAGCAACATTCATTAATGGAAAATTTGAACAACAGGAAATATTTATTTTGTCCCTCTTGTCAGAAAAAATAGATGCTCTCTTCTCAGTTCTAGGTGACCTGCTGATTTTATTTATTTCTCCAGACTTGCTTTCAGACTTGGATGAAAGAATCATCTATGTAAAGCAGAGCTGAAGGCAGATTTTCATCAAAGATTTGTCATAGTCACAATTGTGAACCCAGTCCTATCTTTTCTAACAGGAAAACTTCTTTGAAACCTGTTGGATCAGAAAAAAAAAAAAAAAAAAAAAAAAAAAAAAAAAAAAAAAAAAAGTTAACTTCTGAAACTTTTAAAACATGAAGTTCATTATTCTGTGCTAATTATTCAATCTAAGACAGAAAAGATCAAGAAGTGAATGAAAAAAGGCTTGATTAAACATGTGTCTATCATGACAACACTATGGTAAACAATCCACTCTTGCTTTAGAAATCCTCATGTTTAATAACAAATCGTTTAAGCATGTGTATCATCCCTACAAAACTTTAGAAGCATCATACAAATATCTTAAGATGAAAAATTTGATTAGAATAGGATCAAGTTCTTATCATGTTGCATCATTGAGCTCAGTTGTACATGGTCAGGGTTCTATAAACAACAAAAAATTCCCACTATGGCAAAAATTCTAACAACTTGGGTTTTTTTCCATAGCTGAAATGAAATAAAAATATTACAATTTGACTCAAAACTTCACCTTTTTTTCACCATTTTCATGTTAAAAAAATACACAGAGTTCAGTTTAATAATCCTGACTGTCTCAACATTAGGAAAGGGTAGTTTGCAGAACTGCAAAGTAGATAATGTGCAAGTGATTGGAAATTTTAAATGAGAAACTGTGGCCCAGGGGTTGAATTCAAGTTCTATGTTCTGTTCTCTGCCTCTGTGAATTTTCACCTAACGCTGTTAAAGAAAAACATTTCATTGTCTTACCTATTGTCTCCTAGAAAACATCCATTAGACATGGCATTCCCTGCAGCTTCATCTAAAGATGCATGTGGCTCTTATTCTGGGTTTATTAATTGCAGTATTACCATATAGTGCATCAAAACAAAGCCAGACTTGATTACTAAAGAGTTTTTCCTCAATATTTCATTTAAACCCCCTCCAATTCTCAGAAACTCATAAATTTAAGTCAGTGATGATAAGACAATACTGGTATCTTATAAATATCTTGATAACTTCCCAAAGTCATGGTACAACCTAAATTTTGCCAAAGCATGTAAGAAAATGTTCTGTGATTCAGATGTCTGTGCAGTAGGCTATGGCATGAGAGCTGGCACAGCACTCTTTTAATTCCTGCTTAGTTGAATCTCATTTTCCATCTTTCTATGATTATTATCATTTGAGTAAAAATAATAAAAATATTTGAATTAAAAATAAGAGACTGCTAATCAGATAATACAATACAACTAACATGTGGGAAGAGAATGCTATCTAGAGGAGACTCACAGCCTTACATTCATTGGGAATTTAACATCTATGGTGCTCTTTCCTTGCCCTCTGCTCTGATTTTTCAAGCCACCTCTCCAGAAATGTCAATGCATGGAACAGAAGTATATGAAAGTCATGTTTTGCAAAGCAAAGTGTGACATCCTCATGTTAGTCAAAGTGTTGAGAAAAGAGATTCGTTTAACATAGGGGGACTGTTGTAAAAAAGATCTGTCAGACAAATATTAGCTATGTTTCCAAATCATACTCTGAAACAGCTTCTTACTTTTTTACATGTCAACATGTGAGGTGACACATAGACACAGCTCTTAGTAAGTTTGAGCTAACAAGTGCACCAGACCTAATCAGACTGGGTTCAGGATTTTTGTCATTAGGATCAGTGCAAATAGAGGCCAGAAGCAGTAGCAGGGATACTTCATCATACTCAACTAAGAGTATCCATCCCAAAGCAAAGAGTTTTCCTGGCCACCCCGTCAGTCCAATGCACCCATCTGCACTATCCAGCTCCCTTGGACTCTGACAAAAAGAGCAAAAGCTGCGTGCCTCACTTCTTTCTCTGAATCATCATCAATTAATATTACTTTGTTATTAGCTATTATAATGTTTTCTCACTGAATTACTATTTCCTCAACCTATGTGTCTGATTGCTCAAAAAGTGAAAAAGTAGAAATCCTCACCATGATTGGCACAATATACAGCTGGAGGAAAAAAGGACAAGTCTTGTTTTCCAGAATATGCTGTAAACAGAAATATAAAGCAAGAATAACTTTAATGTACCTTCTTGCAGTCCTTATTTCAAACTATCTTCTGTTTAATTATTAATCTTGGGCTTTTTTCTACTCAGTAAATGTCCTTGATGGCATTCCTTTTCTACTGGATATTCAATGAGGTAAGATTAGTGCCTCTGGAACCACCATCTCTTCAAATGTCAGTTTTATATGGGATCACACTTAACTCTGGAATCTTTGTTCATAAAATTTAACACATCAGTGTATTTATAAGAGCCTGGATGAATGTGAAATGGAAACAAGGAGAGCATTAGGATCCTCCTCCTTCCAGAACACAACAGAAGAGGCCAAAACTGAGAAAGAGTCAGTGAGCACAAGCCAGCCCCCCTGAGTGCTGGCAGCCCCAGCCCCCACAAAAATACAAGACAGCAAAATATTATTTGGAACAGCAGCAGTCACGCATGACCTACAAAGGCCAGAATTAGGACTCAGGCTCTTTTGATCTGATGATACTGTAACAATGCAAAGCAAACCAATAGATGGGAAAGAAAATCAGGGCACTTCTAGCAATGGACACCATGGTGTGCTGATGCTTCACATGGGCACTGGTGCTTAACAAAATATGACTAATCCTGGTTGTGCCAATATAATTCAGAACTTAATTCCTTACTCTTAAAAAACAGGAAAGAAGAAACCCAATGCAGACTTGCTAATGCCCTGGATTAAGAAGATTGCCAGTTTGGTCAACCTATATTCCTATCTCTCCTTATACAGAACTCAAGTGTTAACATTGCATTGTCAAGAAGCATGAATTAAAGCTTGCCAGTATTTCAGCAAAACATGTTGCATGTTCCTGTCTTTTCCTGATTAGAAATACCTTGCTGTTAGCTAGCAGTGTTGCTCTAACTCTGATGTCTAAGAATATAAAAATTACGTGATTTGTAAAGCAATGTGTCATCTGTTATGTTTGGAATAAGACATTGTGGGGTAGAGATCAAAAACTAATTTACAAGTTGGATCTGCACAGAGCAGACATCAAGCTAAGTACAGGCTGGGAATGACTGTTCTGATTATTACATAAATTAATATTCCTTAAACACCTTAAGAGAGGAAGAGAGCTGAGCAAATATGACAACTTGGAGAGGTGACAGCCTATAGAAGTGAACTTCTGTGGGACAGCCTTGGGTTAACAGTTGATGAGATGTATGGAAAACTACAGTGATCATAAACTTTTTACTGAGTAAATACTGAGTCCATAGTTTCAAATGCTGAGTGGGATTGGCATTTTGGGATCCCAGGCTTGCCTTTGTAGTTCTTACATGAGGATCAGGTTTCACATGTGAATAAAAAGATTTTTTTCTTCTTCCAGCTGGGTGTTTGTTTTTTTATTGATCGTCTTTGTGAGTTAACCCTGTGCTGGACCTGTTTGGTTTCACCTGCACCATCTCCACAAAACCATTTTAACATCTCATGGATAAAATGGACCTGAGATGCTTATTCTTAGGATCCATGGATTTTGACAAATCTGTTGTGAAACTTCTATTTGCAATACTTGTATGAATGTCCTAGCAGTTACACACTTACCTCAACAACATAAGAACAACTTTTATGGATCAAGGACATTCCTCTAAGAGGTCAGATTGTACCTTTGAAAGAACTGCCTTCAGGCAGTTCCTGTCAGGGCTCTGAGTGCTCTAGTGAGCCTTAACTGGTAATAACAAGCCCTGACCAACCTGTCCTGTGACCTCCATCCACATGCCTATACTCATTCATCCAGTAGCTCTATTTAAGCTCTTGCCTGAGGCTCTGGTCCCTGCCTGAGCTGCAACACAGGTGTACCTGCCCAGCAAACTGGTTTTGCTGGAGGGACTACAGACTGACAAAGATGGTAGCCTTGTATCATGTACCCTGGATTGACACTAGACCTAAGACACAGGATGGTTTCTGAGCCATCTCCTACTGTTCCTTCCCAGCTGGACTCCTTGGATCAGGCTAATCACCTTGACTTGTCCAAGGCTGCTGGTGGACCCTGTCACTATCACCACCCCATCCTGCTCAGGTCCTGTGGGACTGCACCCCGGTCGGTGAGCTCCCGTGGTTAACCTCAGGATCCAATCTTGCTGCTCCCTGACACTGGATATCACACAAAATAAGGGGGAAAAAAACACTACAGAATTCTCACAATCATATTTTTATGTGGGAATCTATATAGGAAATCATTAATTATGCCATATACCAAAAGCGGATGATAACTTTCACTAAATTTTCCCAGAATGTTTCCTTCTCAGCTTAGGAACAACTTCCAGCCACCTCTGATACATTGCCAGAAATTCACCCCTCACAGAACAACAAACACCATATGAAACAAGACCACACCAAAGCAATCAACACAAGAACTTCCAACACCTCTGTCTCTACACAGTAATGAGCCTGTCAGTTGTTGCAAAATGCCTCACTGCCTGCTAACTCATCACTTCTATGGGAGTTACTCAGCTATCTCCCACAACCCGATGACTCCTCTTTGTTCCAAGTAGCTTAACTACTCTTTTCCTACAAGCTGAGTAATGTTAATTAAGCTGTTCCAAAATAAGTCATTTCCAGTCTGGTTTAAACCTGATGTTCACTGGAATTGTGCAAGAGCTGAAACAGTTAGACATCTTAAAGATATATCGCATATAGAGAGATATATCCTCTAAATATATGTCAGTTTAGTAAAAGATTTTTTTTTCTTACTATAAGCTTTACCTCTGTAACCAAACAGAGGCCCTTAGTAACATCTGGATTACTAGTATTTCTAAGCTTTACTGGAATTAGGCTACCTGAAAATAGTATTCCTAGAGCAATCGTTATTTCAAAAGAAAAGATTTGGAAGATCATCTCAGAAAATCAGTAAAAAGATGCATGTTGGTCCTCAGATACCTTAGTCATGAGAACTGCACAGGAAGCTATGCAGAACAAAGGTATAAGAAAATGCTGTAAGTATAACACATGCACTTATTTTCACTGAATGCAAAACTGGGGGCCTAAGTAGGCTAGAATTGAAAGCAAAAAATATTTATTCAGCATTTTAGTTCACCACTCACTTTCCGAGACTTACAGAGTAAAGGCATGTCTGTCAGTAGGGAAGGGAGCTAGGTTTCACACAGTTTCTCGGTATAGTTTCACCACCTGCCTGTGCGCTCTCAGGCCAGTCACTTTCCCTCTCTAGCTCGAATGCATCACTTTCCATGAGAACATTATTGTGCTGCAGCAAACATAAATGTAGTAACACGTGTGAAATATTCCGCTGCAGCTTTACTGCTGATTCTTACTTACCCACATTAAAAATAGTTTTCTCTTACTAGAACTTACTACTTATTAGAACTTACTAGAACTACTAGAAGCCTTACTAGAACTTACTAGAACCCAATTTGTATCAGCATGTAGTTTTCTTTCCTTCGATAAATATTTTTCAAGTTTTTTTCACTCTTAAGAACATATTAATAAATTCTCCTTGGAAAAGGAGAATTCCCAACATCAACTCTATGTTAGAAGTAATCGTGAAAGTTTTGAATGAACTGAATATGGTTGTTCCCTTTTACTTTTCCGTATCACCTGTGTAGTCCGTTTCACAGATTTCTATGTACATCGGGAAATTCCAGGATGCCTCTACGTCATTTGCTCTGGTGACTTAAGAGCCTAAAACAACCACAGGCTGTGTGACAGGCAGCACGACGCATACGAGCTGTGAGCAGTGACACCTTGGGAACGTGTGCGCAGTGAGCTGCGAACAGAGTACTGACACCCTGTTGACGGTCAGCTGGATGTTAACAAACAGGAGGATAAATCGGCGCTGTTGGGGCTCCAATGCGAGATGCTAAATGGCATTTGGAAAGCGGACCGCCTTCCATCAACAGCCGTGAGCGCTGTTCCCAGGCAGCGCTCCTGGAGCTCGACCGCATTTCCAGGGGTGCTCGAAGACCTACAGAGCGTCACTCGGGCGTCACCTCCCTGGGTACCCCGTGAAGTGCGGACATCTCGCCCCTTACTAGGCTCTTGTTACGGGTACACAACGCTTTGCCGCCCAGAGTGCAGGAAAATGGGGGGAGAAGGGAAAGGAGAGAGGGATTCCGGCGTGCGGGAAAGATGGGACCCCGGCTGCCATCCCGCGGAGGCGCGGGCTTCACCCACCTCGCGGATCCTCTTCTGGTCCCGGCCCCCGCCCCGTGTCGGCCCCGCCCCTGCCCGGCCCATCGCGCCGCCGCGGGCAGACGCGCCCGGCCAGCTCC
>VXAY01007484.1:1460679-1482948 GCA_013399855.1 Oxyruncus cristatus | reverse complement strand
ATGTTAGCACAGTGGTTATGCAATTTGAGTTTTGTGTTCATTCTTCAGCTAGAACATTAAGGGAGTAGTAGTGCATGCTGCTAAAAATTCTTACCCATATGCTATTTATATATATATATATATATATATATGTATTTTGAATGATGGATGTAGCATAGCTATTTAATGTTTAAACACGGGTAGCATACTGAGTAAAATACTTGTCTCTTTTAAAAACAAGCATCATAAACCTGGACTATATTACTGGCATGCATCCTTTTTAAAGAAAAAAAAAAATTGACTCAGGCAGTCAGGGTTTGTTTAGTGTGATGTTCGATGAAGCCCAGCTGGTCTTTTGGGGGAAAACTAATTAGAGAAATAAAAGATAAAAGGACAGATGTTGCTATATTCTTTCATCTTAACTCTGTTTGTAAAATAGTATAGGTAAGATTTTTCAAAGACAGAGAAGGACAGATTGGTGCCTGATTTATGTCAGCTTTCCAAAATTCTCCAGCTGCCTCCAGACTCCCACTGATGTTTTGAAATTACTGATGCTAAATACATTAGGAAAGATAGGTCTGGAGATTAAACAGACTTTACTGTTAATGGTATATCACCAAGGGCTATAATCTTGATAAAATAAGAAAAAAAGGATTGCTAGTAGGAAAGAAGGGTGGGGAGAAGTAATGTGCAAATGTGCTGAAATCCCTCATAGTGTTTGGATGTTTTGTTTTTTTTCATGACTCAGGTTTTCTGTAGGGTAATTTGATACCCATGGAATAAGTACCATCTTTGTGTAACATTGTTTCATAATGTTACACGTGGAACAATTAGCCATTATATTGTTCAGAAACAGAAGCTGCTTTGACACTCAGAAATCATGGCTGAAAAAAACCCCACAGAAAATCAACTGCTTGACACTTGCATTCAGATTCGTCTTTCTTTCGATACTGCTTATATTAGGAATGCAGTTACCAGGTGTGGTTTCATGTCATATAATGTAGGTGGTTTCCATATAGACATTTCATTGCTTATTTCCTACAATGAGGAACAATTTGATATTTATAGATCATTGTGCCTTTGGGGAGTTTACCTGTCACTATTAAAATGTACCCTGAATTTTATCTGATGTATTTTACACATGCTTCGTAGAGGAACTGAATTTCCTAATTGTAACAAGGTAAGTACGTGAATATAGTACTCCAGCTCTTCCAGCTCAATGAATGCTCATTTCAGAGTGTATCCTGGGGTTATGGCACAATGCAGTTACAACATTAAAGAACAGGAAAACAACATTTACTATTGAGACTGTATTAGGCTGTTTCAGTAGTTTTAATGCTAAATGTCTCAGTACTGTTGTGTAGGCCAGTTCCTTTCTGAATGCTTACACTGTTGTACTTCTGTTTTTCTCAGAAGTTTTTAATGTTCATATCAGTACTGGAAGCTGTGATATTTATATCTTAGCAAAGACAGAGTTCTGTATGTAGCTTCTCATGTTTTACACCTCACTTACAAGAATATTATTCTATAGAAGCGTTTTAGATACCGTGGATAAAAAAAGCAGAAATTGAATATCAAGTTTACTCTGCAATTGAGATGAAACTATTTTTTCAGTTATTTTGGTTTTACACAATTTTAAGAAACCCTGCGTGTAATTAAACATTTGAACGTCCATAATAAAAAGCTTTTGTGGTGTTTAAAATGAACTCAGCTTGTGTGAGGAATAATATAGAAATAATGCAGAAGTAGACAGCTGCAAAGGGATCTTTTTCTCTCTAGAATTCTTTCATACATAAAAGCTATTTGCCTCATACTGTCTGCATAGAGAAATGTTAGTTGCATAACAGGCTCATGTTGCTTGTTACTTCCTTCTCATAAAAATAACTAATTGCTTTAAAATCATTCTCTCTGGCTGCCTTCCACTAAGATTCTAAGGATTTTGCTATAAATATCAATCCCTATTATTTGTGAATTTTGCATCATGGTATTTTTACTCTGAACAGTACATTAATGCTTTCTGAGGAGGGAAGGGCAAGCAAAGTTAAAGACAATAAGTGTCAATTACACTTGTGAAACAGATTTCCAATCTTTGTTTTAACCTTGGCAAGACAGATCACTACTAAATAGGTCATATAAGCCAGTAAATTTACTTTAGTTGAACTTTTATTGTGGGTGGGAAAAAAAGAACCTTAAGTTTCACATAAATACAGAATTCTCTGGTAATTTTTAATATATATGGAGGCTTAGTAATGCTAGTGTTTCATTCAAAAGCAAATTTAAGATTAAATCATGACTAAAATTGGAGGGGGGGAATTCTAATGCAAAATGTTATTGAAAAGCTTTGTTGTCTGAAAAAAAGGGTGCTTCAAATTGAAAGTTACTCTTGATCCAGAAGTTTGTTGCATTTTAAAATACTGTAAATTAGGCATCATTCTATGGAATTGGATAGTGTTATCAAAAAAAAAAACCAACACCCTTCCAAAAGTTATCCAGGTTTTCTTTACAGCCTTCCCTTTAAACCATTCATGACCTTGAGGCCAGAAATCAGAAGTTAGGTCTTTCCAAAGGAAAGTCTGTATGCAAGCCTGGATACCCATGCAGTGGCATTTTCATTGTTACTCTGCCATTCTATTTGGGCATGATATGTGCTATCTTACTCCATGAGTATGCAGGTTATTATTTTTATGTATTTTTCTGTGTGGTATCACAAATAAAAATTCCCAGGTGTGTCCACCAGTACTGCTCATCTGACCGGTACCACTCAGCCCACCGTCACCAACAGGTCTGTCGTCTTGACAACTCAGCCTGCCAAAACCAGCCAGACAATAAGATTCACCACAACTTCATCAGTCACATCATCACAAATCAATATTACAGTGGTGACCACTCCCAGGATTTCTTCCACTTCTGTAACAGGTGAGTTCACAGTTGAGGAAGCTCATAAAGGTTTGTATGCACATTCATACAGGTTGTAGAATGGTTAGTTTTATAGTAGTGTAACAAAAAGAAGAAAGAAGGCATTTGTGTGCTGAAAAAACAAGACTGAAGTGGGATTTCATTACTAACTTGGCTACAATAACGTTGCTCTGAGCACTCTGCTTAATGAAAAAATGATTCACTTAACCTGAGAGACCTGGCATGTTTAGGGGGAAAAAAACAGGCAAGTAGTCTGAACCAGCAGCCACCAGCACAGAGATTAGCAGTGTTAAGGAGAAAGTCTGGATTTGGCATACAACTTCTGTATTTATTCAGCTCTCCTTTCTGCAGTTTGAACTTGAACTCATCTCTAATACTTCCTTCCTCACAGCTGACCTGTATCTCAAAATATGTCTACTGGCTTGGTAAAAAGACCGAGTTCCATTAGCAACGTAATGATTTTTATCCCTAACAGAGGACGGAGCATGACAATGCATGAGTCACACCTTATGTAAAATTGTCAAATACAGTTTAATAGTACCCTTTAATAAAAACCAGTGAGCACAGAATTCAGTATTTCCTTGCAGTTAGCTGCTTGCTCACATCGCTTCATGCTTACACTTCTAAACAGATTAGGGTTGCACACGTATCAGTGGAGCATCATTGGGTAGGTAAAGCTGTCACCAGCAGAACTTTTAGTTGACCGTGTAACACTATCTGTAGCAAGTACAAATAGAAATGGGCACAGACTGTGACTTTCAGTGGGAGTTTGCAGCACATGTAACCAGTTTTAACAGTGGAACAGCTATAGTCTATCTGTGATTATGTTGTCTATATCAATACTTGTGTTGGGCTGCAGAGCTGGTCTCACTTGGGACAGTGAGGGTACAATTCCCAATTCCATGAGACAAGGTAAAGCGATCCAACAGCTCATTGCCACCAAAATTGTTTTACTCACACCGTGTCACCATACTGACTGACTTGGTGGCTGTTGGACCCCTCTTGCAGGCTGTCTCAGTATGCTCATCTGAATAAAAGCAACTTCCTTTTATGCTTGTGTTAATTCCAGGCCAGTTCAGAGAGTTAAATTTGCTCATGGAGGGTATGAAAAACACTAGAACACCCTAAGGAAGGGCAGGAGCTCCTTGTGTTGAAGGAGGGGAGACCAGGGGGAAGAAAAGGCAGGGCAAAGAGGGACATGGAGAGGAAAAGGGGTAGTCAGTCTTTCAAAGACAGCAAGCAGTTGGATCAGCTGCTCCCGTGTCACTAGAATGTGGTACTTTAAACCAGAGCCCTAGGTTTCAGCATGCTTGGCTGGTATCTTGTCAGGTGATCTTTGTTAAATTTGTCTGATGGGGTCTTTAGATGGTATGTCAGTGGGGAGGGCAGGATATAGAGGAATCCCTCAAAACACAATTTTGCAATCTCTCTAAAAGGTGCCTTTTGTTTTCTTTTCAGCCACATCAAAATCTGAGGCTGTCATAGCCAAAACCTCCAGGTTCGATATGGGCAGTTTTGTCGGTGGCATTGTGCTGACCCTTGGAGTCCTAGTTATTCTCTACATCGGATGCAAAACCTATCACTCTAGAAGAGGCATTCAGTACAGAACCATGTAAGTTCACAAGGGATTGTTCCTTATCCATTTATTACTTTCTTGAAGGGAACAGGACAAACAGAATGGGCAGAATGAACTCTGATACATTTGTTTAATGTACATTATATTAATCTCATTTAGCGATTTAACTGTGATGTTTTGTCTTTCACCATTTCAGCTATTCCTCATTAGTATTATGCCTCTCTTCTGTGTTTTTTTTTCTCTGATGTATTATATAATTTTTTTTAAGGATCTTTGTCTTTTAGCTATTCCATGAATAGTTAACAATTCATTGAAACTCTTTCTGTAAATTTGCAAGATTTCTGGCTCTTCTTGACACTTTCTCCTAGTGTCAAGAAGACACCATTCATTCTTTAATGTTTTCCTCCCTCTTGCTGTTACTTTTTTTGTAGTGAAGTTCATTAAAAATTGTACCATCTCACTTGCTATTTATACTCAGCTCTACTCAGTTTTCTCCCAGGCTTCTGTACTTGCCCACATTTAATTTAAGACTGCTTTTTTTTCCTACTGAGTATCATCTGTCTCAGTCAAGAAGCTTGTTTTAAATGAGGTGATGTCATTAGACTGTTGGGATATTGGTGTTCAGGCCTTTTGTTTTCTCTCCATCTTGACTCCTGCTTAGTGGTCATGGAATTAAATCAGTCGTTGCTGCACATTTACCTGCAGTGGTGTTTGTTAGTGATATTGTAGGCTTCAGATCAACAGAATCTTTAAAACACAGGGAACCTGCTGCTGAGCTTGTACAGTGGCTTTGGTTAACTGTGGCTACTGGGTGTAGGGAAGACAGATAGGATAAACATGCCTGAGCAACAGCTGATGTAGAAATACGTGAATGAAATGTGAAAGGCAAGATGTTAATAAGGCCACTGAAGCTGGAGAAGTGTTGACCAAATGAAATGGTTCAGTTAACTTCAGGCTTGGCTCATAGAGGACTGTGCCAGATCAAGGTGCCCTTAACCCTTCTTAGCAAGGTGGCCTCTGCTCACAAAATAACCTTCTCAGCAGCAGCTGGGTGGCTCTTTCTCAGGTTGACTGTTGCTTGTTGTGCAAAACATTAATTACTGTGTTTCTATTCCAGTGATGAACATGATGCCATCATTTAAAGAGACTTCAGGGAAGACAGTGTTGGAAACCCACCCTGTCACAGCTTTGTAACTTACTTCTGAAAGAGTTTTTCATAAAGATGATCACAGTTTCTAAACCTGCCGATGTGACCTTGCGAAATGTTGAAGTTTTTTAAACATCCTGATTTTTTACATTGGCTTTTATAAGAGTAAGAGGATCTCAGCACTTTGTAGAGACAGTATTTTCTTCTTCCAGTATTTGTAGCCACATTTAAAGAAAATCACATATTGAGTCCTTTTAAGGTACACACACAGGTCTCTGAAATAGCTAAATACTAGCACAGGTGATTACATAATTGCAATTCCAAGTAAGTTCAGGGTTTGGGGGTTTTTCCTAAAATTTTGTATTAAATTGTATTTATTTTGAAGTTTGATGTGAACTTTAGTTTAGAAATTTTGGATTTTGAACAACGCAGTTAATTTTTAATAAAGGGGGTGTGTTTAGCTAACTGTATAGAAGGTGTGATGAGTAAGTGTCAGTCATTAGCTCACCAGTGACTTGCAGATACTTTCCTTAATAGCCTGTACAACAAGACAAGCTGCAGGAAGCATGGACAGACTGGAGATATCCATCCATGACCCTTTTCTCTAAAAGCTTCTTTTTTCTAGCATGTCCTAATGAAGCTTGTGCAATTGAAGATAAAATAAGGGTTGAAAAAAGTAATTGTGCCATCATAAATAAAAAAAAATACAAAAATTGCTTCTCAGAATTGGCATTTAAATTGAACGTGGCAGTCGCTTGAATCATGGCTCTTGATCTTTATTATTACAAAACTATGCAGTGTTTTAGTAGCATTTGATAATCATTGAAACTTGCATAGAGAAGGGGAAAACTATAAGCGTTTTAGAAAACTATAAACCGCATTTTTACAGCTGTGTTCAGAACTTAATACCGCTGCACATGTGTACAGATATCTGGTCAAAAGCCCATCTGAAGGTTATGGGACATCTTTCAGAAGACCTTTAGATTAAGGCCCAAATGTACTGGAGGACCTGTGCAGGATGAATGGTGCAGCTCCCACATCACTTCTTTAGTTACTTGAGGTAAATCTGCTGACTTCAGTGGATGGGCTCCTGATTTACACTGGTGTAAGGAAAACTAGAACAAGGATCAGGAAACACAGGCTTGCATTTTCTTATGTCACTGAGTAATTGTTCAGTCTTGCTCAGGCTCCACTTGTTGACCCCTCCCTGGTGAAAAGGATTGGTGTGGTGGGGCTTGACTGTCCTGGTTGCTGGCACTAGTCCCTCATGCAGGGCACAGATGGGAGATGGTGACAGGTGAGGAAGGTCACAATGGGAACTGCATCTAGGTCTGTCAGGGGGCTGGGGAACAATTCATCAGGGGAAATATAAGTACAGCTCTGAAATAGGTTCATTTTTTTGTTAAACAATAGTTTATTCTGACATGCAGTGTTAAGGAGGCAATATGGATTTTTTTTTCCCTTTTTTTTACTACTCCATGTGAAAAACCATGGCTAATGAATCATCTCACTAGCACACCTGAAAAAGGGGGTACAGGGCTCTTTCATTTTTTTACCAAGATTGAGGTACAGGGGCAGAGAAAGAGTGATTTGAAGTAACTTTTGTAGTTTTTATTACTTGTGGTGGTTGGTAGAAAATTACTGGATTTGACTTGAAGAGTTAGGGAAACAATTCTTTCCTAGAACTGTAATTCCTTACTCTGTAGAAATTAAGACAATTAAACGCTACTCAATTACTGGGATTGTCTCACCTCTGTTGTCCAGATAAATAAATAAAATTAAATCTCTGGAATTACATACATTTCAGTTGAATTTTCATAATTCCCCTCAATCTTTTCCACAGTCATAACCATGAAATAAGAAGTGTTCAATGTATATATTTTTATCCAGTAGAATACCAGACCTAGTGCATTTTTGACCAGCTCAATCATTTCTAATGTATTTTGTAATCCCATTACTACAGTAAAGCAAAAGTATGTGCTCAAGATTTCATAGGTGTCAGTGCAAATATAAAACGTGACCTCCTTTCAGGTGTTTGGATACTAGACAAAATCCCTTCCCCATTGAAGTCTCTTTTCCCCTTACTTCTCTGGTGATTAATTATTCCAAATTCAGTTGTAAGTTCATATTCATTTTATGCAACAAGTTTTTTGCATAAATTGTTCCTTACCTCGTCTAGGTATACTTATGCTACAGTCACTCAGCCTTTCATTAACTTGATTTATTGATATTGTGAAGATGATTTAATTGTTTCTAGTCTATCCCCTCTCCAGGACTGTGTGTCTGTTTTGTCATTAGTACCGACGGCTGAGCAATGCAGTTCATAGTTCCGTTTTGCTTAGGAACCCCTCTGGTGACACATCACAGAACTGCATTTGCAGTATCACATTTTAAGCCCATCACCAGCATTCAGTTCATTATTACAGCTCTTTTGCACTACCCTTACCCTCATTTTTTATCCTTAAAACTCATGGGTTTGTGCTTCATGTTAAAATGTATTTCATTAAATATTGCGGCTGGGGAGGTCATCCAATGGCTACAGAACATAGCCACCTTAGGTCAGCTATCATGAATGTTACTTTGGCCCTTCAAACACGTCAAGATCAGCCTCACGGTCGCATCTTTGGACTGCAGCATTCTGCCTTCCTCCCACAGGTTTTCCCTTTTCATGCAACTCTCCTTTAGCCTATAATCCAGTACCAAATCACAGCACTTCCAGCTTAATTGTAGTGATGGGGCCCTGTATCAAAAGCTTCAAAGCAGTCCAGAAATGGTGCTTTATTTGGGGTTTACTTGAAAAAAAACCTATTGAAGCAAGATCACATTACTGTGATAATATTCAGTTACTTGAAAATTTGTAAATCTTTCATACCTTTCCTTTTCGTTTAGCGACTGTTAAAGCTCTTACATATTCATGCCACCCTCATTTTGGCAATACTGTCATTTTGTTGTTTATATCTTTCTCAATAGAGTATGTTAAGAATTCTGTGTAAGTCTTCAGGGCAAAAACAAAGTGGAACAGCATCAGAGACTGGAAATTGCCAGGATAACTCAAGAGGGTAAGAATTTAGCTGTGATATGGAAGCAGATGGAATGAGCATGGACCTGTACAGAATGTAAACATGTTCTCTAGACAACCCTGAAGGAGTCCCAGTTCATGTAGGACTGAGACAGCAGTCTTAAAAACCAGGAAAGTTGTTAAAATGAATTTAGGAATTTGCATTTTACAGTCCTCACAAAATACCTAGACCCAGGGACTTGCAATTCCTCATGTTGATACTGCAGTCTCTAAGCTTTAGCTTGCTTTAAAATTTAGTGTTTGATTTACTTAAGACTGGCACAATGATTAATTTTACCTTTCAGTGTCAGGTTATCCCCATACATCAAAACATCCAATTCAGGAACTCTGAAAATAGAAAAAATAAAAGGGACTCCAAGTTCTGGGGGCTCTTAAGTGTTCTTTTAGGACACCAAGAGGAAATACATTCTCACTCTTATACTCAAAATGTTGAGTGTGTCTGTTGTTTGACTGACCTTCTCCACATCAAGTTCAAAGTAGTTGGGAAACTAAGGTGTTGTACCTCCCCAGCCCTGAGGTGATGGGTACTTCTAAAAGTGTTAGCAGAAAAACTCCCTACCTCATTTTCCTTGACAGGGTTCATAAAGAAAAGCAAGGAGTGTGCGTACAAGCGAGTTTTTCTCTTATTGATCGTTGCATATATGACTCTTCTAAAGACTATATTCTTCCCTTAGAATTGAAGTTATCTTCTCCTGGGCAAATCACAGCCTTACCTCCTGTCCTACACTCTGTAAGTACCAAGTACTTCACTTCTCTATTTGCCAAAAGAATACAGCATCAGTACGTCAAGCTAAACAGATCCAAAAGAAAGATCTTTGTTCTGACTAAATTTACACACTGTAACATGTGAGCTTAGAAAGTTTGGCAAGTTCTCCAGCTTTTCCCTAAAAAAATTTCACCAGGCCAAAACCAAATGTGAAGGACACTGCTAGGATACTACTTATTGTGCAAACAATTTCCTGCTATGT
The DNA here is from genome assembly GCA_013399855.1 of Oxyruncus cristatus. Classification (NCBI taxonomy): domain Eukaryota; kingdom Metazoa; phylum Chordata; class Aves; order Passeriformes; family Cotingidae; genus Oxyruncus; species Oxyruncus cristatus. The sequence continues at coordinate 1,473,283 of VXAY01007484.1, read as the reverse complement.
TACAGCATATTTTGGTCTCTCAGAAGAGAACAACTCTCCTCCCAGATCCTGCTGTGTTATTTTCAGAAAATGTTTAGAGTGATGTTCCTCCTTGCGCAGGATGTGTACAATACCCCAGACTCTTAAGCTTGAAGGGTCCCATGCCAGCAGCCATTAGTGAGAAGGGTGGGCTGGAGCATCAGTAACCATTGGGATCACATTTTCAACTAAGAACAGCACCAAAGGAGTGGCAATTTAATGCAGTACTGACCTCCAGAGCAAGAGTGACAGCAATTACCTATGAAGTAGTTCAACAGAACAGAGAATACCTATGTCCAGAATACATCTCCTACCTGAACTGAGGTGGGTGGTCAGAAAAGTGAATTTTCAAGTTCCATCCATCTGCAACTTAAAATGTGACACTGCACACCCCAGCCTCATAGACTACAGCTGCCACAACACAGAAGGCACATGAACACACTATTTATAATTTTCATGTGCTTCTCTTTCGATGTCTTGTGAGGAATATAGCAAAGAACTAAGTTCTGAGACCATGGCACTATGGAGCTAATACACTCTCTCAGTCAGAAAAAGCAGTAATATAAAGATTTTTCTTTTTTATCATGCTAATGGAGTTCCTAGGTATTTCCTATATGGCCATTCATTTCAGCATGTAAGAGCAGAGCTCTGTTGACTGGTGGCAGTACTAGAACTACATGCTGTCTTCAGTTTGCTTTTAAACACTGACCAGGAAGCCCAGTGCTCTTCAAACAGACAAGAAAGATAAGCATTCAGTCAAAAAGAGAACACCAACAAAAATTCAGGAAACTGCTAAGTAATTACAATAAAGCTTCATGGCGCTTGCTTCACAAAACATGCAGCTGCTACTTGGGAAGCCTCTGTATCTTGCAGTATCACAAGATAATTCAAGTATCAGAAACTGCAACTGCTCCAGATCTGTTGCAGATCTGATAAGCTTCATTTCAGCAAAGAAATTCCTCATTTATGGGAGCTGGGAATATTGCCGTCTATCTTCCTCTTAGAGCAAGTCTGACCACTGAACTCCAGTGATACCAAAGTTCACATCCTCTACACTCCCTAAGCCATGCAAACACACGCTGTCAGCTCAAGACAAGCCATGGACCTGAAATCCTGACATGTTGCTGTCCAAGTATTTGAGCTGCTTGGTCAGCACAGCTGCAGAGCGTGCTTGCAGGGGGGGAAGCTGTTTACTGCTGTTTAACCCAGCCAGAGCTCTGGAAAATGCTTTCAAAGAAGGAAGTGGGCACAGAACAAAGTGTGAGCATGGTCAGCTGGTTCTGTCACTTGATCCTCTCCAAATAAAACACTAAGCAGACTGTTCTCCACAGTTTAACATTTTGCCAGGGTCCTGTTTGCAATGTGCTACAACTAGCTTGATTAGCGCTTTCTTGCAATAGTACTGACGAGAGAGCATAACCGCTCACATGTACAGCATTATTGAGCAGGGCACCCACAAGTCATTACAGTGGGGTGTAGCAGAAAGCCAAACCCTAGATAAGCCTTCCTGACAAAACAAGGTCAAAAGTCTTGCCCATTAGTTTCTAGATCAGGTTCTTCCACTTCTCAGAAAGTGATTCAGGTACCTAGATGCAGACAGGCAGTGCTGTTTGAAGCTGCCCAGGACATTCAAAACACTGACCAACCAGGGCTGACAGGTACATTGCAGGTCCTGAGATACCCTCAGGCATCACAAATGACAATGAACACCTGAAATACAGAGGGCTTCTTTTTAAAGCCCTCTATATACTCTCATCTGATCTATATGTAGTTAACTGGAACATCTGAGAACTCTAACCCCCTACAGTTCTAAAAAAAAAAAAAAAAACCTTTTTAACCATTGCTTAAAAAGTGTGCCTGCTACTGTTTTCCTACCATGTTTTCCCCTATCCTCTTCCTTGTTCAGAAACGACACTTACCTTCTAACAATTCCACATTCTTCAGGTGAGCCTTACCTCTCCAGCTCCCCCTGCAGATTCATCTTAATCTGTAGAAAGGATACTTTTAAAGACATTTCAAAACCAGAAAGGCAAAAGTATGTTAAGCAGAGCTGTTTAAATTACGTTAGGTTGAAACATTTACACTTTCAATAACAAAAATAAAGGGAAGATATGTACACATAATAAATTTGGGCGAAAGTCTACATTTCAAAGAATTACAGCAAGCCAATCTACAGTTAAAGAATCCAGGTCTGAAGACTGAGAGGTCCACACTCAAGACCCTAGACAAAACTCCACCACTGCAGGATCTGATGCTGTTATCCTGGCAGTATTCTTCCACTGTTTGACATGAAATCCTTCCAAAATACCTACAAACAGAGGTGTTCATAGGCATCTACTGTGAACACAGGTATCTACTAAGTCTAGGCATACAAAGTTGAAAAGGGTAAAGCAAGAGTCAACTGGTAAGGGAATAGGAGTTCCTAGACTACGAGCTTATAAAACAACACTTCAGGGTGGGCTGGAAGATCGTACTATTTAATTGCACAACCACTATAAAGTTCCAAACACAGAAAAATAGCTTTTACATTTAATCATTAGCACAAAGACTGTAGAGCTACCCTCTGCCCCATCTTCAAGGTGATGAGGACCAGGGTTTCTATCCTTTGAAAAATCAAGACAGAAGAAAGTACCAGATGCTGTTGGGGTTTGGGGGGGGGTTCTGTTTGTTTTTAAATAAAGAGGGAATCACCAAGCAGCACAGAAGCTCACTTCAAAAAGGAAAGACAGACAAATGGAATTAAGTTTTATTGTACTTTGGAGGCAAACCACCCCAAAATTTTGTCAGGAAAAGATAGCATTCTGGTTTACTGTAGTCTACAGAGAAAAGCCAACAATGGGAATAGAGTAAACAAACACTCCTTTGAGAAGCAGAAATATTTTAATTCAGTTTTCATATAAACTATTAGTAATATACATTACACTAGTATCAAGACATGAAAAAACTTCTAAAATTCCTGCTGTTCCTGCAACAGTTAGCCTCTTTTCTCCTCAAGTCCAGAAGAAAGCCAAAACAAGAGTAGCTAAAGTTAATATTAATTATTAATAACAGCAATCTTAATATTATTTCCTCACATCCACATGGAGGAAACTCCTCTCATGAGTTGTGCCAAGCTCCATCTTAGGAACTCAAGCAAAAGGATTTTTTTATTCAAAGTGACACTAGTGTAACTATTTTCCCTATTCAGAAAGGAACATCACAAAAACCTCACCCTAATATTGACGTGGTTTTATGAACAGAAAAGAGTCTGGCACCAAAGGCCTAATGTGCTCATAATGATGATACACTTTACTATTACACAACTGTGTTAGATGTTGATTAATCACCTGTACCACAATTTTCCATTCTTAAGACACTGCTGGCTTAAGCTTCAGCAGTTGGAGGATGACAGGAACAAAGACATTTTGCAAGTTTCCCTCTTTACGAAAGAAATGTACGGACTGTACCCTTTATTGTCCCCCTGCAAATAGGGCATTTTCTAAGGGATGGTGCACATTCTTTGCATACCACTAAGTGACCACATGGAATAAAAACAATAGAAACTTCTTTGTCCATGCAAACTTTACATGTTCTTTCCTCTTGCAGCCTTCTTAATTGTTCTTCCATAGGCAAACCTGGAAAAAAATAGTTAACTTTTTGTCAGCCTGCATGTGTGTATATACTATATCAAAATATATTTACAGTATAGCCATGCTCAATTTCACCCTTTATTTCACCATCTGTACTCACTAAATATAGATGGCAGTAAGAAAATAAGAACATTTTCCAGAGTTCAGAAGTGGCATGCAAGGAACCAGTCTGTACTTTCCACTTCTGAGAGATGACAGACAGCTCAGGGTTGGAGGCCAACCAGTGTTTACATTTTAGCAAATGCTGTACTTGTCTTGCTTGGATATCAGAAACACAGAGCACAGCCTGACTGGTGGAAATGAGCTATATCCAGGCTTGTAAACTTTTCTGCAGTCTGTTAACAGATTAAACTACAGGACTAAGAACCAGAGTAAACTCGATCCCATGGCTGACAAGTGTTTATGTACCCAGCTGTTGCATCAAGCTTAGGTCTCAGGATACCTATAACCCACAATGGAAAAGCAGAGATGAGCCCTGCTGTGGAATGCTAACCAACTACCCATTCTCCAGTCTTTACTAAATACCTGAACGTGAGCTTGTATCAAGATCAAGTCCAGCATGTGCTTCAATTGTTGAGCTCTAGAAACCTCTGTATCATATGCTGCAAAACCATATGTAAGGCACAGGATACAGCTTACAGCTGACAGAACTTGCTTGCAAGTCTGCACATGCGCTTAACTTTTGGTTAACTTTTTCAGTCCATTTTACTAAAGCAGAATTAGGGAGAGGGTAAAGCATAAAACCTACTTCTTAACCAATGTAAGTTTTTTTATGTTAGCTAGTTGTTCCACAATACCCTTTAAGATATGAAGGCAGAATTTAAGGTACCTGAAACATCTTCTGTGGGAACATACTTCATGTTCTTCTCCACTGAAACAGGAGAAAAAAAAATCCTTGTCATTTGACTAATCGATATTCAGACAGCATCTGTTTGTTTCTTTTTCTTCAGGTTGCTATGAGAGCACTGGTTAGACTTCTATAAAATTATATCTTTTACAAACCAAAGAAAACCAGAGAGACATACCAAATAAATCTTTGTAGAGCACAGGGTCACAATCTCGTAGACAGTTTCTGAATATGCTGGCTGCTTCATTTCCTTTCACTAAAATTGTATCTATCAGTTCCCTTGCTTGCAATGGTGTCTGAGTCTTCTGCTTAATGACATCATGCTCAGGTTCTGTTATCACTTTAGCTGATAATAAACTCCCAAGGATGGGAAGTACACACGTTAAACGTTGGAATAAAGCCATTCGATTCTTGCGGATTAAGCATAAATCATCTGGAACGTAAGGGGGGGATTAGATATTTGTTAGAAATACACTACTCCAAGTTTCACTTCTTTTTAACAATAATTGATACATTCTTTACGCTCTATTGGAAATATCTGCTTATTACACATCATTAATAAAGCCCTCAGTAAGTTTCAGTGGTATTCAAGTAATGAACAGACTTAAAAAAACCACATAAAAGCAGTTTCTGAGCCAAAGCCTTTTCACCCAGGAAACCTCCTGCTCCCATCTCTAGGTTAAATGATCTGAGGGAAACTTGTCTAACTCCACACTAGCGAGACTTACACTCTACAGAGAACTGCAAATAAAAAACACCTCTGCATAACACCAGTGCTAACTTATCAACAACCAAGAGGTTAACTTTAGTCAATGCAGGCAAAATCATGTCTGTACGTAGAAGAAAGCTCTTTTAAGAGAAGAATTCCAACAGAATTATGGACACCCCAGAATAACCAGCACAACCAGACTCTGGAGACTTCTTTCAGTCTACCACAAACAACAATAAAAAAATTTCCATTAGGATCTAATGCTGAATCCATCCATATTTTTGATAGGAATGAGACTAGGAAACAAGCAGCCTTAATTCAATTTATAATTGTGAAGTTTTATTATTCTTCACAAGCTCAAAACCAGAAGGATTTCTTTAGGCTGCGAAACTTCTATGGTATTGAAGCTACAGGAAATGTTAAAGACATCAAATAAACACTAAATTGCTGACGTACATGGGCTGAGTCAAACACAGTAAAACATATCTTTGGCCATCTTACAGAATCTGAATTTGTAGAAGTTTATGGCCTCCTCTAGGAGGTGGATATGGTGGCTTACTGATTCAAGCAGCTTAAAGAGCAGGCAAATTTGGACAAAAAATTAGTAGTGTGTGTGAAGTATTTTATTAACAGCAATATAAGGGCAGACAAATTAAAAGAAAAATGGCTTCAGAAAGAAGAAGTGATTCTGAACCCTTGGCCCCTGGTATGAACCATTCTCCTAAAAGGGAATGAAACAATTCCCAGACTGCTAGTTCCACATAGATATCCCGACAATGCTTTTAGAGAAGCTGATTCTTACAGCAATTAAACTAAATCACTTATTGAATACAAACAAATATGGAAAACCTATATATACTATAAACCACTTCAAATTTCCCTTTTATTTATGCCTTATACGTACCTGATGCCACTTCTTCTAATTGTTTTTCTTTCTCTTCTTCAATCTTCTCATCTTCAGCAATGAGCAGATCAGACACAAGATCATTAACAGTCTTGTAGTTTTCTCCAGTTGCCAAGATTTTACTTTGCACTGTTTGCTTTATTAGCCTTCTACTGAATCCCATCTCCAAGGCAGCTTTAATAACAGGCGTGTTCATCATGATTGCATCTTCTGAGTGACTCTCTCCAGGGCCAAAACGAATAACTAATCAAAGAGGAAAATCACCGTGTATAATATAAAGAATAAAATACCTATACAACGCAGAAGTCGGACACATCAACATTACCTACACGCATGAACACCTGGCAGTAAAAAGTTTCAGTGGTTAAATAGAATTTTTTTGAAGTAGTTTTAAAAATGGCAGCCAGTTACTTAGTCAGGGATTGAACCCAAGATAAACATCATTCCATGTCAGGCCTTTGCTAAAATCTAGGATAATCCAGAGAAACCACTGAGAATTCCATTGTGTCTTAACAGCTTTTTTTATACTTACTCATTTCGAACTTCAGCCTTCAAAAACATCTTGGGGGAATGGGGGGGTGGGGGACTGGAAATCTCTTTATAGTACAAACAATTGCTCTAGTCCAAGTCTTGCTCAGTATTTTCCATTCAACTTAATAAGCATGAGACACATGGGACTCCTACTCATTGTCCTCAACCAGCAGAGACTAGGGTAACAAACTCCTCCCAGAGGGTGAGTGGATTTTTTTCCACTGTAACTAGAATCCAGTCCAGAAAGACTTCACTTTTATCAGCTTGTCCTGCCTTCTTCCTTAACCGCTGCTGCTCAACTCGGAGCATTTACCCAGCTATGTGCCTAAAGATGGAATTGCATAACTGCATGGTCATGACACCCTCTAGCAATTGTTCCACCAAGTTCAGTACTTGTTTTCCTTAACTGAAACCCTGAAACTAAAAACCACAAATGCAGCAAGTGCCAAGCATTCAAGCCCACACATTTTAATATGAGCTGCTAGCATGAAAATAAGGAAAATAAAAACCAAGATCTCTTAGAGGTGTTTCCTTGGACTTTATCCATACAACATGACAACTACCTCACTTTTAGGCAACAATTGTAAGAACCGGCTATCCAAAGCTAATCTGCTTAGCAATCACTGAGTTTGCAAAATGCTGAGGAAGTTTAAAAACATGCTTTAATATACATACTTGGGGGATCAGTGTTTTCATCTACAGGCGGCTCAGAGGTTGACAAGAGCTGTGGAACAGAAAAGAACTACATTAGTATCAAAATACTGCTTCTCCCTCTGCGTACCTTTTTAACACATTCTTCCATCACAAACCACGCTAAGCCTATTACCTGAGTGGTACCCATTAAATATTTTACATGCAGTTATATAAGTCTGCAAAGTTGTGCAATTATATAATCAATATAAAGCTGGTGCTTATCACTTCCATGAAGAGGAGTTTGGCATACTCTTGCCACGATAATTACAGATAAAAATAATTCAGGCTGTCCATGAATGATTTCTGAAATAATAATTACTGTTCTGCATTATTCAATGACACATAATCAGAATTTTCCTCTCTTAACATAAAGGAGCTCACGCCTCATAGGACTTTCAAGTAATCTGTAAAAGTTCAACTCTACTAGTCCAAGACCAACATGGTTCAGCACTGGTTTCTTGTATGTGATCATGAAGAGCATTTATCATGTTAGAAACCTAGGAGAAACATACGCAGAAATGAGGCAGAAGGATGGGCCAAACTCACAAAAATGACACAGAACTCTTCAACAAAGGAAAAGCAAAGTTACAGGACAGCAAAGTTTACCTGTTCAAGGAGATGGGGGAATCTGGCCTGAATTTGACTTACAAACTCTCTTCCTTTTACACGAAGCAGGTACTCACATCTGGAAAATTGACATATCAAATTAAACATTCTACTTGCCAAAGAAAAAAAATTACAGAAGAATGAAGTTTAAACCCAGTGTAACTTAAATACTTATGTTTCTCTTCCTTCAGAAGAGAAAGTGTACTCTTAATTGGAAGCTAGATGCAGCCTAGTGTCAGGTGACACTTTGATAAAACTTTTCCATGATGTCCAGCTGCCCATAGGCTTATGTATATAAATGCAGCACCTTTACATTCTGCTACCACTTGTAATCAAAACTGCATGTCATGAGAAATTATACCATGTCAGCATCACTACAAAATGCAGTGATAAACTGTTTCTATCTTGCATCTTACCGTTCTTATCTGCTACTCAAATAATTAAAAATAATTTAACAAAATTTAGTGCCACATTCAAAGCCAGATCCCCTTCACCAATGCAGTTTTATCTCCTCAGTACATTTACTGACAGGCTTAACACAGTAAGAAACAAAGGTGTCATTTAACCCTACGTACATCATGTAATCCAACAGTAGCTGGTAAACTGCCCACGAAAGCCTACTTGGAGATCTACTATGAGACGAACTATAATTAGCTTTCCTGAAATTAAGTGCAGATATTTCTGTCATTAATGTAGGTGGCAATTTTCACAGGCACAGATAGTAATTAGATATGCAATTGCCATTTAATTATGGGTGACATTAAAAAGTTATTTCTGTTATTTTTCCAACAGAGACATATTAAACAGCCACTGAAACCTTCCTCACACGTCCTTCCACATGTAGGAAACTAAACTGCACAAGCAGAAAACTGGTTCAAGAGCATTTGGCATGGGCACAGAACTAGAACAAATGAGTTAAACATACTTCATGTCTCAACAGCCTGGGGTCTCTCCAGTCTGCTTTCTGACTGCTTCTCTAAGAGAGACAAATTTGCCATTAACAATGTAGTTTCACTTGCTAATAGCGATTTAGAGTGCACATGGCTTTTAATTATGACGTGGAAAGCATTATATGCCATGTTTAATAAAGAAATGTTTTAATTAAGCCCACCTTAGTACTTCAGAGCTTTTAAATACACATGAAATACATCCAAAGGAAAGAGTGAATTTGAACATAATACGGTGAAGTTAAACAGTACACACCTGCCAAAATTAGAAGCATTTAAGAACGTGAACAAATTATGATAAAGATGTTGCAGGTTACCTTGGAAACCACTTTGCATGCTCAATCCATGGATCATCTCCAGATTCCCAGCACCTCAACCCACCATCACAGCAAAAACACTTGACATCATCATTGCGCCCTTTAAAAAAAGAACAAGGGAAAATATCTAGCAAACATTCACACAATTTACCTTGAAGTAAATGCTGACATAGCTGCATGAATAAAACCGGAGCAGTCTGGTTTTCTTACCTACATAGTAAAAGCCAGCATCCGCAAGCTGTTCGGGCTGAACTGGAATTCTGGTTGGCCAATTGATAAATGTTTTAACACGTGCCTCATGGGTTTGCATGCTCACATTTGAAACATTGAAACTTGGCTGCTCTCGGGTGAGGTTTTCCACAAAGGAACAGTTTGGGTAGTGCCTTCGGTGCTCTGACACAGCATTATCTTTCGGTTCCCAGTTACACAGCTGACCACCACAGGTAAAACAAGCAACTCTGTCTGCTGTCCCCAAGTAATAAAGTCCGGCCTTTGCCAGATCAGTGGGTGAGAGAAACGTCAGTGGCCACGAGTGAAAGGTGCGTAGCCTAGCCTCTTCTGTACTCATAGAAGGATTGTAAAGCTTATGTCTCAAGAATGAAAGGTCTTCAGCTGCCCTAGTAGTTACTGGGTCTTGAGGAAAACTGGAAAAAGAACCACTGAAATATCCAACTTGTTCTAAACTTGGAGAAAGCGTTATGGAACGTAGAGACGGTGAGAGACTGTTTGCAACTGAGGGCAAAAAGGCAGAATGAGATGACAGGCCAAGGTTGTTAACTGAAAGCATGCTTTGAACAAAACTGCAGCCAGGATACAGCTGTTTATGTTTTTCCATAGCATTATCTCCTGGTTGCCAGTTATCCAGTGTTAAGCCGCAACTGAAGCACTTGACTTTATCCTGCACACCAGTGTAGTAAAACCCAGCCCGGGCAAGACTCCGTTCTGATACTGGCATGTTAACGGGGAAAGTAGAAAACGTTGACATTCTGTAGAGTTCACAGGACAGGTCATACTTCAGTTCACCACACACAGCACTCTGCCTCATGATGCTAGCCAAGAAAGGGCTATCTTCCACTATATTCATAATGGACTGTTTTTGGAAAAATGGGACAAGTCTTCCTCTGGGAGGTAGTTGTGTGCATGAAAGGCAATTTGGAATAACCCCCGCCTGTACAAAAGCAATACATACTTTAATGTGTAACTTCAAATGAGCATGTGAATAGAATCTGCCTCATGATTAACAGCCTTTTAACATTTGGGAAGTTCTTGTAGTTTAATTTACAAAACTGCTTTCAGTGCAAAAGCTGCCCCATCCCATTTTAACAATTGAAGAAAGCATGCTGAAAAGGAATTTCCCTTGATTCATACAAGCATCGCATGCTTTCCTTCTTATGCATATCTGGGAAAGCAGTACCAATTTGTCAGGCTAGTGGAGGTGGGATCAAAACAGGAAAAACCTCAAAAGGGTTTACAATCCTTTGTCAATAAAGAAACTAAAATGGGGAGCAACTAAAACAACATTGTTCTTATCCAGAACATATGTTAAGTGATTTAAGAATTAGATTTCACCCTAGACAGCTGATAAATATGTAGCTTACACACACATACAGATTTTAGTTTGAAAACCTCATTAGGAACCTGAAAAGTGGGGTTTATCAAGTTCAAAGGGCATACAAAAAATAGAGACCCTGAACTGACATTACTGAAATGATCTGGTATCAGCAACAACTGGTTCCCAAAAAAAACCTCTGAACTTCTGCATTTTGTTGTAACAAGTTGTTAAGACTAAAGAAGTTAGTCTATACACAACTCCACATGTATTGAATGTTCAACTATTAGAGAAACAAATCCTATACACCGTCTCTGACAAGGCTGAACTCTATTAACAAATCTGGAACAGCCTCAGCTTTTCTGTCTACAACACTGTCAGCACTGAATTAACAGATCATTTCAGTTTTAACCTGGTGCCTGAGTTACAAGTACATAGTTATCAAATTTAACAGAAATTAACTGCCTTGTGTCGGGACATTCTGATGCTTTATGCAGTTGAATTAAGTTTTTTCTGCATGCCATGTTTATGGCAAAGTAAATAGAACCCTCAGACTTAAAAAAATAATGAAACTGATGCCTTAGTTTCTTTATTTCTGCACAGAACTACCTCCCAGAGTTCAGACTGAAGTCCCTTCTAAGGTGTCTACGCCTCCATATTGATACTGACTGTTCTCAAGAAGAAATTGTAAGTATCTGTAGTTTCAATCATTTAATTCTTTTGGGTGGAGCAAAATCTGTAAGAAAGAAAGAGAGGAGTGTTTCAAAATATACAAAATTAGGTGCATGCAATGTCTAGGCAAACAGAAATTACACAAATTGAAACAACGTAAGCTTTTTTGTAATCATAGAATCATAGAATGTTAAGAGTTGGAATGGGCCTTAAAGATCATCTAGTCCCAATCCCCCCTGCCATAGGCAAGGACACCTCCCATTAGACTAGGTTGCTCAGAGCCACATCCAACCTGGCCTTGAACACTGGCCAGGGGTGGGGTGTCCACAATATCCCTGGGCAACCTGTTACAGTGTCTCACCACCCTCACAGTAAAGAATTTCTTCCTCATATCTAACCTAAATTTCCCGTCTTTCAATTTGTACCCATTACTCCTCACCATATCACTACAGTTCCTGACAGAACCTCTGGCCTCCCTGTAGGCTCCCCTTCAGATATTGGAAGGCTGCTATGAGGTTCTCTATACAACCTTCTCTTCTCTAGGCTGAGCACCCCAACTTTCTCAGTCTGTGTCATTCTAGCTAGAAACCTCCAGGAAGTCAACTTTACTCTGTCATATGGAGTGGATTTTACACACTTAATTTCCCTGTTACTGACACATTGGCGAAACTGTTTAATCCACGAGCAGAATTTTTCTGGCAGATGGATTAATCAGGCTACTTAATCACCAGCTGCATAATTAAAGGTAAGATCCTGTACTAAAGTTGCAACCATTTAAATTGGTTTAAGCTTGCAGATTCTCAAACAGTGAAGGTCCAGTTTTAGAACACTGACTTAAAGAGCACTGGAATTTTTAATTAAGTAAATCCAATTATACTTGAAGCATAGGACATGAGCAAAACTGAACTTCACTGAAAATTCAGGTAAGGCCAAATACAAAGTTTTTATATATGTATATGTGAATAAATACAAAATTATATATTTAACAGTCTGGTATGGGGTATCAGTTCCTAAAAAGTTCTTCCAGGAAAGGCTCAAAACGGGTCATGATGACACAGCACTACGAAAACAGTCCCCTGCGCTAAGGGCACAGATCTGGAGCACCAGAAGGCGCCCGGTGGGATATGTCCGCGGCCGCACCCCCGGCAGCCACAGCCCCATGTCCCCTCGTCCCCCCCCCCG
>VXAY01007484.1:1370165-1460617 GCA_013399855.1 Oxyruncus cristatus | reverse complement strand
GGGCCTCGCCCTCCGCTCCCCCCTCCCACGGGGCCCGAGCGGATCCAGCGGAGCTGCCACGCTCCCCTCCACGGCCTGGGGCAGCACAGGACCCTCAGCCGCCCCGGGGCTCCTCTGCCACACCGGGGACAAGGACAGGCGCAGCCGCCCCCCCCGCCGCCCCCAGCGGCAGCGCCCTCCCGGCCGTCTTTGGCCCGGTCCGGTCCAGTCCGGTCCCACCCGCTCGCCCCCTGCCAGTACTCACGGGCTCCGGACGGGCCCCGCAGCGCCCCAGCGCCCCAGCCTATATGCGGTGCCGGGCAGGGAGCTGGGGAAGAACCCCCGAAAGGCACCACCCCGCCCCGGAAACTCCGGCCGTGGCGTCGCACCGGGAAGTCCCGGCGGCCGCCGGGCGCAGGCGGGGCCGGACGGGGCCCTACCCTTCCCCTTCCCCCAGCGAGCGAGCGAGCGCCTCCGGGCGGCGGGAGCGGCCCCCGGGTCGGTGGGGGGCCCTGGGCGCGGAGGCGGTGTTCAGGCGGGTCGCGGTGCTGAGGGGGAGGCCCCGGTCCCTGACAGCACCAGGGACCTTGGGTACTTTCCTCCCGGCCGCCGGGGAAACCCACCCGCGGAACGTGCTTTCCTCAGCGGGGATTTCCAGCTCGGCGGGCGCGGCCACGGGAAGGGGAGCGCCCGGGGGGGGCAGCGCCTTTGGCAGCGGCTCAGGCTCGTCACCGCGTGCCGCGGGCTGCACACACAGAGCCGCCGTCCCGAGCGGGTGGCCAGGACGGGGCTCGCCGCAAACCCCGCAGTTTCTTTCACCTCTGCTCCTTGACACCAGTGTCAAGCTCGGCCGCATTTCCTAATATAGGCAGCTCTGCAGCCTGCGAGAGGGGAAGCGACTTGACAGGCGAAAGACTCCGGTCACTGAAAGTCACAGAGGAAGAACAAGAGGAAGACAAAATAAGACAGTAAATTTCCACGGGAAGGGTTTAAGGCAATATCTGTGCTTACAGAAATCTGAAAAACTTCCACGAACACTGACCAAAAGTTCAAAATCTCCCAGCACAGTTATGGCCTGGCATTTCCTATGAAGAAACAGCAGATAAAAGATTTTTAAAAACCCCCTTTTGGGACGACAGCAACTGAGAAGTGAAGAGTAAAAATAAAGGAAGTGTGATTTAGCATTATGACACTAGTGGGTAATTTTCTGTAACAGAGTTCCAGTAAGATGAGTTTGCAAGAGACTCATTCATATATTTTCTAAAACTTACAAATTTCCTGTCATATGTGATGACATGTATTATATATAATGATACTATCACATTTGAACCTAGCAGTGGTGACAGCTAGTACAGTACAGCTGCTACTGTTGCACCATTTAATATCACATCATGACAGACATAGAAGCCTTTGCATTTCAGCAGTTGCACAAAAAAACCCCAAAAAGGTCAAAAACTTTTAAAATTTAAAATGGTTGTCAGATCACTGATACGTTTTTTTAAGGAAGTTGCTTACACAGAAGTCAAGGTTCAAAATACTGCATCTGAAGAGTGATAGGGTGTGGTATTTAGTTTTATTTGACATAGGGAACTGTTTAATGTCACATAAGGAACGGAGATCCATATTTGTATGTTCATGAGCTTAAAGATTTACTTTGACAGCTTGTCTCCAGTTTTGGGACTTAAAGCAGGACTCCCCAAATGAAGTTACGTTGAATCTATTGTAAGATTCTCGACTGGTTACAGTGCATTCTCCCAAGCCTAGTTAATCCAGTGTTCCTCCTTAACTCTGCTGCATCCCTCCCTCCCTTACGCCACTCCACCCCCAGCCACTATCTGCCCTTGCCCCTCTGTACCCTTCAGCCTCCTGCTAATCTGGCAATATAAACTGTTTCCTCCCCTCCCAGGCCTCAAGGCAAGAGGTTTCAGGTTCTCCCTTTCTGCTTGGCAGCCTCATGTCACAATGAGGAGGAAGGGAGGGGAGAAACTATGAAGCAGGCTAAAATGCTTGGGATAGCAGAAAAAAAGGTGTAGCTGCCCTGAGCTGTCAGGCTCTTTCAGCTTGCTTTGCCTCTTTCAGTATAATAGCAGCTCCCCCACCTCTCCATCCCAGCAATTCCTTTGCCTTTTCTGAGAAAGAGATAAGAAGGAACTTCCCTCACTTAGCTGTGATGATGTCCCCAAAGGACAAGAAGTATGAATGTAACTAAAGGGCTGAAATTCCCGAGGAACAGTGCATTATCATCTGTATTCTGTGTATGGCTTCAGCCTGGGACCAGGGTAACTCTTCAGAAGCAGAACAAGAGGACAGCAGTGGTGTTTAAGCCCTACCCAAGCTAAATGCAGGCTTTGGCTTTGGTTCTCTGTAAGTTCTCAGTCACATAACAAGGACTGTTCCCTATTCTAGCCCTTTCACCAGTTGCAGCAAGCTTTCAAGATCACAGTCTTGACCTAAAACCCAGTAGCATTGATAAGCTGAAACAAGGCGAAGTCTACTTTGTAGACTTTTGCCTCTGGAGAGGGGTAAGAAGGCAGCCTTCAGACAAAGCTGTCCTCAAAGGAAACTGCTTTCATAAGGAGTCCCATCTAATCACTGAGGTCAAAGTGCTAATAAAAGTGTGGCCACCACATCACCAGTGTTTATGAAAATAAATTTAATGGCAGTGTTGGCTGAAACAGCAGAGGTGATAGAGCAAAATTCTGGAGGTGGAAGGCAGTACCCCTGCAGCGTGAGTGCATTATCGATGCTACATCCATCAAGTAACACAGACAGCCCCTGAAGTACTTGATGTAACTGCAAGTCCAGAAGTCTTCTCTGAGTGGCCTGACAAGTATCAGTCTTCCCAAGCTGTTACCCTTCTCTGGTGCCTTCTCCCGTTTACCATCTTCCACAGCGTTAAAACATCTGGCTTTAGTCATGCCTCTGTAACACACCTCTAAATATTGAGAGGAGAGAGGAAGAAAACACACTGTTATTTGCCTTTTCCATTGCTACTGCTCTTCTGTCCCATAAATTACAGAAACAATACTATTACCTAGTTTCTCACCACCATAAGTGAATGTCAGAATGTCTTGCTAGGATTTCAACCTTACCAATTACACATGCACAACCTTAACAATCTGACATGAACAATGGTTAACCACAATTTTTATCGTAGGTGTTTTCTGGAGATAAACAAGCTCAAAGTAGCAAATTAATCTTGTCAGTGCTATCTGCAGTTTCAGCAATACTGCTCTGGTCCTTAAACCTTGCTAAGAACCTGTAGTTGCTTTTTTGTCTTAGGGACAAACATTCAGTTGGGTGAAGAAAAAGTACTCCACAAAATATTAAATGTATTACTTCAACTGTATCTACAGCCCGCCTGTAGATACATATTGATATATAGCAATAACAGAAAATATCTTAATTCCAAGCTGCTTTTAGGAGTTGGAAATTTGTCATTTCTTCAAGGCCTCACAAGGCTTCATGGGGAAACCATGCAACTCATCTAGTGAACTGAGAGACAGAGGGAGACTCCCCTACCAGCTCTCCCACAAATCTAAAGCCACCTATAAAACCTGTATTAAAACATAAAATCAGTTATCACTGGCTAGTGCCCACATTTTTCATCTTCCCAAAGGTATGAAATGCCTCCATGGAACATGATCTACTTATTTTGAATTGTGGAGTGTTAGTTTCATTGCAAGCAACAACACCACCCCCCACCAACCTTCCATTCCAGCAGCAAGGAGGTAGCTTTCGTCTGTTAAACTGATTTAAGATGGTGATTAGCGTTCCAAAAAAAACTACTGAATGAATTTCCTTCGGAAGATGTGGCTCATCAGCTCCTTGAGGACACAAGAGGAAGATAACGATGAGAGAAATAGGAAAAAAGTAGATAGTAAGGAAAACTTGGGAAAAGCCAGCTTGAGGCAGAAAATACTAACTGTAGATAAAGTGGCACTACCTATCAAATGACACCCAATGAGTCCCAAGAGCAGAGTAGTTCTGACATCCTGTAAACATGAGATTAGATAAACTATGTTTTGTTAATCTAGGTGGGCACAAACTGCTCGCTTTGTTTTGACTAAACACAGCAACAGGACACCTACATCTAGACCAGCAATAATGATTTTTTTTCTTTTTTTTTATGAGAATTTTTAAATTGCATTTGGGCATATAGCAAAAAAAAAAGTATAAATCTCACAAGGAACAAATATAATATCTAGACATTTAAGGGCATCCATGACTCATTGTAATAACTTGAAATGTTCAAGAATAAAAAAACCAAAAGCCAGAGCATACATTTTGCTGCTCCCTTTCTGAAGGTCAGTACATTCACAATCTTCAAAGTTTCCATTCCCTTTGCGTTCAGACAGAGTTTTGTTTTCCACATCCTCCTACGCAAAAGATCACGAGTACAGAAGTTAAAGTTTACCTTAATCAGTGGTGGATTTTCTCACATTTAGTGCTCAGATAAATTCTCCCATTAGCCATGAATAGCTTCAAGAATGTATCAGTCACACTGAATAGTCGAGGCTTTTAAATCAGTCAGAAACTCTCTTTGATTAATATTTACTTGGAAGATAAAAAATAGTCAGAATGAGTTGCAGGAAGACCTTGGTAAATGCTGAGTTCAATTATCTTTCTAGATTTGAGAATCTGACCACTTTTCCAAGTTTTATTGTCTGCTTCTAGGAAAACCCATTTTGTTCTCCTGGTGATGTAATAACCATTACATTTAACAGGAGATAGAAGCATGAAAAATGCCAAAGAAGAGATGACTGGATTAAAATGAACCACATTTATGTGGAAAGAGGACCACCTATATATCAAGGAAATCAAAAGGCTTCAATTCAACTGCATCAAATTATGTAAATTCAGAGCTCCACATTCCTGGTTCTTCCAAAGGAGTTGTCTTTCTAAACAGCAGGTTGTATGCTTTGACTCCAAGTTACTTCCTGCTGTCAGAGTATGAAAATTTCTCTAGATCTGATTCCCCTCGTTTATTCTCCATCATCTCTCTGTGGATTTTGGATCCTTCCTAAAGTGTTCAATTTGCTTTAGTTGAACCAGCTGCTGCTGTTCATGTTCTTGAGGAATCTTTTATTCAAATTCAATTTTCAATACTCTGTCAATTGAAAGACAAGCAGATGTGACACTGTTTAATTTCCTGGACGTTTCTTAGGTTCAGGAAGATACAAGTGGTTTGTGGATCATGCTAAATATGATTACATCACACTTTACATCACAAAGATAGGTCATTGCCTTGACAAAGTACTCTGTTTAAAAAGGCCATCTACCTCAGAAATTAAATCATCTTTTCAGAGGTTACAGATACAAGGTGAAGTTTCACAAAGGATCTGCATCACAGTTTCAAATGGCACCTAAGCACATGGGAATTCACTAACTCCCAAAAACCCACATGCAAAGAGGAGCTTAAGTCTTCTGTTGCCACATGCAAAGTAAGGCCCTAATTCTGTAAGCAAAACCACAAATCTGAGTTCTGTGCCTGAGTTTCCAATGCAGCTAATGGGGAACAGATCTATTATTTACAGCAAAACAAAAAAAAAGTGTGCAAACTGAACAAGCCTTAAATCAGCTCTACTTGAACAATGGGGGCACAAGCAGTTGTAGCAGTCACGAGGTTCAATGACAGGAGCAGGGGGATGCTTAGGTTAATCTTGCTGCCAAATGGTAGTAAAACTGCAGCCTGAGAGAAGCTGGGCTTTCTCTTTTTGTATCCTGCTGCACAACACTATGTTTCTAAAGTGTATTTTGATAGATAAGACAAATCATAGTTGTACCAAAAACCCTTTGACTTCTTAGGATGCAGAGGAGTAAATAAATAAAAAGTAATGTAATATGCACTATTGGAAAAAAAAAAGTTTCCTTTAGACTTTACATTAAATTTGTCATATTTTCATAAGAATATATTAGAGGGAAAGCAGAGAAAACAGAAGAAGGATGATGAGCCTTTGATAAGGGGTTAAGCTAATACTTTCTGGTTGGCAGCTACAAATTGAATATTAACCTACATACCAATACCCACTGCATGCACATAAAGGAAGGAGGTTCATGGGAGGAGCAACCAGTGCTAATTGAGTGAATATAAATGGCTATTTAATGAAAAGGTTAGAAGCTGGTTTTCCAGCTGCTGGAATTTGCTGTCAAATTTTGACAGATTTGCTTTTAAATTGTTCAAACAATTGAAAAGTTATAGGGGCAGAGGGGACAGACAAATACCTTCTTATACAAAAATGATTGCATAAATGAGATGCCAAAATCAGGCTAAAAAACCCACACTGTATGTCATCCTGAATACTCACTTGTTTGGGGGTTTTTTTGTGGAGTAGGAAGGAAAATTGCTCTGTTCCTGGTGCACTCATTTAGAAGGACCACCTCAGACTTGGAAAACAAAGAACATACTGACAGGGCTTAATTTAGCATCAACCAGTGGCTGCAATGACCTAAAATCCATCTATCTCAGTACCAGCCAGTACCAGACATCCCTGATATCAGCTAATCTGTTTATGCAATGAAAGCCATCTCAACCTTTACTACAATAATCTGGGACTATCATCTGAAGTTCAATGTTATTAATTGTGAAAATACCAAAGGATCACTTCAGTCCTCATTTTATGAACAAAGATTTCTGTGGAAAAAGAAGTTTGCATCCAAATCAAAACATTCTTGGGCCAGGAATTCAGAGTGGCAGCAAACACAGCTGGCTTGGGAAGCAGGAGCTAGATGCTGAGTTCATTACCCTACAGTGCTGCTGAGGCAGGATACAGCAGCTTTGGAGAAGCAAAGGGTCCTTTGTTTCTCTATTGAGTAATTTCAGCAGAGAAAGACCATTCTCAGCTAAAAAAGCAGTGTCCCAAAGATCACCGAGATCAAAGAATGAGAAGAGAAAGGACAAAGTAAGGTTCTCCCATCCTTCCATTAAGCAAAATTAAAGAAACAAAACAGCCCATTCCCAACACACAAGAGCAATAAGAGTATGTCTTCAACAAAAAGAAAAACCTGGTAAAATAGGCTTTTTAAAAAGTACAGCACCTGGAAAATTAAGCCCCAGTCTCTAAGGCCTTAAGTCATTACTTTAAAAAACATGATTGTCATAAGTTGACAAGAGATGGATTTTATGCAGCTCTGAGAGCAAAGCACATATTTAAAAAAGACACGACCAGCAGTTCTGAGATTGAAAGTGCTTCAGGCTTGGGAATAGCGGAGATTAAATTACCATCTAAGGTCTGGCACAGAAGTCTATCACAATATCCAGTGTGTTGAAGCCTTAAGCACACAGCACCACCATTAAGTACAAATGCAAGGGTCTCTGTAAAGTACCAGTGCCTTGGGGCTTGACACTGGCCTCCTGCCCCTTCCTTACGACTTCCTTAGTTTGATTTTAAAGAAAGTTAACTTTTATCCTATCTCAAAGCCCTTCCTAATACAGTTTTGAATGGACATCTAACTAGGAACCTGGCTTGTGTCTGAACTTTGTCAAACAAACGCTGTAGGTCTCCAGAACACTGTCTCCTTCACTTGGCTACACAGTTATAAGAACAAAATAAGCTACTGTGAGAACATTTCCAAAACTAAGCAGGTTATCTTCCTCTGATAGAATATACAAGAGTTTGGCATTGATCCAGGACTGTAGGAGTTTCTGTTTTCTGTGATTCTGTTTTTCTTACTTGCAAACAATAGTGGTATTCATGCCTGGGCAGTTCATGAGTTTACTGCTTCTGAAGCTGCATTTCTTAACTCACAGCAATTGCTATAATAAATGCAGCATTCTCCAGACCTTAGCACATTCGGTGTTACCACAGTGATTTCCCTTCTGCTGGATCCTATAGAGTAACCAAAAAATTATTTCTTTTAAAATGGAACTTTGCATGTACATATGTAGCTGCTCAGTCCTGCATCCAAATATGTAGACCAACGGACCAAAGCTTTGTAGACTGAAATACTAATACATTGAGTGCTATTCTTCTGTTTCTAGCCTTTCAAATCTCTCTTTCTCCCTCCAGTCATTTCCTTTTTAGCCACTGCTAATCTCCTGCACACAGAAAATGAGCACATTTATACAATATCCTGTTTGTCAAACGCTGTTTTGTCCCTTTAGTTATTACACACAAGTACTCTTCAGCTGACAAGTTGTCAGCTACATTGTTTGCAGGTTGTCAGGCCTCCCACGTTACAGTATACTTGCCCAGCCCCAGTGAGAAAGACTACGGCTTTTTCACAGACAAAGATAAGCCAAAAAATTCACTGTAAACCAGTTTCTTCTGTTCAATAAATAGTTGAACAAAAGACAAGCCTCTGCAAAGCGATGTGTGTTTGTCTTCTGTAATGTAACACTATGGCAGGCACTATGGTGAGCTATAGAAGGCAGGCATGCTACAGCAACTCTGAAAACAAAAAGAGCTGCTGACCAACAAAACTCTTGGGAAACACCAAAAAAGGGTGCAGAATTTGAATGTCAGGAAAGAGAGGGACAAAGGTTACAATGATGCAATTGGCAAGAGAGAATCATCTAGTAAAACATGTAAGGGCTGTAAGATAGATATATATATCTGAGCTGGTCAGTCTTTACAGTCAAATGAAAAGGAAAACATGCCTTTAGGATGTGGTTTTGTACTAAATCGTAAAACAGACATTTAAAATGGATTACATGCACCACCCAGAAGTGCCTTTTTCTCTCTGTCAATTTCTAATGAAATGAGAATGTTAAGGCCCTAGCGAGGCTGTTCTGAGGCCACTAGGACAAATTAAAAAAAACAAATCTGTTTTTAATCTCACATTTTTGTGAGACAAGGGAAAATGATAAATGAATTTATGGTTGTTCTACATATACATATGTTTTAGTACATGGTTTATGTAGTAAAGGCAGGAACCCAACAGTTCTCACAAGCTGTAGCTGTGGTCCAGCTGGTGCACTCTGGTGCTGTTTCTACAAGCCACGGGAGATACAAGAAATTTTATAGCAGGAAATTATGGGTAAACACAGCAGCTCTTCAAATACATTTTTCTTTCTGTTTCTGTCCATTTTCACTTTTGTTTCATCATGGACAGGATTTGATAAAAATCCTACAGAGAAACGAAACCGAAATTTTTCCTTTTGGGCCAGGAGATCAGAACACATGAAATAGTTTTTTGGGGGTTCTTTTTTAATGAACTGCTTTGTGGTGGGTTTTTTAGAAGATGATCAGGAAAGGGTAATTATTTTCCTGGTCTAATTACACAGAATAAGCTATGGCAATATCTTATCCCTTGCAGGACACTAAAAACTATATGTAGATGTCCATTTGGCAGGCCTGAGATCATAAAACACCAGCCCAGAAGGCTCAGGCTTGTTAGTCACATGCACTGGTCCCAAAAAGCCTCTTCTGAGCAGTGAGCACCTTCTCTTGGGCTGGGCTAATCCTCCATCCAGCTACGTACACCAGTGTTTCCACTGCCACATCTGAGTTTGAAAATCCAGGTAATCACCAGCCATGGCAGCTGCATCTCAGGTTAGCAGCAGTTCTGCCATCTCATCCTCATTCTGTACATTCAACAGGCAAAGTGCAGGAGGTGACTGCTGTTGGGGAAATGAGGTGGGAAGCAAGGGCATAGGGATGAACAGCTCCTCAGAGGGGTGGTCCTGCAGAAGAGCACATCAGTGCATTTCACATATCAGGGTTTTGGAAAGCTGAGCAGTCTACGGGTGGCTTCAGGCACACAGAAACTTTTAAATTTGACATACTTACCAAGTGTGGCATGGGGCCACATTTTTTATTATCTTGACTACAAACAAGTAGTCAAGATAATCAAAATTATCTGGCTGCTCCCACCAAGGGCTGTGTTTTCCAGAGTATGTTCCATCATGCAGCATGACAGTGGTATTTTATTGCCAAAGAGGCTTCAGTGGAATCCTCAGTGAGCTTTCAGATTGGTTTCTGCAAAACCAACTCTCCAGGGGGGCAGAATATTTGGCAGCATTACCCTCAATGTTTGTGGGAACCATCTTTGAGGATGAAGGGATGTGAGAGTTCATGGGCTGAACATGGATTTCTCCAGCCCATGGAGTCAAAGACTCAGAGCAGAGACGACTGTTGGAGAGCCAGTGTTTCTGTGGTGAATATCTGCTTTTCCAGCAGACATGTATTCATCAAGGAAAGTCCACACCTGGGGTTCCTTGGGATAGCTACGGTCATCATGAGTGCTACAGACCACACACCTCTACGGAAAGCTACTGTGAAGAGAGGGAAGCAATACCGCCAGACATTCTCTCCATCGCCTTCCCCTTGGCAACCCCCTTACTCCGAAAGCCCTCACCCCATCACCTTCTGCACCCAGCCACTGCGGAGCCCACAAGGCCATGCTTCCCCCATTTGTGCCCCAAAAGAGAGATGCAAACAGCTATCTCCATCCCTGAAAGAGAAGTTACAGGATCTTGTTGACTCACAGCATAGGAGAAGCCAGGATTCAGGTAAATCCGTGTTTCCTGGGCAGCCTGTGAACTGGAAGAGATCCAGCCCTGGCAGAGCACAGACACTGCCTGACTCAGTGTCACCCCCATGCAGTGGTGTGGTACTCTGGGCAAAGGACAATCTGAGCAGGTCATGTTGCTGCCATGTGGCCACATTCCTGAAGCATTCTTCACACAGAATTTAAATGATTAAGAGGTGTGTGCACATCAGCAGGTCAGTCATAGGCTGTAACTCAGGCTGTTAACCCCCAACACTGTTTCTGGTAACAGGAAGTTAATAGGGTAAAAACTGGTATAAAGAGGGAGAACAAAAAACAGCATTGTCTGCAAGTATTTAACTGCCCGTGTGCCAAGTGCTGAGGGTGCCTGGAGTTTCGTCATAATACCAGAGTTTAGAGGTACTATTTCAATTGTCTACAAAGAGTTACATTACAAGAATTCAGAGATTTGTAGAAAGGCTTGGGTTTGGAGGGACCTCAAAGATCTAGTTCCAGCCCTGCTGCCATGGGCAGGGACACCTTCCTCTAGACCAGATTGCTCAAACTACCTCCAGCCTGCTCTTGAACACTTCAAGGGATGAGGCACCCACAAGATCTCTGGGCAACCAATTCCAATGTCTCACCACTCTCACAGGAAAGAATTTCTTCCTAATATCTAATCTAAGCCTACCTTCTGTAATCACATCAAGTGCTATATAGGTTTTTCTCACAGATTTTAACTTCAGAGACTCCTGTCCTTTGGTCATACTGAGCCACTTGCCATTTTTAGAGTTTTGACTCTGAGAATTAGGGTTAGGAAACATTCCTGGCAGTTCAAATTCTGCACTTTCTTACTGTGTGCCACTCCACGCAGGACAGGCTCTGTGCTGGATTCTGGATGCTGAGGCTCAGTCTCACCTACACATTAGTTTAAAAGAAATTGAACCTGAAGAGAACTGGGTGTAACAGATTAAACTTTAGTTTTTCACCCATTTTTCTTGTATCAGTTGACTAACAGAAAAAAACCTATTTTGTCCACAAACTTTGCCTAGCAGAGTTAATTCTCTGTCAACTCTTTTTGAAAACAAAAGTAGCTTGGTAGTGACCATGCCTCATTCACTTTTTCTCTAAAATTAACATAGAATCCAAAATTAATTCAATTATAATCAAAATTAGAGAAAAAGATCATGGATTTGCTAATCTTATCCTATGTAATTAGGTATGACAAGTCTTTTGTGTTGCTTATCTCTATTCCATTGGACGGGAAGCAACAGGGTACAAAGCAGAGACCCAGGGAGATAATTCGGTTTCCTGTCCCTTGGATTTGCATAGGTATTTTTTTTTAAAGCGGTGACTTAAACATCCCACAGAGCACAGACACTCTGAAAATGCCAAAAAGGGGCTGGTGGTGTTTTAGCGCCACCGGGTGGACAAATAAGGGGAAAAAAGTTCATTTTTGAGGTTGGATCATTGGGTGTCCTGGCAGGCAGTGGTCCCACCTTGGGGCAGGAGCCCTGACCAGTGCCCCAACCTCACCCATATTGTTCTTCTTATTGACAGGTATCTCAGGAAGCTCTCATACACCTCGGCACCAAATTATGGGGTTTCGTTACACTGCATTTGATCCTCAAGTATGGAGAGTCATCTCAGAAAACATTAGATTTATAAATACAAACATAGTATCTGTAATAAATATGACCATAATAGAAAAAAACACAATCTGTAATTTTTAATACAGAATTTCAGTTGCCTCAGAAATAGTTCAGACACTTTTCAATATTTTCTGAAATTTTTTTGCCTCCCTTGAAATCAATGCCCCAGTTGGTAAATAAGCGGATTGTTCCTTAAATCAAAAGGGAAAAAAAAAAAAAAATTAATGTAGTGTTTCTAAGTGTTTCTTACACCCCAATTTTCCTACGAGGCTTTTGGACAGTAACTGTTGGCGGGTGGCTGGCCTTGGACAGCTTTTAATGCTGTTCATAGAAGATATACGAAGACATGTAGCAGCTGTAGCTACATAAGAACTGCTTTCCCCTGGCACCAGATAAGATAGTTTGTTGAATTAAATAAAAGTGCGCGCACCCCCCTAACCTACTTTGCTAGCACACTTCTGCCGAAAGCTTTGGCCAGCTCTGTGTCCTGTGACTTACCTGTTATGGATCTGTTCTTTGTATTCCACTACAGCCTAGAGAGCCCGTTGTGCCACTCCATAAATGCACACACTGCCTCTTTACTGAGGCACTTACCTTTGGCTGACACAAGCCAGGGAGAAAACAAAAGCATGAGCCATTCTGCCTTTCACAGCCGCTGCTCATCAGGACCCCCACGATGGCCTGTGCCCCACCAGGGGTCTGTGTCCTCCCTCTTCCAGCTGGCGGAAAGTAGGCAGAGATGGCTCCTGTCCAAGAGATGTTCTTCATCTGATGTGGGAGACAAGGAGAGGCAACACTCCCAAAATACATCCTATAAAAGGTTAACACTTGGACGACTGGTGAGTATCCTTTTGGATACCCGACCCCACTGCTGTAGCCAACAGATCTCTCCTGGCAGCAGCTCCCGGGCAGACTATGTGCACTCTTCCTGCAAATTCCACATTTAACAGCATGTTTGCTGCTTGCATATCACACACAGCCTGCTTAAAATAGAAGCATTTGAGAGAAAGCTGACGCCTCAGGTCCTCTCAGCTTTGAATGAAGGAGAAAAAACATCTCCCTCAGACATTCAAAGTCTACATACTGTAGTTCTTGCTAATCTTTGTCATGTACTTCTCCTTTGCCCCACTCACAGACCTCTGAAGGTCAAGTGAACACTCACTCAGGTCTGGCAGTAGATTTCTCAGCTCTTTCAAGTACACCGGAGCACCAAAGTCCAAAATAATGCAGCCAAAGAAAACTAGTCATGGGGCTAAAGAAAGCAAGAAGGAGTCTGACTACTATTTTGCTTGTTAAGTTGGTTTGGTGGAGGAAAATTCTTCTACTTACCTGCCGCTGTACTGTACCAGACAAGGCACTTGTGTCTTCAGCCTTGGCTGCTTGATAGTCCAAGCATCTACATGAAGACTGGCAAATTGTGGCATTATTGCAACATTTCTATAACCCAGATATGTTGGTTGAATTCATTTACCCCTTAATAGTAAGGAGTGAATTCACAACTGGTCCTCCTCATCCTGAGCACACGAGTTGTGCAGCAGGCTACCAGGTCAGGTGGATCAGCACGGTGCTCCAGATGTCAGGGCTGCCTCACCTTCTGCAGCTGATGGCACGTGTGCAGTCACAAGAGCACAACTTCTTACTTGCTTATAGATACTGTGCAACTCACAGGACTGGAGACCTCAACACACGGGAACACAGAAATTACTCAAAATCAGCAGGGACAGGGAATAAGTGTGTTTGATCCCGGAATAAGTGTGTTTGATCCCGTGCAATGTGCCCTATCACAACAACCTCATCCACCTTCTCTCTTCCAAAACAAAAAAAATGAGTTGCAAAGACAGCTGGACTGAGGGGAAGCCTCTGAGCTATGGACCCTAAGTAAAGCAAGGCAATGAGATCTCTGAAAATGCAGTATTTTGACATATGCATGTCCCTAGAACTTCTTTCTGGTTCATTCCAAGAAGCTTCCCAACTCTTGCTCTACCTGTTGGCATTTTGGATCCCTTTGAAACAATCTGAGTCCTTCTAAATGTTGCACACAGGGAAAGGGGGGGTGTCTAATGCAGAGTCCAGCTTCTATTCAGAATAGGAAGCTCCTTAAAGTCCAGCCTTGCAACGTTCAGTTTGTAAGTACATAAATCATCTTTTACATCTGGTTCTCAGCATCTGAGAGATCTATTACAGAGATAGTTTAGAAAGTACTTTTGATCTTGGCTCTGGCTGGAGCAGAGGACTTGCATTTTGTCTCTCCTCATTGTGCATTGCCCAGCTGTTTGTGTACCAGCTTTCTGTGTAAACAAAACTGCTTCTGCCTGCTTCATTCAGCAGTTTCACAAGCTGGCACCTGCGACCTTGACCTTGCAATTCCCAGGCCTGCCTTGGAACAAGGCTCATTAAAGGAGAGACTGTACTCCCTCACAGCTGTCCTGGTACCTCACAGTAATGGGAAAAGGGATGCAAATAGGACAATGAAGGTATTTGAATACACTGAAGATTTTGTTCCAACTGGCCCATCTGTGGCAATGACATTAAGGAAAGAAAAGAGTTTGTGCCTTGATTTTCATAGTAGAAGGGTTTTAAAAAGCACAGATAGAGTATATGAATCAGGTCTCTCTTACACCTCTTGCCATGTGGCTAGCTCAAACCCTTGGGCTCTCTTACCAGCTGAAAAGCACCCTGCAGTGCTTTTCAGAGATGTAGCAATTTGTTTTATTTCCCAACTGAACTTCCATGGAAATGCAGCCAAGAAAGCTAAACCCATCTGGCTCAGTGGCACCTATCATTTCCCCGCCTCTTCCCTGCCCAGGGACCAGCATCTGTCCCTTCCTGACCCTCTGATCCTTCCCAGGAGGCACCAACAAGCATCTAACCACTCTCATTCTGAGCTTGTTTCTCAAAAACACCACTCAGTAATTGGGCAACAGAAAACAGACGTCGAAAGGAAACAGGACAAGATCCAGCCGGCAGCTACCCACACCCCACGTGCATCACACCATCCTACCACACCACATCCCTCTAATCCTTGGTGTCACCTACCAAACCCCCTGATTACATATGCTTTCTCTGGAAGACAGTGAATGAAGAAACCAGAGAGGTAAAACATGTAAACAGAGATTAGAATCATAAACCCCATAAATAAAGAAAAACGTGAATTTCCAGCAATTCTAATTGTTCTGTCTCCATAACCTTTCCAACAACATCTGCAAACATCTCCAGAGCAGGATTCAGCAGCTGTGTAAAAGCAGACACCTTGTCAATGGAGCTTGCTCCCTTTGTTCCAAGTGAGTGGGAAAAGAGATTTTCACTAATGGAAATCCCAGTTATTTGCATTGATTAGTCGATTTTAAATTAGTTTAACAGCAAATTACTGTAAAGAAGCCTCATATTGAAATGGCATAGACTATTTTTGAAACAAATGTTCCTGTTTAACAATTTGCAGTTGGTGAACAGTTCTCATCCCAGGATAACGCCCGTTTGTAGGGCTGTGATTAAACAGCTGGTGTTACCCAGGAGTTGGGTAACTCCACATCACAGGGATCCATCACCATTAAGCAGGCGCCAACTATGTAGGTAACTTCAAGTGCTCATAAGTTACACCCACAATTAACCCAAAAGTATTACAGGCAAAACCTTGGGGGCTCATACCTGGGGGCTCATTGTGAGAAGTACCTAAAGCTACCATACAATAGTGCCTGGGTATTGCTTTTTATGAAGATTATGGTCTAATTGAGTAAAGATGCAGGAAAGCCCTGAAGCCTTGTTATGCAAGATACTAGATTAGATAACAAACCTATCCTGATTTACAGCTGTGAAATGGCTGAATCCTTTCTACAACTGACTGGGTAGAATTTTAACCCTCTGTGAATCCAAACCAGAGCCGACTGAGCAAGCTGACCTGTATATAGTTTATTCTGTCGTTGGTGAGCCACATATCTCCTCAACATGCCACTCATATCTATTATCTTTTTTGTAAGATTATATCTGAAGATGATATAGAGGAGATTCAAATAGTGTCCACAGATGGGGATTTTAGGCTATCAGGTTTTTTAGTTGCCTTTATCTGAAGCTCATTCCTGTGCTAAATTGAAAGTTAAATACTTCTTCCTTGTTTCTCCCATGGAGATTTTTTTCAGCACCAGCAGTTTAAAAGAATCATTACAGAACAGGTAGAAAGTGAAATGAAGCATCTATTAATATTTCTGACTTTGGGAAGAGACTAGATTTTACTAAAAGTCCCACCTTTTAAAGGTGGAGCTAATCTAATCTAAGATGTTCATGGTTTCCTCACTGATTTTTTGCCTTCTTCCTGTAAATAATGGTTCATGATCAGGAAGCAGCTTTACATAAGTTGCCCAATAAAAATCATTGTCATAAATGTTAATTAGTCAGGATCACATATATTTGTAGATTTACCTCCTTTTTATAACCCTTTTGAAAACTAACCCCAAATATTCTCAGCTGAGTTGAGTAAACAGACCATTTCAGAGATGAATATTAGCAGAATGAGAAGAAGAGAGCAAAAGACAAGGGATGGCAGATACAAATGTCACCAAAAGCTAATGTTAGAGAGTTGATGGGAGAATACAGGAGCTCTACTCCAGACGGCCAGAGCTGCAGAGAAGAGTGTGACTGCGAGAAGCAATGAGGGGAAGCTAATGATAGATGAAGTAGGATGAGAAACAGACGCTCCAAGGCAGGCATCCAATTCTTCAGGTTACGTAAAATGATTTTTACCATTT
Source organism: Oxyruncus cristatus (assembly GCA_013399855.1). Classification (NCBI taxonomy): domain Eukaryota; kingdom Metazoa; phylum Chordata; class Aves; order Passeriformes; family Cotingidae; genus Oxyruncus; species Oxyruncus cristatus. The sequence continues at coordinate 1,443,816 of VXAY01007484.1, read as the reverse complement.
ATGCACTTCCCTCCTTTTCTGGGTGATGCACATTGCAGATAGAGTTGATAGAAGTGTTTGCAGTTACCACCGCCTGACAGTTCTTGTTACAAGCTCCTGCTTTCAACTGCTGGTAAGTTTGTTAGATGTTACTCATCCAGGCTGAAATGCCTTCTGCCAAGGATTGGCCCCGGGCTGATTCTTCCCCCTACCATTTTCTTTTGGGAGGAGGAAAGGGGAGGGCAGTTTCAGTAAAAATGGTTCTGTGGTTTCCAGGGCAAGATTAGGCAACTGTTTATTTGAGCAAGAACTTGAAATTTGGCAAAACAGGGGGAAAGGTCACCCCGATGCCAGAAGACATAGCCAAGTTATAAATGTGTTTTTAAAAAGTCTCGGCTCATGTACTTTAGCAGTGACTTGTCAGCCTGGCAGATGAATTTGCACAGGGTTGTGTCAGCACAGAGCACAGTGTGTCTGTCCACTGCCTACTCCCAGGTCCAGGCAGGACTGTCCCCATCAGGGAGCAGAGCTGGATGCTGCCTGCATCCAGTGCTGCCACAGGCCATGGGCAGGGCAGGTGCCTGCCTCTGGGTGCCCTGGGGGACTCAAGGCTGGAAGAGGGTGTGAGCAGGGAAGTGGGGCTGAGGTACCAAGGTAAAAAGGCACTTGGATTACAAAAGAGTGAGAATCAGGTCGTGATGATGTAAGAAACTGGAAAGATAAGTACTAACGCCCCAGCCTAGCAAAGAGCCCAGAACCTGAAACAGGGTGACTGATGGGACAAGAGGAGCAGGGTGGTCAGGAGGAAGGAAAGAAAAACATCTTGGTGATGTTACCATGTCGTTTTCAGAGCCCACAGTAGAGCTGACGTCACCCCCAACAAAAATCTGGAAGTCAACTGGCATGTATGCTTTTTCCTGCTTGTAGGGTCTTCAACACTGGCTGAAAACCTGTAACTCCCCTTCCTTGGTTAGATCTAAAGCTTCAGTTCTCCACCAGAGAGATGCATTAGCACTTTGCCTTGGTGGAGCAACTCAGCTTGGGATCAGGGCACACATCTCTGCCATCTTTCATGCATGCTCTCCCCTAAAGCTGCAGGGGCAATGAGAGGTGGTGCAGAGCCAGGCCAGCTGTCTGTGCTCCCTTCTTTGCTGCTTGGTGGGCAAAGAAGAGCAGCTGTCTCTAGGCTGGGCTGCACAGAGATGATAAAATGCCCTATTGCCACATGTTGCTGGCAGCCCTGAAGCATAGCACAGAGCAGTGAAGAAGACCTGAAGAAAGGCAAGAAGCAATGGTCATTAGCATATCTTTAATCCTGTGTTTTAGCAATCTCTTTCTTCCCCAGCCAAATCAACAGCAAGTCTTCTCTCAAATCCCCACCAGCTTCTCACCCCAGTATTTTCAATAAATATAAACTAAACCTCTGCCAGTCATGCCAGTGTGTCATCATTCTGCACCTCAGCATCTTCCCAATACCACTGCCACCAGTGACCATTATCCCTCAGGCCTCAGCCCCAGTATCATCTGAATATCCCAGCACTCTCCTGATAACTCAAATCCAGCAACAGCACTTCCTGGCTCTTGCATTAAACCCTGTTATTCTGTAGCCTCTACACCCTCTCACTTCACTCATCCCCACATCACCAATGACCCTGATCACCTTCAGATTTATTCCTACAACTCCCTTATCTGCTCAGCACTCATCTTTATTGTCTTGCTCAGCGCTAATCTTTATTGTACTCCATAATAGCATTTCAAATTTCCAGGGAGCATCCTGTGCCATGAGCTTGCCCAGCAAGGGTTGGCTCAGCAGCAGCACCCTGGGCTGATCGATGCCATCAGCACACTACCATACCATGCTATATTACACCACACCACACCAGACCACCTCGTGGTAAGAGTTTGGGTCTCAGAGCACGGTGGAAAAAAAAGTTCATAACACAGTTGGGCACAGAAATGCCAGGGCAGTAAGCATTATTGAAAAGCAGAAACGAGGGAAAGTTCCAGGAATGATTTCTTTACCATTTCCATCCTTGTTCCTAGAACACAACATTCTCAGCTAGGCATTGTTTATAGTATGTTTAAGTGATATCTTTTGTTAAGGTATGTTCCAGTTTTATCAGCTTGACCAGAAAAGTTGGTTGAAAGTTGTAGAGGCTGGAGAATGGAGGAGACAACAACATTATGCCCCAGAGAATTCCACAATGGACTCATGTCTGAAATTCCCAGTTTTCTCTATTGAAAATGATACTGTAGGAATGGAAAGGCTCCAAAAAGGGCTACAAAGGCACAGAGGTTTGGGAATGATTTCACACAAGGAGTACGTGAACAAGCTACAGTTTTTCTTCTCAAGAATAGAGAGACTGAGGAGAAAAAGAAGTATAAATAGGAATAAAGTGAGCAGGAAACTACTCCTCACCCTTTCTTCTGTTACAAAAATCAGACAGCATCAAATGAAATCAGGAGGGAACAAGTTCAAGACCAGTGAGATGCAATGGCTATTCACACAACAGTTAATCAGGCAAAGAACTGTGTAACTCCTTGCCACAGGATGTAGTGAATGCTGAAATGCCTACCGTCTGTCAGAAGACCATTTCGGGCTTCTCGCCACACTCACAGTGTGCAGTTGGTGACAATGCTTCTGTACTCTGGCCTTCAAACAGGTATGCATGTGTTTCTCCCAGTGCTTACGGCCTCTCTCTGTTGCCAGAGCTGCAAGGTGGTACCTGCCTCTGCAGAGCTTTGCTCCAGGAAGCAGACTTTTTTAGGGAAAAAAAAAGTTGTGTAAGCATGAAACAAAATTCAGAAACAAAACCACAGTGCACAAATACATAGATAAATATGTCTAAGTTTATTTTTTTTAAGTTGATCTTAAATGGTTGTTCTGAAAGTTTTACTACAGAAAAATTAATTTTTTCCTTTGTGCATTGAAACAAGAAAATCTGAAGTAACATCATCTTTCAAAAATCAATCTGAGTTCAAAGCTTCTTTTACATACTATAGGTTGGTTGCTTATTCACAAAATATTTTCATTATGTGCTTCTGTAGGGAAGATAATTTGTAGCCATATTTACTTGAAGACTATATTACAATGAATACATATACATAAATAATGTATATGAGAAGGCAGGGTAGGATTGCCTGGCAGCCTTCAATCTATCATTCCTTTGACTTCTAACTTGGCAATCTTAACATAGCTCTTTGTGTGGGACAAATTATAAACCAAATAATCCTGTGGTAAGGCTTTCATTGCCTGTACAATACTGAATGTATTTATTTTTTAATTCCATTCAGGTCCCAAGTGCTGTCAGAGTGCCAAAGTTTCAGTCAATATGATTTTTCATTCTGCAAAATCTTCTTTCTTTCATTTAAAATAGAACTGTCAAATCTCTTGTGAAGACTGGGGCAGTATTTTTTACAAAGGTATTAAAAACTATTGAAACTTTTCTAGATCTTCTGAAGATTTCTACACGAGACAAGGCTGTTGAGGTGCACTGAGTCTCATCCAGCCACAACTCCTCTGGCAGCTGACCTTATAATCTCTTGAGATTATTTTAGTCTTTCAGTCTGGTGGTTTAGTAAGTGACACAGTGCCCAAAGAGAACGGCAGCGAGCACATCTCACAGCTGAGAGCCTGAAGGTCATAGAATCATAGGATCATTAAAGTTGGAAAGGACCTCTAAGATCATCAAGTCCAGCTGTTAACCCAGAATCACCGTGTTCACTACTAAACCATGTTCCCAAGTGCCACATCCAGGATTTAGTTAATCTATCAAAAAAAATCAACTGCCCTACAAGGCTGACGTGTATCTTTGTATCACTGCAAATGACACATCCTTTTGCTGTTTCAACATTGGTTGGTTGCTCGAAAGTTTTAACAATTAACAAAAATAGCTGAAGTAACCACATTCAATTTTTAAGTATGCACTGTGAACAACATAAAACCAGCTTAGGATTCTAGAATCATTCCAAAGCAAACACAACCTAAAAATAATGAAGCTAAAGTTAAATTTAACAGAAATTAAATATATTAGGATCCAGGAAATGTTAAGCTAAAAAATCCCCTGCTTTGCTCTGACTCTCAAAAGTTATTTCAGGATCATAAACAATATTCAGATTTATACTGAGCTAGGATTTTTTTGATGCTTCATCTCTATATTTTCTTCTGTTTGAGATTCTGGCTTTTACAAATGTTTGGCATTGGGCATTTATGAAGCAATTAGGCATTTAGAAATGGGCATTCCCAACTGACTATTATGGTTAGAGTATTTTTTAGGACACAAAGGATTGAGGACAAAGGAAATTCTTCAGTTTAAGACATAATCAGTTCAGAAGTTGAGCATTGCTCTGCATAAGAGAATTTTGATTGAATAATGATGTTTTTAAAGAAAACCAAGAAACATATATTACCGTTTACTTCACAATTGGTAAAAACATAATTCAAGAACGCAATTAATGTAATTTATAATAAGAATCTCTTCCGGTTTTCACAACATTAGCAAGCAGATATTCACGTTGTATATTTGAGGTCCATGCTCATATATTACCTTTTTAAAATTAGTGTTGTTGCTACCAACACTCCTCTGTAAATCCCCAAAGCTTCTGAATTGCTGTTGGGTTCATGTCATTCACCTAAGGGCCATGGTTTGGTGGACACATTACCTAATGATATGTAGGATACATTCCCTTTTTTTCCCCCCCCTTTTTTTTTTTTAATGTAAGCAGTTGGTGCAAACTCTATCTCTTTAAAAATTAGTTGTTAAGTATTTTCTTCTTGCCTTGGAGTTTTTATTTATCTCAATTTTCCATAAAGGTGGGTTGAGGGTGCCCCAGTGTCTGCGGAAAGACCACTGCTTCTGATAGTACTGGCTGCATCAATTTCAGATTCCTTTGGATTGGAAAAAGTAGCAGAATTAGGCCAGAAATAAAAATGGGAAGAGCCAAAAAGCGAATAAAAAAAATCAGTTATGATTGGCAGATGGCTTATTTATTCTGAAGAAGAAGAACAAATGAAGTCCTATTTTTTTGTGTCTCTCAATGAGTAACTGAGATTCTTCCAGCTGGTAGCACAGCAAAATTCACCCCCAGTCTGATGTTTATGAGCTCTCTCTCCCAGACAGCCATGAACTAATCACACAAATGCCACAAAATACAGAAAATCAGCTTCAGCTGGAGAGCAACAGTCTCCAGGCAGTTTCAACAGCACTTGTGTCACAAGGACTATCTCACTCGTAGGAGTCAGCTGGTGGCTTCTGCAAACCTGTCAAGCCAAATCTCTCAGCACACACTTCTTTTCAGATATTCCTAAAGCTATGCAGATATCTTAAAAAGATTCACTTGCCCAGATATAACACTGCCAGAGAAGCCCAACTTTTTGAGGGGATCCCTGTTGTTACTGAATTTAATGGGCTGGTCCCATCATCATCATGGAATTTTTTTAGATGTGTGGACTTTGGAGGACTTGCTTAGGCAAGAATGCTGGGGCCTGAGTCACAGTATCACTGATGGGACAGGAGATCCCAGTCTTTTATGGATAGACCCCTGTGGTTTGGGGGGGGTGTCTGTGCTGAGAGGAGTACAATGCATGGTGGGGGGTGTTGGAGTATCTGGGAATCTGGTAGGAACACAGATGGTTCAAAGCAGATTGGCATTGTAGCATTTGGATCACTTTGCATTAAAAGATCTGTGAGGAATTGAAAAGGTGGAATTTGCCCTGCAAAGGGAAGGTTAAAAACATGGAAGTATTCGTCAAGCAAAACTGGATTCAGTTTGTTGTAGGTCCCGTACACAGATCTGTGATTTACTGTAGGCTGTAAGTAATGTTTAGAGTTCCCTGCCACGGCTCTTAATTATGTTGTGCAGAACTCCAAACTTATTTAAAGTTGTAGCAGACAAGTATGATTTGCGTGCTTAGGATCAGGGTGATTCAGTCAACCACACGAAAACCTGTGGCCTCAGTGAGTGCACTGGCACAGAGAAAGCTCAAGGTCTGCTGAAAGGGGACTCTGCTGTTACCAACTTTAGCTGTTCTCTTACATTATTTTAAGCCAAAAGCAAGGAGAAATTGGAAAGTAATTGATGTGAATGAATTTCTACTATAAATCAGGGGAAAAAAATCCAGCTAAATGGAAAAATTGCTTTTAGAGGCTGCACCTCTTACTGCCCCATCTGCTGTGTTTCATTTTTTTTTTCCCAGACAGAAAAATAAGATAGGACCTAAACCAACAATCCCATTATTAACTTGCAATTTATGGCATAGCAACAGTAATCCAGAACGATGCTGGATTACGTTGTTCGATGTTTGCTCTCATCTATCAACATTCTGGAATGATGCACTTAATTCAGTATTTCTTAAGTTTTAACTATGGTCATGCTTTGATAATTGAACTACACCCTGGGAATGGGATATGTTTCTGTTACCTGGCCATCACACCCTCCACTAAAGAAACACAGCAGAGGTAATGTAATGACTTTTTTGGTAAATGATGTAGAGACTCCACATACCTTCTGAATGGATGACTCAAGCAATTTACCTTTCATCAAAAACATTTTACGGTAGCTTTACAGGATTAGCAAACTTCATGGGAAATAACAGGTGAATGACTGTGCTTCATTCAAGTAATTGCACTGGGCATGACTGCGTGATTACTGACACCTTCACAAACACTCTTTTTAGTCCTGAAACGGATTACAGATTCCTGTTTCCCTCACCTTGCAAGACAGAATGGTATTAACAGGTTTATACTGAGCAGTGAATGCAGCTGAAGAATATCCCAGGGAGAATTTTCCAGGGTCTCTACTACCTGTGACAACTTGGTTCTACACCTGTGATTTGACTTACTAGAAATCTGCTCCTGCTTTTCATAGAAAAAGCTGCTCAGCTTCCAAACCACCACAGAGTTTAGGCACCCTCTAGTACAAACAGGAGACACCAGGCTGGCCAGGGCAATTTTCTGGCATCCCAGAGTTTTGGTGGCAGATGCAAGTGTTGCCAAGCCCACAAAAGGGACACTGTCGACAAGCTGGGCTCCCAGAGATGGCAATTGAACTTCCAGGAAATATTTTGTGAGTTCTTAACCCTATGTATTTTTTGTGGATGCCCTTCAAGAATTACTTGTTAGCTTGCAAAGTGAAAGAAACCTTAAAATCACTTGATAAAGCAGGTTACCTTCACAGCTGTAAATTAACTATACCCATTTCACAGGTGAGACATGTAAAGGGAGGAGGTTTGCCAGAAATCTGTGCTCTATTACAGTTCAGGGTTTGGCTTGTGATCCTGTGCAATACCCCTGCCCATCCACTCATGAGTGACTACTTCACTAGTCAGGAGTATCAAATGACTGGTTTTGTTGTTTGTCATTCCACAGAAAGCAAAGTAGAAAAGCTTGCTTGTATAAAATGAGTATATTATTAATCTCTTATTTTCCATGTCAGGGAGTCAAGAGAATTAGTGCATTTTTTAAATCCGGCATCCTGATTGCTGGCATCAGCTGTGGGCTGGATATTGTACTGTTAATAACCTCAGAAAGGTACTGTGTTGTCTTTTGTGCAAGAGGGATGGACACAGTGCTAAGGAGTTCTCTGCTGGCTGGACTCGCACACTACTTTAAGGGAACAAAGTGTTCCCATCTCTCTGTCCAAAAATAGAAAAGGGAGAGACAATACTTCTTCAGGCATTTGCCAAAATGATAAGGGAGATGAACAAAAAGCACTCCCAGCTCTACTTAAAGCTCACCAAAATGCTGCTTTACCTATTCTGCTGCTGACGCTGCTCATCACAAACTCCTGAAAGTCTCACCCCATCTGTGCAGGGCAGTGAGAAACAGCAACATTATCTGTCTTGCATTTTAAAATAAAATCATTTGAGAGGGAGAAAAAATGCTAGTGAACTTCTGAAGGAAGTGACAGACTCTTTGATGGTAAAATCGGCATGTCCAGGCCTGAAACCCCACCTCTCACATGTTTTCACTGTACATTTAGGTCACTAAAGTACATCTTCAGGGAGGGGCTGCCTCCTGAAAGCTTCAAGATACATTGCTTCCTGTCTCCCTAATCAGCTGTGCAATGGGGTAAATTTAGAAACAAAAGGCAGCGCAGGAGTGCTGGCAAGTGGATTTAGTGCACATTAAAACCTGTTTTGGAAAAGTCAGAACAGGTCCTGCATGTCTCAGCTCAGGCTCTGATCAAAATAATAAATGACTTGCATACATTTAGCACCTTTCATGCTGAGAGAGCCTGCAGTGTTTTATATAATAGGAGTTATCACCTACCCACCCATGAACAGGCACCTGTGGAAGGCAGGGCGGGCTGTACGGGCCAGATGGGGCACAAGTGTGTTAAAGAGGCAAGTGAAGACGATCATCTCCTCTATTCAAACATGCAGGAGGAATTTAGGTGGGCTCATGAAATAGCCAGGTTGGAATTTAGCCAGGAAAACAATGTATGAAATAGTCCTTGCTTGGCAATAAGCACAGTGGATTATTTAATGATCGTGAGCCAAACACAGACCATTTCATCTTAACTCACTGAAACTGCTCCCAAACATGTTTATATTGCAAAGAATTCTCTTTCAAGTCTCATGAAGCTTAGGGCAGAATTGTGAACAGCAGAAAGTCAGCTACAAGGAAGACCTTCCTCAGCAGGGAAAAAAGAAAAAAAAAAAAAGTTGTTAAGAGAAAGTTTTGAGGTGAAGGAGCTGGGAAATACGCCACTCCTTTAAGGGAAATATATACCAGTAAACAAATGATGTATAAGTCTGCAGGCCATCATTTTTACCACACTGCTCTGCACCAGAGAACGTGCAAAAGACTGTTCCATTAGAAAAGACCACACACTTCTTTGGCTGGATTTTTTCCCCTCTTACCCAGTTTGATGCTTTTGTTTTTGCCAAGACTGGTATCTGGGCTTAGCTTCAAGCTCATCAGTAGTTCCCCTAGAGTTTCAGCCAAAAATACATCTTTTCCACAAAGGCTGGATAATTTTCAGGATGATTTTACTTCTCTGCAGGAGGTTTTTCTCCTACTAAGTGGGAGCTGTGCTCAATCTATTGTATCTTGGACACACTCAAACTCGACTTGCTGGGTTAATTCACAGACAAATTGCAGTACATTTAGTTAGAAGACAGATAGCACTAAAGCACCCTTTACCACAGTGGAAACATTTTGTCCAGTTTATTAAAGCAGTTAAGCTTAATTAAAGAATGTTAATATTTTCAATAAAAGAAAAAAGCAGTTACCAAAAGACATCTTAAGCAGAGAAAGAGGCAATGTTTGGAAACCAAAACTGAAACCAAAATGGAAATAAAAAAGTTTTTGTTTGCTAGTTTGTTTTAAATTCTTACTATTTTTTATTTTATTTTTACACCATCAGTATGATCATCCATTGTAACTAATTAACAGTCAAAGTTGCAGGGTCAGAACTGCACCCTTCCAAGGTGTTTACTTTAGCTAACAACAAATTGCAGGAGCAACAGAGGTTACTAGTTGATGTAAGGAAAGGGCCCATTCATCTAAAACTCTAGGAACCTTCATTTTTTAACCTAGTGCTTGAGCTCTAACAGTGGCCCCAGTTCTCACAGTTGGTGCTCAGGAATGGACCTCAGAGCTCATCTAGATTGCCCAGCCCCCTTGAGGCTGGGTCAGCTCTATCCCATTTCTGAGAGATGCTCATCTAGCTTGTTCTTTGAATTCTGACACTGTAAGAGATACTACAGCCTCCTCAGACACCCCAACAAGATACTCAGAAGAGTAAAATAAGATTTTTTAACCTGGTTTAAGTTACTCCAATGTGACTTCTCATCCTCTGCTCTGTGGATAATAGATTCATAGAAGCAGTTGCTTTTTACTCAAAGATCATCTTCAACAATTTAATCAGCTTTACTGTAGATAAATGACCCAACTACTGCAATCTTCCCCTCTCACATACATTTTCCTTATCATCACTGCTCTCCTCTGGACCATGTTCAGTCCCTGTCTTTAATCAAATGCTGTACCCAAAAGGCTGACCAGCACTGTAGCTGCTCACTGATATGAACCAGCATAGGATTCCTCTTTGCCTGTTGTATTTGCATTTGTGCATCTCATAAGAGCATATGCATTTATCTCTCAGTTAAATAACAGATAAATGAATTTTGTGATGTTCTCCTGAGCCACAAAAGCAATTTTATCTACTGAGCTACTAGGTACTAATCTTTGATCCCCGCATCTGACTATTTCTGAGTACATACTTGTTTATCTGTCTCAATTGGTTTGTATCCATGTTTTCTCTAAACACTTCACTGTCTGATCTTGTCTTATAGCACACTCGGAGCCCCTACCAGTTTTGTGTGTGTGTATTTCTAAATCCAATCCACAAGTATATGCAAGTGTATTAATGCATGTAAACGCATAAAATGTAAACGTCTTGGCTGAGGTCTGAGTATTTGAATAACACTGAAAGTATAAAATTAATTTCTTCAGATGACTCAAGGGAAAAAAAAAAAGCAACAAAAAAAAAGGCAAAAAAAAGCCACTGGAGTCAGTGACAGAAGTAGAAGCAGCTAGATCACTCAGTTTGCCTACTATGGGATATAAAAATCTCCTCTTTTTTCCAGTAGCAGACTAGGTCCAATGAAAGATCCAAAGGGCTGATTCAAAAGCTAAGGTCCCAGAATTATAGAATTGTTATGGTTGGAAAAGACCTCAAAGATCATCGAGTCCAACCTTTGACTGGACACCACCATGTCAACTAAACCACAGCAGTAAGTCATTTCTTGAACACTTCCACACATGGTGACTCCACCACTTCCCTGGAGTGATGAGGGTGCACTTGATCCCCTCATTCAGATCATTGATAAAGATACAAAATAGAACTGGCCCAAATAGTGAGCTCTGTGGAACCCCACTTGTGACCAGCCCCCAGCTGGATATAACTCCAGTCGCCACCACTCTCTGGGCCTCCTGTCCAGACAGTCTTTTACCCAGCAAAGAGTGCACCAGTCCAAGCCATGAGCAGCCCATTTCTCTACAAGAATGCTGTGGCAGTGTTGAAGTCTTTACTGGAGTCCAGGTAGACAACATCCACAGCTTTTCTCTTACCTACAAGGTGGGTGACCTGGTCATAAAAGATAATCAGGTTGGTCAAGCCGGACCTTCCTTTTCTAAATCCATGCTTCCCAGACTTCTAGCTTCAAAAGCACCCTGAATCTGATTCAAATGCTTGGACATCAACTTGTCATCTTATATTCCATTGCTGCTGTTCTAACAAAGGCATACCTAGCAACAAAGTCAGAGCACAGAAATAGTTATACTCAAGTGCAGAATAAATCCACATGGCAACACATTTTAAAGCAGTTGTAGGCCCACCCATGGAGGCAGTTTAAATCTTCAAAAACAAAAGAAACCCCAGCAACTGTCATGGGATCCTGCGAATGGGGAAGGAATCCAAAAACATCTTAATCTCTATTTAAGAAGAATAACCCAAGCAAGTAGCACAGTATGTGGTACTTGTCAGTGGAAATGGCACTCAGTTGTATTAGGCACCCATTAGGGGTTTAATCCCTGCCATGAGTAAACACTTTGCTCCATAACATACCAGTTCCCTGTCTCCATAGCCACACACACACATCTGTGTTTGTGTATGCACATGCATGACTGTGCACTTACAGAGGGCACACATGCTCAGGTGCGTAACAAATCTGATCTGCATCCAGTTCCTCATCTGTCACAGCTTAAAGCTAAAAGTGGATTCTCACAGGGGGCAGTGATTGGCAACCCAACTTCTCTTACCCAGCTCCCAAAAGCTGACTATTCAGAACTGGTTTCTTGAGAGGCAGCACAGTGGAATACCATGTGTGTTCATATTCTGTCTCATTATTCATTGTTTTTCTGATTGAAATGCTTCTACATCACATCTAAAAACTTGAAGATTTAAAAATAAGCAACAACTATGAAGACTTTAGAACCTAGAGGGCACTTCTACTGTTTTTTGGTTTGGTTTTTTTTTTTTTTTCTTGTGAAGCCTAGAACAAATATAATGCTCATGAGAAACTGAGTTGTCATTAGGCAGGAAATCAGTGTTTATATACAGTGTGTCTATATATAGACACATACACAAATGCATGCAGCGTTACTCTTTGCCTCTATATATGTACAACGATGCAAGACTTTTTCCCCCTCTCACACTCATGATCAATGTACTCTTATTCCTAAAAGATTATTCTAGCCTCCCAGCAGATCATTAAAAAACCTTAATCTAAAAAATAGCTAAAAACCTAAGGATTTAGGCATAAAAGTTTTCAGAGAAGAAAGAGTCGGTGCACATTAATCTGTCAGCGGTAACTGTGCACTCTTGTCTTCCACCAAATACAATGGAACACAAGTTAACTGGTAAGCAGCAGAGAAGGGCTAACTCAAGTCAGTTCACCCTTCCTACTGAGTGTCCACATCCGAGTGGAAACTATCATTTGACATGCACTAACATATTGCCTTTCAATAATGCATTTCTATGTGCATCATATGCGTACTTTATACTGCACTGCAAAAGTTATACTCCTATGTGGCGCTGCCACTGAGTAGAAGAGCCCCAGAATAGCACAGTTTGAGAATGAATTAATAGGAAGCACTTAATGCTTTAATCTCAAAGCATTTTGCAAACATTAACATTTCAGTGCTCCCAGGACACAAGTAAAACCATGCACACAGCCCTGCTTGAAGGCCCAGCAGAAAGGCAGATGTGCCATTACGTGGTGGGAGCCCATCCATATTCAGGGTAATGCATACCCAGGTAGATTGCACATGACTGCATTTTAAAAAATGTCTTTATCCTTTGTTTCAGTTGTCACCAGTGCACTTAGTTGAATAATGTGGTCATCTGTTAGATATCAGTGACATTAAAAATTAAATGCAAGCAAATGTGATGAGACAAATCCACCAGATATCTTCACTTGGTTAGATGCGAGACATTTCCAAGAGCAGCTAAGGCTCACCCACAGGCTTTGATTTTGCCAGCAATTTCTTGGACTTCACAGAAATTGGTGAGAGCTTTCAGGCCGAAGGCCACTGTTCTGACCAGAAGGAACCTCACAGTTACTGCCATTTGTTGTGAGGTATCACCATCTAAATCACACCATTTCTGAGCACTGGGGGTCTGGGATTTTGTCATATACATACATAACCAGTTATCTCCTTCTGACTGCAGACTTTGAAAATCCAGGATTACAGCTGAACCTCTCAGAGGCCTCGTCAACAGCGGACGATGTGTATGAAAGGATGACATCGCTTGGTGAGGTCTGAAAAGGGTCCCTTGTCAGTCAAGAGAGCTGAGACAATTGTATTTACATGCCTAACATGAAACTATGAAAGAAAGACTGAATCAAACTGTCAGCCCCAAGAAAACCCCATCACTGTCAACATCAGGTTGAAGTTCTGGGTCAGAGTTGTCCAGTAGGCACAGGGGCACCTTGTGCCCCTTGCTAGGACAGCTGGCTGTAGAAACCAAAAATAATAAAATAACCAACTTTTCTGGTCTCAAACAAGAACAGGAAAACACTATTATTCAAAAAAATCATGCTTGCCAATAACCATCCCGTAACAGCAGCTGGGCAGCAGCATGTTTGCAGTCAGTCTGTAATTTCTGTTATCTATTACAGACTTTAAACAGGATGGCAGCTGGATTCCGGAGAGGAGGAACTCTGCTCTCCTCTGGAGATGAACAGCACTTACCACTACAGTCCCAGTTTTTAGGTGTTAGGAAAGCAAAACTCACATCTGGTAAGTACAATAAATAATTTAAAACACACTAGAGCAGCTAAGAAATAAGATCTTATAAGATCCTCCCTTAAGGGAGGAGGAAAAAGGGTATTTTGAGTTAGATCTAATGTACCATTTTTATGGAGCTCTAGTTTTTTGTCGCAGAACATTGAAGAAAAAGCCTCTTGGGCTGCTCCCAACCCCTCCCTTTAAAAAAAAAAAACCCAAATCCACACCAACCAACCAACCAACCAATAAAACAAACAAACAAACAAACAAAAAAACCCCCAAAAAACAAACAAAAAACCCCCAAAAAACAAAACCACAACAAAAAAACCCCCAAACCCAAGCCCCTCCCTTGCTGAGATGAAAATCCAGTTACTTTGCCTCTCATGTCCTAATACAAGCTAATTTAATATAGAAAATACTGTCATCAGTGACCAGCTTCATTCCCACATAGAAAAAATACCAGTCAGTGACAGCCTTCATCTGTAACATTCACTGTTGTGACCCCTGCATTGAAGACAGAGGAGTATGTTTCGAAAAGTTAAAATCATGGTTTTTCCACAAAAACCATTAGGCAGATTTGTCAGATGCATTGGTATTTATATGTTTCTCATTCAACGTACGTTCTCCATCTGTAGAGAAAAACACATCAGTGGTTTCCATTTAAGTGGCATTAAGTACTGGATATGGTAGTTGGTACAAAGCTCTACCCTATATTCTAAACACAACTTGTTTCTTTAGTTAGTGTTGGTTTTATCATTTCATGTCAACCAAGCTCTCTCATGCTGTAGAGATGTCTTCCTATTTTGATGACACCTAAATTTAGAGGGTGCAGAAAACCGCTGTTAGCAGTAAGAAGTGGTGACAAGGGACAAGAAGCACACTTTTACTCTTCAACATGAACATATAAACGCTTGAAGCTGATGCTTTAAATAAAATCAGTGGCCTCACTTTATGTCCAAATGAACCTCCAAAACAGGAGGCGCTAGACAGATCATAGTCTGATTTCAAATAATTATTTTGTAATGATCCGAGATGAAAAATGCTTTTTTTGGCTAATAGCTTGCACTTGCTTCCTTGGAAGCATAGTATTTCTGATTTAATGAAATGAATACTTTTTATTTTTAACTAAGTGTTGAAAATATTTCAGAGAATTGCCAAGTGAGCCTGAACACCTGGAACAAATATCCTGCTTTGCAGTTATACAGTCTATTTGTGGCTGTCTCAGAAGGTCACTCATACTTCAACTACTGCAATATGTCACCACTTTAAAAATGAGAGTGATATCAGCAAATAAAACAGGTGCCTTATCCTTCCCTGGCACTGGCTTTCTAAACCCAGGTACAAGGTGTGATGTTAGGCTTAAATTTAAAGGACCTGGGTGACTAAAGCTGGCTATGAACTCAGGAGTACAAGACAAAATGACAGAAGCATCAAGCCCTGGACCCTTAATTAATAAAACACAAATGCACTGAATTTCACAGGGTTGGGGCATTTTGGTGCTGAATAGTAGTAACTCTGGACCTGCTAAACACGAATAGTGTACGAATTTGGCCATTACAAATTGCACTACATTAAAAAAAAAAAACACTTTTCAGGATTTCTCTTTTACAGAAAGTCAAAATTAATGAATCTTGTCAAGGTATTTTAAACTAAAATCTTCAGATATTTTCAAGGTATGTCATTATGTATTTCACAATTCATAAGTCAAAACTTGGAAATTAAAATAGTGTGTCTTTATTGATAGTCTGCCACAATTAATGCATAAACTTAGAGCTAGCCAAAAATGTATCTGCCATCTGAACATGGCAAGCATATCTGCAAAAAGTGGATGCTTTCTTCTAGTACATAATCAGATGTTCTGTTACCAGCTCTTACTATAGCGCTGAGCGCAATTAAAGAATTGTTTTACACAAGCTGCCTGATGCTCAGCAGAATCACTGTCTCTTCATTATTGCAAGCACACAGAGATGTCTAGTTTAATGTTAAGCCTTCACTGACATTAGTGGGACCCATTTGTCTCTCAGGTGAGCTTGCACACCATGTTTGTAGGACTGGAGTTTATGACTACAAAAGCAGTGACAAGGGCGACAAGAACAGACGCACTACAATAGGCATTCCAAAAATTCAATGCATCCATCTTACTGAAGGAAATCATATCTTTACATACCACTGAATGTGTAAAAACAAACAAAGAAGTTTAAGCACAAAGTATATATTTATAACAAATAAAACAACTGAAAAAGTATTACATAAAGAAAAAATAATGTAACAGAATGTACTAAAGTACCTAGCTTACAGTCATGCTTGTATCTAAAAATAACATTGGTAAGTAATATATATAATTTTGGACATAATTCTCTAACATACAACATGATTCTGTGATTCTAAATGTGGAGAGTACTTTTTCCAAGATACAGAACACAAATTATTTTACACAGGCACACCTGTTAATTTGTATAAAAAACATGCTTGTAAGTGAAAAGGTCACTGTAGTACTAATTTACCATGTAGTGTTAATCATGTTGAAATCGTCTCTTCTCCTTTTGCATTGGTGAGCGCCAACACTGAATGGTACAATATTTGATCCATGTGGTTTACTGACACTGCAACCTGTTTCCAAGCAGTAGCCCTGCCTGGGTGTTAACAGCACAGTACTGTACAGCCCCATCTGTCTGCATATAGTGTATTTATAACTAAAAGCTATTACAATTATTACAATGATTTCTGTTTCAATATATACAACAGTATAAAATACTACCCCAAACACTTTTGCATTTCAAACAATTTTAACCACTTCATCAAACAATGCATTTGCAGAATTAAAAAAAAAAAAACAAAACCAAAAAAAAACAAAACAAAAAAAAAACAACCCACCAAATTAATGTTGATTGCCAACAGTACAGCATCTCTACGGTATGTTTCCTAATAAATGAGAGAACGGAAATGTCTTATAATCAATTAAAATAAGTATCACAAAACATAATTAATGTTAGAGCAGTTCAAGAATTCCCAGTTTGTCAGTATCTACCCTAAGCAGTGCTACCCAAATACAGTATAAGCCATTTAGTGTTTCTACAATGAGAATAAAACATTCAAATATTAAAGCTGCGACAAACACACAAAAGCAAGGAAAGAAAAATTGTTCTGTACTCATTTCTGTTGTAGCAAGGTACAGCATGCCAGGAGTTTGTATTCGGTGCATCATATGTGGTTGTGTGTACAGACCGGGGAATGAGAGGCTGGAGAAGGAAAAGGACCTGTGGGTCCTGGTTGATGGCAAGTTGAACATGTGTCAGCAGTGCCCTGGGAGTCAGAAAGGTCAACTGTGTCTGGGGTGGGAACATCAGGCAAGGTGTTGCCAGCTGGTCAAGGGAGGGGATTGTCCCGCTCTGCTCTGCACTGGTGTGGCCTCACCTTGAATATTGTGCGCAGTTTTGGGTGCCACAATGTAAAAAAGATATGAAGCTCTCAGAGAGTGAGGGCCACAAGGATGGTGAAGGGACTGGATGGGAAGCCTTATGAGTAGTGGCTGAGGTCACTTGGTTCATTCAGCCTGGAGAAGAGGAGACTGAGGAGAGACTTCACTATGGTCTTCAACATCCTCATGAGGGGAAGTACAGAAACAGGTACTGATCTCCTCACTCTCATGACCAGTGACAAGACCCAAAAGCCTGAAGTTGTGTCAGGGGAGGTTTAGGTCAGGTATCAGGAAAAGTTTCTTCATGCACAGGCTTCCCAGGGAAATGGTCAGCATCCAACCTGTCTGAGTTGAAGAAGTATTTGGACAATGCTCTCAGGCATATGGTGTGATTTTTGGCGTGTCCTGTGCAGGGCCAAGAGTTGGACTTGATGATCCTGATGGGTCCCTTCCTACTCAGTATATTCTATGGTTCTGTATGAGCTATGATACCTGGATACAACTGTGGAAGACAACTGAAATGGAATCAACTCTGACTTTCCTTGCTGTTGTGGTTTTATGTCAGACCATTCAAGTTATAACAACTTAGTGTCCTTTTTTTGCCTCTCCTGAAGGGAGTGAGAGAGAACTCCTAACAAAGTTGCAAAAATGCTACTAAAATCCCTGTCTTGGACACAATACACTGCTTTAGGAGTTACTGTGTCATTGCACAATATAAGTGGCCTATTAATCGCTGGCGTATTGGTGTAGCAGAATATATTTGTCATTGTGGATGTGTTTTAAAAATTGGTATTTTAAAACTTGCTTGCATCCCATAACAAGCCACAAAATTTTGTGTTTTTCAAACACTAATATCCTTACGTAAAATAGTAAGTGTACATTTATAGTGGCAAATTTCAAATCTCTGCCTCTGCTGCTCCAGTTTTTAAAATGAACTTGGTTCAGAGTTTTTGTTCTTTACATCATCCTAAAACAGAACTAGTTCTGAAGCATAAAAAAAATCCAAATGGCAATGATAATATCTGGGGGTTTTTTTGTGTGTTTTGCTGATTCATTCCTAACTTCAAAAAGAATCAATGTCTTAAAAAAAAAAAGCAAAACAATAAACCCCCCCAAAATCCCTCCTCAGGAGTAGTCCCTGCTAAGTGAGATTTTTTTTCAAAACCAAGTTACATGCTTACAGTATCTTTATAGTCATGTTATACACCCTTGAAAATAAAGGCTCATGTTGAGAATGGTGACAGGCCCTTAATTATAGAGGTGTTAACTGGTGACACTGTTTTTCATCAGAAAAAGCCCAAAAGCCCCACAAAAATTCATAGCTTATATTGAAAGTTTGATTCATGCTCATTTTGTTCATTTAAAAATACTCTTTGGAAACTTGTGTCAACTCCTGCAGACAACTTAGTGATACATCTTTTCCTGTTAAAATAAAGATAATTCATATTCACCTCTACCCCATACTAAGCTCTACTACTAATATACACTTCATTACCTGCTCATGTCACCATCTAACACATATCTTTACATTCTTCTACATATAGTGTCCAGGGCTTATTTTTCACCAAACAGAATTCAATAACTATTACACTTAGAAATTTTAATTGAGGATTTTTTGGTGTTCTAGCCTTTTCATTGCAATGCACAGTGACATTAATGGTTCAGACTTTTTGTCCATGCTAACTTAAGAGAAATTTTTCACTGATTTTTTTCCCATTAAGGATTTTAAAATCTAAACTCACTTAGAGATCAAAACTGAAAACCAGAAGAGAGATTAGATGCATGTAATTTTAAAATGGTTTCTGCTATTTTAAAATGCATTTAAAAATTGTACATACAACACAGTATTTTAACTTTTACATTGCTGTTATCAGATTCTAATTCAAAATCTTGCAAATATACATGAAAAATAAGCCACTGGTCATAAATTCTAATGATTACATTCAAAACTAGCCTTTAAAAAAATAAAAAAGTTACAGGCAAAACATATTGGTTTATGTACTCACTAGCTTATCAGGCTACAATAGGCATGTTTTAAGTATAAAAAAGCAGACAATTCAGATTTAAATAAGACTGTGTGAAATCAGAAAAAAACCCTTAGATTTCACTATTAAAAAACCCCCAAGAACACCTATAATTACTTCCCATCCTACAGCTACAGTTAAACCAACTAACAAAAATAATCAAAGTATTGATGACAAATGAAAGTTAGGCTAGAGTATGTGGCAACAATCGAAGTTCATATATGTTTCTATGTAAAATGACTCATGATTTACTATAACGTATGAACAAGAGCACTTCGTGACTAATGAAAGAGCTACTAGTAGAAACACTTAATGCCAAACAGTCTTCAGCCCTCCTTTAAGTTGTATCTCCAAATCAGTATTGACTTCTTTTGACCAGATACATCATTTTTGGCTTGTCACCCGAGTATGTCATGTTTTACCACTTGTCACAGGCAGCAGGAGACAACTAGCTAAGCAAACTACAAGCAGAAATTATGACATGCAGAAATTAACTCTCAAATCTGAGTACTTAGATAAAATGATATGCAAGCGCACACTAGGACAGAAGGAATGGCATTCGTCATCCAAATAGGCTCATCATCCCTCCCCACCCCCCTTGAACAGTAGTTGCAACAGCAATAGAAAAAAAATCAAGATGTCTGTTCTTCAGAGTCAACTGTGGAAAAAAGTCAGCAATATATAACAGCAGCGATGGACAAGGAAGAGCAAACTGAAAGAATCTTGTTGAATATTTGTTCATTTACTTTTTCTGAACACAAGCCAAAGTGTGCCACACTGGCTTGTTCTGAACTTCAGATACAGATGTCCTAATCTCCTTAGATCCTTCACAGATTTAGAATTCAGTCTCCCTGAGGCCCCTATAACCAAGTAAGAAAACTCTCTTTATCTAGCTTGGTGGCTGCCAAGACAGATTCCATGTCATTAAGGATGTCAGAGCTCAAAGCCTCTTGCAGACTTGGCATCAGTTCTTCTCCTTCTATATTCATCCCATCTCCTTCCAGTGTCCCAAGGTCCACATTTGTCCCTGGAATGGCTTCAAGGTAGTCTGGGAAACGGTTCTGATGGGATGGTATGTTACTTTGGCCGATACTGTCACCTAGTTATAACACAAAGTAAGATAGATATTAAATATATTGGAAGTACCCAACCTATAATTTAACAGGACAACTGGTTAAAGGTTAATCATGTATCTCTTGCATTACACAAACAACGTGATTCATAGAAATCCATCACAAAACCCAAAGGTAACTTGAATGCACGCAGATGTACAAAGAACATGCCTTTGTTTCAAACTTTCACCTACACAACCCAAAACTCTACAGATCTTTGATGTCATTTAGCATGATTTGATTTTTACAACTAAAGGAAAAAGACAGTACTGAATCAAATACAGTTTTGGAGTAGTATTAACAACACTGGATGAGACACTATTCTTGGCTCTGAACAAAAAATATTACTTTAAAAAGCAAATTCCTTATAACAACAGGAGTGATACTGTTTATGAGCAATCTCCCATCATTCCAATACAGTTGATTACAAATATGTTACTTACAAGTCTAACCATAATATTTCTATTACAGAAATAGGGGAAATAGAAAAAATAGAAAAAGATAGAAAAACAATGCAAGAAGTATCACAGCTTCTCAGAGTTGCTTGTTTTCATTGCAAATGCATACAAATCTATTAGGAAAACATGCATTAAAAATGAACACAAAACCAGACCTGTATCCATCTCATCAACACTGTTCAGGAAGTCATCTGGGGTTCTGGGTACACTGTAACTGCTCATGCTAAGTCCACTATCTGTGCTTTCATCTCTGGAGTGATATGTTCCACTGTAACAGAAGAAAGGGAATAAAAAAAATGAGGGTTTCTGAAGAAAAAGAGAGGGTTATTGAAGAAAATAAAATAGATGCTTGTTTCCAGTCAATTCAAGGGCTTTGGAAACACTGCTGTACTGAGAAATGCTCTACTGTGATAAAAAAACTGAAGCCTTTGTCTGGGTGAGACACCTGGGTTGTATTTTATGCAGACCTTTTCCAATTAAAACCATATTATTTAGATTCAATTTAACTTGATGAGAGCATACTCAAGCAGCTTTAAGAAACTGCCTACTTGTGTTCTGCATAATTTTAATCTTTTCACACACACCCACCCACAGCTAAAACCATTGGAAGCATATCAGGTAGTCTGTAATGATTATAAAAATAGTAATAATGATGGTTCACCCTTTCATGCTTCCATAAGGATAAAAAAAAAATATTTCTAACTACTAATGTCCCTATGTTTAATCAACCACTGAAGTATATTTTTAGGTCACTGCTGTTATAAATAGTTGGAACTCCTTTAGCAATTCCTCAATTGCTTCCCACTGCTGCATTACTACTTGTTCAGTCACACATGTCAAGGCAGGAGAGTGCCCTAATATAAATCAAATACTGGTACAGAAGCCATCCTGTAAACAAACACTACTCAGAGTGATCCTGCTGACAGAACAGTTAACCAGACTGATGGCATGGGGCCTTACATGCACTCACTTTCTTACTGCCATCTTACTGCCAGTGCAGCAAGCAAGACCGAGAAAGCCACAGTGGGAAATTTGGGATGAGGCAGGGAAGCTGGCCAGTGTATTGAGTTAACATAGCAAGGTTTTGGTAGCAAGAGGTCTGCAGGGATGTACTCTTTGAGAAGGCACCAGGAGCTGATCTGATGTCTGACTCAGCTGGTTCCAGCTGGCTCCAAAGTAGTCCAGCTGCCCAAAGCTGAGCCCATTAGTGACAGTGGTGGTATCTTTGTGATAACATATTTAAAAGAGAGTAAAAATGCTGAACAGATGGGAGAGAGGAGTAAGAATATGTGAGAGAAACAGCCCTGCAGGCACCAAGGTCAGTGCAGAAGGAGGGGGAGCAGGTGCTCCAGATGTCAGAGCAGAGGTGCCTCAGGTGCAGACCATGGTGAGGCAGCTGTGCTCCTGCAGCTCACAATGATGGAGCAGAGATCCACCTGCAGCCCCTGGAGGACCCTGTGTTGGAGCAGGTGGGCATGCCCTGAAGGAAGCTGCAGTCCATGGAGAGCCCAAGTTCGAGTAGGCTCCTGGCAAGAGCTCCAGCCTGTGGAGAGGAGCCCATGCTGCAGGAGGTCTGCCGGCAGGAGCTGTGGCCTGCATAAGCAGTTACAGGAGTGTAACTGCTTATGTGTTACAACACTACCTCCCTTCCCCTGAATCTCCTAATATCGAGTCTTCACAAAATATTTTCAAAATCTGTATTTCTTCAGGTTGTGGCAGCATTCACTGAGAAACCTTACTGATTTTTGAGGCTGCATACTAAATGAAGATCAACTTGATTTACTGTTCAAATTAGCATCTGAAGATACAGTGATACTTCCCATAACGTGCTTGTGAAGTATATAGTATATGCCTTTTTATTAAGTATGAAGAACCAAAACGGTGATGAACAGCTATTCAACGTTGGATGCCAGAAGAATGCCATAAGATAGATATATATATATATGTATCAGATTTCATGAGGACATCTTTACCATACACGAAAGGAACATTTCTTTACAGTTGAATCATAAATATTTCCCTTTTTTTAGATTGATTTAAAAATAGAATCACCACACATTTGATACAATCCTAATAAATAAACTATTTTAAACTTCTGTGAAAAAATATGCTGGTTTACTTTATGGGACAAAATACTAAAAACAGAACTGAGGCTACGCTGAACTAAATCACTTTAGTGGAGAAGGCTTTTTGGCTGCTGCTCTCACTCTTGGAATGTCCAGCACTTCTCTTCAAATCACTCCTTAATACACATTTCCTCTTTCTTCCACAAGGATTTCTTCATTTAGTAGTCATACCACCCAAAATTACCACATTCAACTAAACAGCATTACCCGAAATAGAGTGGATTCTTCTTCAACTAATAACTATTAAAATATGTGTATACAAAAGAAGAAATACCAATTTAGGAGTTAAACAGAGAATTAACATCACTACCAATATAAATCTAGCAGATAAAAATATATGACCAGCGTGGTAAATCAGAAGGTTGGAACAGTCTAATAAAATCGGCATTGCTGAATGACCCATTAAAAAAAATCAAATATGCCACAATGACAGGAAGTACTGAAGATAGTAGGCAGAAGATTAGACTATGTAAATGAAAACACATTTTCTCAAATTGCTCCAATGTGGTGATTATTTTCCGAGATTTTTTTTTTTTTTTTCTATTATACAAGCAGTGGACTACCTAAACTTTGGATATCCAGCTGCAGGGCTTAAAATTAGGACTGTCTCACCAGAAACTTTATATACAGACTATAAAGATGGAAAGCAGTATTTCCCTGCAGTATTTCCCTAAGTCTGAACTTTAACATAGGGAACACCAACAAGAACTTTAGAGCAAAATTATTCGACTGCTGTATCTAATTCAGGACAGCAAAGCATTTTCACAAATGTCCTTTCGTAAAAATCCCTTTCCCATACTCATTTGACAGAAATAAATGAGGTGATGCACACACAATAACCTAGAAGGAGACAATGCTCAGATCAAAATGCAAATTAAAATATTCTGAACTCAAGTCAAGTACACATTTTTAAAATTTTGCATGGGTAAGGGCTAAAAAAAACCCGCCACAAACCCAGTCAAACCTATATGCAACTAGGCAAGCAGTATCTTTTTGCACTTTATAGTAAATATCAACCTGCCACAAAATTACAAAACATGAATTTGCCCTTTCTAGCTTTTGTCCTGTTTGTAGCTAATGGCAAAGATCCATCACTTTGTATTTCATGTGTGTAGACTCACAATGGGTAAACTCTATTAGCCCATTGCCGTGGCCATTTGAAACTTGAAGATGCATTTCTTTCAGAAAACAGGTTTTGAAGATCTGAGGACCTGTATGTATGATGGCAACAGCCTTCCAGAAATTCAAGCTAGTATGTTATTATAACACATCAAGACCATCATCTATCTACTGAGGTTTCTCATAGGAGAGCAGCTCAGTTTTAACATTTCTTGTCCTTTCTGTTCGCTAGGACAAGACCAGTACAGTTGCAGCTCACAGGAGATCCCAGGATGAATTCCATGGAGGATAATCCCTCCCTCTAACAAAAAATTAAGTTTTTCTAGTCATATTTATCTGTGTAGGAGATAAATTTTCCTGAAGGGATTACCCAAAACACAGATATCACTTATCTCAAGCTCCAGCAGTTTTTCCAAAGTTGTAATGTTTAGTATGAAGCATTTGCAAGCTGTAATTTGAACAGTATTTCCAGCAAAACAAACACTCCAACTCAGAGGGATTAAGGAAGAAGTTATATGAAAAACTAGTGTATACTGTAAAATTCTAAATCTTGAATTAAAATACCCACTTCAAAATAATACAGCGTTTAAAATGAAACATGCCACTATTTGCAGACCTAACATTAACAGAGTAAAAATACTGCTAAATACTTGAAGTGGAGGGAAGGGGTGAATGGAGAAACTTTAACCTCAAGGTGTAGTCCTAAATGTGCCTCACAGTTCATTTGATCTCACAGCGAGCTATTCACAAATTCTTTGAGTCAGTAATTTGAAATGGCTGTTAGTCAACAGATTATGCAGAGGCAAACATGTTATGACTTTGAATAAAAACCTTCCTACAAGTTTGAACAGACTACTTCCTCCCACAGGAGACAGCTTTTAATCCTCAACTTTTACTAGACTTGCCATTTAAGGAAAGATTCATTTACAGCTGTGGCTCTTGGCACAGACAGATGTTCAAAATAAACTATTACATGTACCAAACAGAATTTTAAATCAAATTTTTTTCCTCTAGTAGCTACTCCTACAAACCTGTTAAGAAAGGGATCAGAACTATTTGTAGTCATTGTTCTCAGTTCCTGAGACATTCCAGGAGATGACACGGGGTTTTGAGATCCACCGTCTTGTTCCATTGTTGGAAGCTGGCTACGGAGAGCCAATTCCTAGAACAGCAGGAGGGGGGAAAAAAGAGAGCTCATGTTAGGCATTTGAATGCACTTCTCAGATACACAGACACATGACATCACAGATAATTGATGCTTTTACTGCTTCCAGTTACAAGAGTTAAATGAAATTAAGTTTCTGAGGACAGAGCAAGAATCTGTCCTGGCTTCAATGACAATGGAAGTTCCACCAGTCATGCCCAGCATTACAGAGACTGCACTGAAAATGTATTTATGGATACAAATATCTGTATTTTTACATAAATATTTTCTAGTTCACTTCAATATCTTTTTGCTAAGTATAACCTTAAGACCAAAAAAAGAATTGCTAATACTATCTGACCCCAAAGATATGTCTGTCTACCTCTACTGACTAGCACTTTTCCCCCATTTCTTTTAAATTCCGATTCAGTCCCTGGTTTCCTTTGTACCTTTCTTCTTTCAGTCAGCAAACTTTCAAGTCTTGCCCATTCACTCTTCCTGTTTGAGGCATGTATTTTGCAATTTCTGACTGATCAAATCTATTTGATTTGTCCCACAAATAAATCCCAAAGCTCTTTAAATCCCTAGTAATTTCTTCATAAAATTTAAGACACTGCTATTCTTAAGTTACAAACCTAGATTACATATACATTTTTACACATCTGACCATTCACCAGCTTGAATCAAATCATCCATAAAGCTTGTCATTAGTAAATAATGAAAATAAGTTTTAACATAAAATACATGAAATCAAAGGTCGATGGAGATAAACAGCACTTTATGCAATTTCCAGTGACCCCTCTCCCCCTTTTTAAACAAGTAATCAATGAGTTAAACACGTGAAAGAAAAAATAATTTTCTTCAAGCAACTCTCCTAAAAAATCATCAGTGGCTCACCATGACTGAGCTTCGTTAATGTAGAGACTGGTTAATAAATCTTTTGACTGTCTCGTTACCTTTATTAGTAGTATGTGATTTCCAGGTTGTGCCTGGAAAGATAATCTCAGGCAAAACCAATCTTCTCAGTCTTGACAATACTCAATATTTCTCACTTGTAAAGTGAAAGGTCTTCAACCATTCTTAATGACAAGCCTAAGGATTACTGTACTGTACACTTTTAAAATACAAAAAGTAACTTTTCTCCAATTCTTCCTCAAAGTGATTTCTTTTAAAGAAAATTAAGGTTATTTTATTTTCCAGCAGACTGTGCTGAATATTGAATGCTTCCCTCCCTGTTTTTTTTCCTTTTCTAATCTGCATATGCTTCACTTCCATTCCTGTGGATTATTATTATGTATCCCTTTAATACCAAGTTTTACATCTTGTACTAGAAGATTTTCTCACTACTCTTGATTAGGTCTTTGCAGAAAGTTTACAAACTGTTTTTTGTGTTCATCACATCCAACTGCCTACTTCAAGTAAATCCAGTCCCCTGCTTACAACCACTTACTTTGCCACTGTTCTAACAAATAGTAATAATACACCTTCCTCATTTTCAGATCACACAATGCCAGGCACCTTTTAATCATTTATAAAAGTTTATCCATACAATTTTCATTTGCTTATGTAATAAACCCAAATAGAAAGCCCATACAATGACGTCTTAGTTCACAGCAAAATTACAGACTTGTATCAGTCACAAATCCCTGATATACAAGCAGACTAAGTCCACTTAGAAAAAAACCAGTAAGTTTTCGTTCCTAGAATGCTTCCCAAACAGTGATCTGAAGAAGGCAGAAGGTCTTAAAACAGCCATACCAGAGATGGCTCAAGAACTGCTCACTCACATGCTCTGTCCTCTTCCCCTTTCCCCTTGGTTTGATCTGTACATTGCATCTTTATTTCCTTGAGCTACAGTCCCTGACTAGAATGAAGAGGAGGAGGCAAAAGTGCAGAAGCAGCTTAATCATGCACCAGTGTCATAAAGAGTAGTAACAAAGCAAAACCTACATGGACTCATTTCTGTATATGATGCACTAAACTGACATTGTATCTCATTGTGTGGTAGGCCTGGTCTTTCCAATCAGCACTGCCTTCTGATTCAATAGTTGAGAGAGTGAGAAAAAGAGAGAGAAGAGAAAATCCGTATGTGTCCCCTTTTCAAGAGCTACTGACACCAGGAAAGAAAAGAAGTCACAAATTCTTTTCTGTTAATCACATTTCACTGAAGGTCCACTAAAAAGAGTTGTATTAAGTCAGGAGAGACAACTGTATTTTGTCTATTCTTTGGCATGTACAACGTAGTCCAACTAGTATTTTTAAAATTAGTACTACTTTTACCCTTGTTTCAACAACACTGCTAAAAATGCAAAACTACAACTATTTTTAACTATTTATAAATAGCATTATTGATACTTATTTAGCAGTCAGAAGCACTTTCCCCTTGAAAGAATGTTATTACATTAGTCATTTAAGTAATACATTTATGTCATTCTGGGAGTCTGAAAGAGAAAGGAATTACCAAAAAAGATGAGCTATTCAGAAACAAATGCAGAGCCCTTTTAAATCATTATGTAAGATAAGCAGTTTCCTACAAGACCTAAAGAGTGTATTAACACTATTTTTCCTAAAAGGTGCGTGTAATGGAAACTGAAGTTGTAGTGCTTGAAGAATGGTCTTTTCATTTCTCCTTCTTTATAAAACTGATTTGCAATAAAAAAAGTTACGTGTTTCCTATACTTAAAAAAAATGCATGGAAGGGTACGTCTCTCCCAGCTCCAAACAGAGCAATGTGAACTCTAGGCTTTTAGTCCATGCTTTAAAATATATTCTTTATTAGAAGTACTTAAATTCTGGAGGCGAAAATAAAACCATGACAAAACCCTGGCTTAGATTTCTACAACCTGATCTCATCCTATTTTTGTAAGCATGTCAAACTTTTTTTAAGTACCTCTGGGAAAAGAAAAGATTAGTAGTCCTATTGTTAACACAAAAGCTGAATTTTTGTTATTACAAAAAGACCAAAATGATCTGTCATCTCCTTAAATAATTTTTAAAATAAGGCCGGCACTGTGTAGTTTATCTGGCTCACCTTATCCCTGTTTTTTTGTCATAATTGCACACAGATTAAGTTTGACATGCAGTTCCAGGTCATTCACACCATATCCAAAGTAACTTTATAAAAATACCTTTTTCAGAGCTTTTTTATCTTTATGTGCTTTTGAGGAAGGCAGACGACTCCCCTGTGCAACTCACTCATCATATTCTTATTGTATCAAACATATGAAATGCTACTCAATTTGAATTGATATATGCTTTTAATTGGTTTTATAAATTTACTTTAAGAGTGCCAATTGTAACATTTCTGCCCCCAGCCACTGCCAGACTATGAAATGATCCACAAGGTTCCCTGGCATGGCAGACAAGTTTTAGGGGAAGGACAAGACCACAACACTTACAGACACACTTACAGTGCCAGTTTCTTCTTCATATTAAATGTTTGCATTCTCATGACAGCCACAGTTACAGCACATATACAAAACAAGTAGGGAAGACACACAGACAGACGAAGACAAATGAACTCAGCAATGACGAGTTATGCAATTTGTGAAGAGTAAGGGGAAAACATACCATTCAGTGTTGCAAATGTGAAAACCAGTAAAATTATTTTAAGAGGTGATACTCACAGAGTGGTAATTAATTCTATTGCATACACCTAGAAAAGAACTCAATGCTATGTAGAGTATGACAAGCGCAGATAGGGCAGTATAAAACGGAACAGACTTTTGTAATGGAAGTCTGGCTTCTTGTCTGGTTTTGCAGTCCTTTGCTGTGCCCCTATTTATACCCCAATACTTCCTCTCAGCAATATAAAGCAATGGTTTTATACCCTCTTAGTATCTATTTGCCCCTGGCTCTACAGCACTACACCTGCCCTGCTGAAGAGTCTCAGAGCTCTGTAAGACAGGTACCTGTCAGCAGAGTCGGCAATCAGGAAGGCCATGCACAGCTGAATGGCTTCCCTCTACCGCTTGTTATTCACGGCCATCTCATACTCGTCAACACGATTTGTACCTTCTGCTGCCCAGTTGCTTTAGCAGTACTTCTGTGATTAAGTTTTGCAACTGCAAGCAGCACTGGTGACTCTAAGAAACCCTCTGCAGTGAGCTACAGCTCCTGTACAGACACAAAATGTGTCCTGAAGCAATTAGAGGCATAGGCAATGAAGGCAGTTCTGGTTTACTCTATAGACTTTAAGACAAGGTGTTTATCCATAAAGATCTATGTTCACAAGTAAGCAATAAAATTATTTTGTTGATCTGTAAAGCTTAGGTGCTGCAAGTCCAATCAAGAGCTTCTGAATTTTCAAATTACTTATATAATACAAATATCTTTCCTACTGGGTATCTTCCAGCTACTAATACTCATCAGCTTCCACTTAAACCAACAGCGCGTGAAACTCAAACTCTTGCCACACAAACTAAAAAAGTTTCACTCAGATCTATGGTTTTCAATAAGAAATGAAGCTATACTATTTCAGGACCTGAATAACATTTAAAGCATTTAGTTCCCAATATGGCTGAACAACAGCAATGATGCTTTTGCAGTAAAACTAACTGAATTCCACATTTTGTACACTTTGATGGCAGCCAGCATACACTGGCCCCATCCCCCAATTCCACCCCACAGGACTCCCTTTCAACAACTTTAGTCTCAGTCTGCTGATTTATGTCCAATCATGTATTTAAAACAGTACCTTAGTGCATGCTCATCAGAAATGCCAGAGACTTCAACAATAATGAGGTCAAGGAACAACTCCATAATTTCTACAGGACATCACACCTCAAGCTGAAATCCTTGATGCTTTGACAAAACTTTATGATTTATTTCACAGTGTTTAGAAGCAGCAGAATTTGTTAGGGCAGAGGAAGGTCTCTGTTTCCTAATCACTGGGTTCAACAGAGTAGGCAACTCCAAGTGACTTTCTACTGATAAGTCACAGATGGCCTTTGACTGCATATTCCTACCCTCCCTTCAGCTGGAACTAGCATTTGTATGGCCATACACTAAGACAAATCAGAAAACAGATTGAGATGAATTTTTTTTTTTTCCTGACAGATCAGATACTTGATCTATTTCGCAGTGTAGCCACACCAATACTTCAGCTAATAAATTATGCAAAAAGGATGTTAAATATATCCTGTTCTGCTGCCTTATTATAAGGCAATCACTGGCAGACAGCCGAGTTAAACATCTTAAACTGCTGCAGTTCAGTTTGCCAGAGTATGTCTACCAGACCTCTCAGCAAGAAGTCATTTTATTAAGAAGCAAATACTTTGCTTAAAAAAATACCATACAACTCCTCAGCTGCAGTCTTCAGCCCCAGTTTAGGATGTCTCTAGCCAGCTGGCTAATTCTTGTGAATTAATTTCTGAAGTCATGACACTGCATAGGTGTGCTGCCTTAGGTGTAAGCCTCATGGTACTCTGTAACAAAGCTCTGTGCAACTGATGCTGAGTAATTGACAGATTATCTGAACTAACCTTTAGCTACCTAAAATACAAGTGCTTTCTTAGAATCAGACGCCTATATAAAGACAGTAAGCTAAGACTTGCTATTACATGCTAAATTTACTGCCACAGACTAAAGGAATCAGTTCATTAATTACAAAGATTCTTGGAAGGTAGTCCAGTGAATAACAACAGTTTGTCACCTAATGAAGTAAAATATTCCTGCTAACTAAAGCGTATCAACAGTTCAACGAAAGATAAATACAAAGTTGATCTCTGCTTCCTTGGAATCTTATGATGCCATATATGCTGCTTGGCTCCCTTCATGACAGTTCTCTAGTAACATTTTGTTACTGATTTTGGAGAGTAACAATTTTTGTCAACTGTGCTAAAGAAACATCTAACAAAACTTAAACCACAAGGGGTAGAACAAAACTTAGCACTAGTAAAGAGAGCTATTAAGCAATTAAAACCCAAGAAAAGGGTCACAAATAATACCTAATGTTTTCAGCTTCCAGCCTCACTAACATCATGGAAGTTCCAAAAGTACAGAATTCAAGACTGCACTTGTTTTAAATGACGCCTTCCTTTCTTTCTAGAAGATGTCCCAAATCTGACAGTAACACAGCTTTGTATTGGTGTGCATGCAAAGTGACTGAAAGATTATCTTTTCCTGAAAAATAATTTATTAGTATTCTAAGAAATTAATATTGTCTTATAACACTCAAAATCTTCTCAACTAAGCTGATGAAAGGTGTCAAACACCAACCAAGATGAACTTCTAAAAAACAGGAACCACAGGGAACTAAAATAATATTTCAAACCCAGTAACTATTCAGTACTGGAAGTGCTTATATTTTATGCAGTGCAAACATGAAAAAAAGTATGAAATGAAACCAAGTGACTCAGCAGAGAGTGACAGACTGGCCATATGTCTCTGCAGATTCTACACTGAGAAGGGAAATTTCTGGAATATCACTCAGAAGTTGATTAGAAATGAGTTCAGGTCAACTGGACAGAGAATATGAGAGGTACTTCCTAAAATATAAAGGACAAAAGAATGGAGACAATCAACAGAGAGCACATTCCGGGTATGCAGAACTACCAAGAAAGCAGCACAGAGGTAATGGAAAGCCAACCTGGAAAGCACAGCTGAACAGAGCAGCAGGGAAGCAGGGCTGTATCTGGTTCTTGGAGATCTCATTTCAGTGCTAGAAACTAGAGTAGATATAGAATGAGCAAGCATATATATAGGAACCTATCTCATAAATGTCTGTGTAGTATGCTGATCTTACTAGCAAATACCTTGATAATAGCAGCAGATAAATAACAAATCTTCCAGTCTCAGCACAAGAAAGTAGTTTGCAAAACATCTAAGAATAATGCCATCAGTGCCTCGACATTATTTGCCTCTATTTCTTTCCATCACAAACCAGAAGGCAAGAAATCTCTTACTTAATATCTGGTCAATTTTATGACATATACAAAAGTTGATTGACATGTGCTCTAGGTGACACACTGTTGACAACCAGATGCTAACTGCAAAAAAAATGGAAGGAAAACTACTGAGGATGGAGAGAAACTCAAGTCATTCAATCTCTTAACTAAGACAGATAGGCACCTTTGACTTGGACATTTTTACAATTACAATAAAATCCTCATTCAAACAAGGAGAGTCTCTTACAGTGCTTGCTAAAAAAGATGAAGCTGAACAATTGTTTACTCTTTCCAGAATGTACTAAGGCTTCCATACGTAACACCTGGAGTGTTAGTGTCACTACAGTACACTACAGTATCATGGCAGAGAGATAAAAAGTGGCAAGGACACTGTGGTCACTCAGTACCAAAAAAACCTGACCAGAGATAACAATACACCCATGGTACTGTCTCCAGGATACGTGGACAAAAGTGCCAAGATGGAAGAGGATGTTGGGCTAGATGACCTCCAGCAGTGCCTTCCAACCTATTTGATTCTGTGATTTAAAAAAGCTCAGAGATCCCATTAAAAGTTAAGGAACATTTCTCAGATTTTTTTATCCATATAAGCCAGATATTTCATTAGAGACAAGCTTCAAGAATGCTGGTGTCACAAAATTTCTTTACAAACAAAAGACCTTAGTCCTCCCAGAATTAAAAGCACTGAACATATGAAGATTGTATTTTCAGTATTCCTTAAGAGAACATCTAAAATTTAGCAAAAGAAGCTATTTTTTTTGTCACCAAGCACAGCTTTATCATCAGGAAAGCAGATTAATTCCTCCAAACTTCATTAATTTTATTCAAAAAGAAAGAAAGAATCTGTCAGAAAGAAAAAGTTGACTGAAGAAATGTTCATTCTTTCTACAGATTTTTCACACATTCACTAGGTCACCTGTGACCTGATCGGATGTACAGATAATAAAAGCATCATGGGAGAAGACAGATAACAACTGCCTGTAGTACAAGGCCTCAAGAAGCATTCAGAGAACAATTTCCAGAAGCAGTTCTCTAACCACTGTCTTCCACAATATTGAGGTGACACTGAAAACACAAAAAATACATTTAGAAGATACAACATGAATAATCTATTATTATAGAACTTTTAAGTGGACAGGATTGCCTACTTTTCTATCCAACAGATCACTCAAATACACCTTAACTCATTAACAAGTGCAGACTAATAAAACTGATCCCAGGCAGGTGACTATATAGGTGAGCCTGGTATGAAGCTAGTTTAAATGTAACTGCAATCCTGATTTTTGCACAAATCCTGTCATCAGTTCCCATCCCAAAGCAGAGTGACCACTACATAGGGTGAATTATCAGTATAGACCCTTTTTGCAGCTTTTTAGGATTTAGAGACAGAAATTCAAGAAGTTCCAAGAATCTCATCTTACAGAGTTAAGTATGAAAATGATGGAAAATTCTCCATTTGCTGCATATTTCTGAGTTGGCTACAGGAAGAAGATACTGTGGAAGAATGAACAATGGTGTGACAGGGCTTCAGGCATACAAGAAAACATAGAATACGCTTTTGGCATTCAGTAAGAAAAACATCCCTTCTGAATGACCTAATTATGCCAGAAGATAAGGTGTTTCCAACTGGTGTGGAGGAGTATCCTCCTTTGTTTATTCTCTTGTACACCCATGATTCTTAAGGATTTTTTTTTCCCTCCTCTAGAACAGTATCTAATATTGATTGACAAGATCATTATGTGGTTAATGCTCTGTAAATGAATCAAGTTATTACATCTCAACTAAAATGCTTCAGTTTAAGAATTGCACTGGTATTGCCAAACAAGAAAGTATTTTTTCCAGGATGTCAGCACTGTTTCTAAAGTCTGAGGTTCCTTTTCTCAGAACTAGTAACATACAAATTTTATGGTATGCAAGAGTACACCAGTACACCATGGCTTCCAAACACAGGATACTTTCTCTTATTCTGCTTTTCCTGACTAGTGCTTACAGTCATTTTTCTTAAAACACAAAGTACAATACAAGCCAATATAAATATTGTACTAAGAACCAATAGATTAAGAATACTGTTAGCAACAGCAAACATGAAGCTCTCTGAATATATACATAAATCACCCTTTCAGAGATTCATTCCATATTCAACTTCTTTAGAAACTGAAAGAAGATCACATTAACCTGTTTATTATGCTTCACATTTTGAACAATTTTGTTTTGGCCTGAGCTTGAAAGGCTTTTCAGAACTGGTCCTATATGGAAAATGTACCTGTGAAAGAGCCTGTTAAATGTCAAAATGGAATAATTACATATTATGTATTATACAATTGCATAGCAGTTATTTTGCTAGTCTAATCTATTAAGTAATTCTGTTACACTGTGCGTGCTTAAAAATCATAAATATTTCAAGTGACTTTTTATTAACTCATTACAGATATCCTTCTTTAAGATCATACCTGTTTAAACAAACGATAAGAACATTCATATGAACAGTACTTAAAAGTCACCAACTACTACCTTAGATAGTTTCTTTTAAATACACATCTTGATGACAACAGGACTGGAACTGCAGTATCCTCAAGAATGCTAAACAAGAAGGTTGTTTTCAATGCAGAAAAATGTGCAATGAATTCCTCATTTGCTCTTAAATATTGATATAAAGTTGTGGTAATGCAGCACTCTTAAAAACAATGTTAGGGTCGTGACCAGAAAAGTGGTTCAAAAATGGGCATGGCAGAGCTTGGTTTTGTTTGTGTGTTTTTTCTGTTTTTAGAATGCCTTCATGTAGCAAAAAAGTTCCCTGCTAGCCTAATTTAATGCTTTCATTTTTCTAAGTACGCTGAAACATCAGTTAAGAGCCTACCTGATGTTTTGGAGAATTTGCTGTGCTGGGATTGATATTCCGCAATGCCTAAGAGTAAAAATAAGATGGATAAAAATTACTTTAGCTGCATGGTTTACCTATGCAGGCTGTCTTACAAACACCATCTTGTAGTATCAAGCCCCCAAGACAGGCCAGATGAGACAAGATAAGGGAGTTAAGAAACTATAAAAGCCATGACACAGTGAAACAAAACTCACAGATTACCAAGGATGCGTATTTGACAGATAAGCTTAACGACTAAGGAGAACAACATGAAGAAAACTGGCTGTCTCCTGGTCCAAAGTTAGTCAGGTTCTCAACGGCAACTGAGGCAAGAAGACAATTAGAAGGCCTACCTAGAAGCATGCTAGGGCAAGGTAAAATGTTTGTTGGTGGATTAATTGCAAAGCAGGAACAGCAGAAGCCCAGGTGCTTAAGCAGAGAGAAAGACCTGATGCCACCTTTGCAATGTATTCTTACCTAGAATACTATAAAAAGTAATGGCTGTAAAGATGACCCATCTTACACCAAGAGATGCTGAAGATTCCTACAAAATAGGCCTTGACTACAAAGGGGATAACGGGAGTCAGATTCCAGGACAGAATACTGCAGGTGATGAAGAAAGAGAAAAGCTGTCTTTGAGGACATTAAGATATTATCCTCTTCTGATACAAGGCCCATCACCCAAAGTGAAAAGGATAAGATTTTAGAAGGTTTTCCTCAAAGAAAAGATTAGTGCTTTCTCTGGCAGTGTCCAAATCCCAAAGAACACCCTAAGTATCTAGCACAGATGGTAGCAACTCTTAAAACATTCAGATGGAAAAGTCGAAGCGGAAGGCTTAGAGTCAAAAGGAGGTCAAGCCCGAATTCATAATCCAGAGATTGCAAAGTCCAGTCCTACACTTAAACATCTGCTACAGCTATATTCATATAGTAGAAAAATACTGAAAGGAATAGCTTGTAGCCTAATTATGAAGTTCGAAGTTCTTCAGCATAAGAAAACCACAGGTTAAAAATGCAGCACGAGTGATTCAGTTGTTCCATGCTTAGTCCACTGTTGAACAGGTAAGATTTTGGCGACAAGGTGTCCCCCTTAATGTATCTTACATGAACTTA
The DNA here is from genome assembly GCA_013399855.1 of Oxyruncus cristatus. NCBI lineage: Eukaryota > Metazoa > Chordata > Aves > Passeriformes > Cotingidae > Oxyruncus > Oxyruncus cristatus. The sequence goes on along the minus strand of VXAY01007484.1, from coordinate 1,407,822 downwards.
AAAAAATACTTCAAAATATTGCACACTAAGACGGGTTCTAAAACTGAAGACTTTCTTCCACTTAAAAGGGAGAACTAAAGCAGCTGTGGGAACCAACTTTTTGCCTTTTGCATGACTTGGAACTCAATGAATATGAAATATATCCTCAAGAGGAATATCCAATCACATCAACAGTCCATGTTGTCATCCTTTTTAGTTTATGAAACCTGTTCTCAGAGAGTTCTTTTAGAGGGAGGAATGAGGGAGGAAAGCAAAATCCTTCAGTCTGATAAGTCAGATACTTTCACTACCAAGCTGATATCAGTAAGAGCATGAACTCAGACCTTTCTAGATCTCAAAGCTTTTTGTACAGTTACAGGTCTTTAAGACTCACTGAAACAACAACTCAGCCAAATCAAAACATAACATACAAAAGAAATAGTGGAAGTAGGTGTCTAACCTGTGGCCTCACCTGCCGAAGCAGTTCTTGATGCTTCAGTCTCAGCCTTTCTTTCTCCATCTGTAGCTGCTGAAGTCTCATCTGTTGCTGCTGATTGGAGCTACTCCCACCCATCACACCACCCTGGGGACTCTGAGGAGCCAGAGGAGGTGGCTGTTTCACTGGAGCACTTTGGCTGATTCGCTGATTCATGGCTAAGAAACCAAAACAATAAACATTTAAAATGAAATTCAAACAAATACATGCAAGGAAAGTATTATCTATAAAAGGCATACATTAAAAAATTTATATGACAAGCCATGACAGTGCAAAACATGCAGTTACACTGATGTTCAAAGTGTGACATGCATGCTCACATGTATGAGTAATCAATGTGTGTAAAATTAATGCAATAGTCTCCTGTTTAAGAATGCATACTTGTTCTAAAAGCTTCTGAAAACAGCTAAATATGTAAGCTGGTGAAAAATTCAAAAGTAGTAATAAAATATTTCAAGTCGAATTAGAAGGATCTCCTTTCTAATAAACTATTCTCACTTTAGACACAAATACTACAAAATAACTTTTTTTATTCATGTTAAATCTTATAATCATTAAACTCAAGAACACACAGAATGACAAAATGGATCATCCTACTTAAACTGACCTACATCTAGTTAGTTTAACTGGAAGTTAAATTCTTCACACTGTGATGCAGGTCATGCAACAAGCATTCACATTCATGTCACATCAAGCTTTTAATGTTACAGATTCAATTTAGAGCTTCTTGACAGGCAAAATTAGAGCTGGTATGGAAAGGGCAGATGAATTATACAGCCATAACTACTGACATCAACATAGGAAAGATTTTGCTTCATTTTCTTTTACCCCACAGCAGTATGCAATGCATCTTTTCTTGGGAGTGGAGGAGAAAAATGTGTCACTTTGCCCGCCTAATGCACAATGAGAAGCCATCTTCCCCCATAAAATCAAGGTCTAAGACAATTTTATTTTATAAAATAGTGCATGACTGGGATGCATCTACCTGACAGGTCTGATTTCTCCCTCAAATGAGACCAGTATGGTTAAAGTCAACAGAGGGACTGAGTTCCCATAGTGAAACAGAGGGCTGGGAAAGGCTGACTGCATTGCAAGGACATTTTCAAGGGCTTTCAGTTTTGGAATTAACTCCCCATTGTGTTGTCTGTAACAGCATGTATCTGTTAACATTTGCAATATGCTACAGAATGAAGCAGTGATAGGAGAATGGTAGGGGTTTATATTTTTTTCTGGAAATGAGGATTATAGTTTATGGAAACCCAGAAAAAAAAAAGGAGAGAGCTTCTTTTAGGATGACAGGGTGATTTGGGGCAAAGAAAACCATCTGTTGAATTAGTCTGATTTAACGTTCTCATCATATAGAGGATTCCTGGAACACTAACACTTCCAACTGCCATAAGAAAGGAGAGCTATCTCATACAGAATTGGTATCATCTTTTCACTGAAAAGCCCTTCAGTCTCCACTGTCCATAAGCCTTGCTCCCTTTTTCCCTTGCCACAGCTCACATTTCCATTGGGAGGTAGTACATGAAGAACAAATGCCATATACTAACTGGAGTGATAACAAAGTCAAAAAATAAAAAGACTAAACAGTTAGACTCAACTCTTCAGTCTAATATAATCTATATATTAGTTTCTTCAGTCTATAATCCACTGGCCTAGCACAGAGTCAACAGTCTAACAGGCAGATGGGTCACATTTTCAAGAGTCAAGTCAAAATAAAATAGAGTCAAACAGCTTGAAGCAATTTGAAATAATATTTCATGCAGTTACTAGTGAGAGAGCTTCATAAATATGCTTGCTAACAAGATGAAACTTCCTGTAAAGGTAAGCGAACCAGTGAAGTAGGAATAGAAACTGAATCCCAGTGCCAAGCAGACACAACAAAGTGAATACCTAGGGCTGGAGGTTCAACTCCAACCCACAATCCCATCCCTATCCAGCATGGGAAAAAAAAAAATAGTGGGCAGATGACATTCCTGTGGATCAAAGCTTAAAATCAAGCAGTTGATGTGACAAGACACCCAGCATCACTTCACCATCAGAACTGAACTTCAGGAAGAAGCTGACCAGAATCAGCTAATTAATCAGATTTCCTATACAAGCTGTGGTCTCTAAGGCAGCAACAAGAAGACTGGCCCCAAGACACCGGAAGATGTTAAGCAGAAGTTCAAACAGCTTCAACAGCTGTCCTGTAAGGATGTGGGCAGTGAACTTTTAATTACATGCTCCAGGATCTCCACTGGGCAACGTCTGCTGGAAGACTGACAGCAATTAGACTACCTACAGTTACCAAATTAGGGCAAAATTGAAGCTAGAGAAAGCAATGCAAAAAGAAACACAGCCCATCTAGCAGCTCTAGACAAGCTAGACATGACATTGCTGGAGTGGGGAATATATCTCCTCCTTTCTCTCTTTTCAAGTCTGGAACCAGGACCATGCCTTTTGCTTTATATATCTTACCCTCTTTCAACTTAAAAGCAGTAATGAAGGAGTTAGTAGGGAACAACAGAAAGCAAGAGCCTTCTCCTGCTGCTAGTTAAATTCTGCAACTCCATCAGAAGTCTGTGCTACCCTTCAGAAGTTCCAGGATTCAAACCCTGTTATTAAACAAGATGGAAGGTCAGTTACAGTGGAAAGTCAAGAGTGAAGAAAGTTAGAAAATTACAATCACCTGAAAGAAGCACACCTAAGTTAAAAGCAGACTACCTAGTTTGCAAAAACCAAGCAACCAAAGCTGAAAAATGTCAATTTTCTTTTGGTTAAAAAGCCTGCCTTTATGGTTTAGTCCCCAGTATATAATCATTGGGTTTGGAGTCCTGCCTCAATGTAGTTCACAGCCAAGTCATGTTACAGATAACCTCATAAAAATTTAACAGTGTCTAACCTTAGTTAAACACGTAAGTGCAGTATCACAGTAACATTCCTTCAATACGTTACAATTTTGTTTTTCCTGAATGCACCATACAAATATTATTTCCCTAGGTCTCTTTTCCACTAATAGGTAGTTTTGTAAATAATTTCCTGCTCATGCCAAATGCTTCATATTTTATATATGTGTATCTTTCTGATAGCTGCTTGTATTATTCCTGTTCTCTCTGATCACTGTTTGCTCCATTCTTCTCATCTATTGACTTCACAACAAAAAGTGTAACAAAGAAATCATGTTTCTCTGATATTTTTCATTTTAATCCCTCATCCTAGATCCCCAAAATGCCTTCTAATGCCTATTTTTAAAGTAATTTTGTAACTGAAAACATTATCTCAAACTGGAATATCGTAAGATACTGAGACTTTGGTGTATACTTAATATTCATCAATAAATATTAGAGGAAAACTTAATGAGACGATTTGGAAATTCTTTAGAAACTGAACCTAAAACTCCAGTTTCTAAACTATTATTATTAATCAAGTGTCCATTAAAAAGATGTTTCTGAACATTTTATTATTTCAAGAATGAAAGTACAAAAGACTTCGAACTGATAACACTTTAAACTGTCCTCAGATTTTTTATATGAGCGAACTATTTTTAACCCTGAATATAAACTAAAAGTTAGGATATTAAAAGAAGATGCAGCTAACTGAATTTCACTGACTTAACATAGCCAAGTGAAGAACCAGAGAAAAAAAACCCCAGCAGTAATAACACAGTGATTTTCAGCCACCTCGGTGATTACCCAAGTGTGCTATCTTTAAGGGAAAGAGAAAGAAGAATGTAATTTCTTATCATTTCCAACATAATATTTAATGAAGAGAGGGGAAACACATCTTGTTTCAATGACAGTGAAAAAAGAGGGGTTTGAAGCCTTTTGTTGTTGTTTTGGAGTTGGGATTTTTTTGTTTGTTTGTTTGTTTTGCGGGTGGTTTGGGGTTTTTTTACATTCTCAATTCTCCCTTACTTACCACGGATGCAACTGCAGAGATCTGCACTCTAAAGAACGTGCTTATCAATGTGATCTCAGACAAGCACATTTTATTTTTTCCACATCTCATGGGTTTGTGATGATCCTGACATGCACAGATCCTTTTAAATACTTTGAATTTAAAGGTGAAGAGCTTCATTTTATCTATTAGCTAGGACTTACCAGTTTTCTAATGCATCCTGTTCCTTACCTTCCATGGCTATGGAAAGCATTTAAATAAGGGGCTCTGCACCCACACAGCAGAGGCTGCAAAGACCTCACAGGCAGAGCAGGAACAAACAAGTCTTTCTTTCTAGAAGAGGGGGATTTGAGGGAGGAGGGGCAGACAAGTTAAAAAACACAAGCAACCTAAGACAATAAAAAAGATCTTGTAGTCCTATAATATGGCTTAGCTTCACAATCTGCAGGATATAGACAATTGTAATTGCTGCAATATGCTTTCACGAACAGAAAATGAGTGGTCTTCAAATGCTACACATTAAACATTCTACTGTCCAAACTGAACAGCAAAAATGACTCTTCTGTACTGTACTGTAGCAGATAATACCTGGCAGTTATTGAAAACAAGTTCAGACTGCTGCCTAAATGATAAAGACTAAATGAAAAAACAAAACCAAAACCAACCAACCAAAAACCAAAACCAAGAGGGAGAAACTATTACCAGGCATTGGTGCTAAGAGAGAAAAGGCCAGTAGCTTGTTAACAACTGAAAAGTTGTTAATTAAAAGGTTAATTCTATCCCAAGATTCTACATCAATTGAAAATCACAAGTCCCAGGGCTCTGACAGCTTGCAGTAACATTTCTTCTTCCCTATGGAGAATCCCATGCAGAGGCTGCACCCTTAATGATTAATAGGCACAGTTGAATGTTTGATTTTTTTTTCTTTCGTTATAATTTCACTCTTCAACGCTAAACCTAATTTTAACCTGCAAAATTAAAGACATTATTTAGTTGAACAAACAACAACAAAAAAGCTCAGAATTTGAGCATACTATAACTGATCATCCTTAGTAATAAGAATCAATATTTTCATTGGGGGAACTAAAAAAGAGAACTTGTCCACTTCAGATTCATTTAGAAACCAGATATCATTTTTGTCATTGAGCATAATTTTTGGCTATGGTCAGGTTTTTACATGGTGTTGGTTTGCAACTACAACAAAGGCAAAAAATCCTCTTTGGTTACATTTAAAAGAGCTGTGAAGAAAAAGAATTACCAGCAGGATTTGAAAGAGTGAGCCTCGGAAGAAATAAAAACATATTCCAAGTGACTTTTTAAGAGAGGGTTGGGGAAACAATTTGTTATTTAATCAAGATATAAGTAATGTTTATCAATTGCATTCTCTATAATGCATTGTTATATTACTTTAAGGAAATCCCAGTTGCAGTTTCATAATGCTGCTGTTATAAATGAACGTAAAAATTAGCAAAATAAAATATTCAATTGCTTTCAGTCTCTGATTAATCTTAGAATCCTGGAGCTTAGACTATGGGGGAAACCTGAAACAGACTCTGGGCTCATTTTGCTCTCTTAAGTGTACAAACAAATCTTAGTGTCTTGGTCAGGTAAAAAGAAATATTCACAGATTCCTGAGGTGAATTTTTGGTTAAAACAAGATCTACCCAATGAAAGTAGTATTACAGAAGCATGTCCAAACTACAGATTGGTTACTCTAAATTTACTGATTACTTGCACTCAAATGAAATCAGTATTTTTCTTTTTTTTCTACTACCACTATTGCACCAGTTGTTTAAAACAATTTAAATTAATTTAAGTCAATTTTTGATAAATCTGTAAATGTTTTTAAAATTCTTTCTGTACTGTAAAATGCCAGGGTGCAACTGGTGGATTGACTGATCACCACTAAGGCTCCATAGCATCTGCACACAGACTATTAACACACTGGAAACTAAACTGGAGTGAAATGCTGTATCAGGTTTTTCCCCAGTAGCAATACGTATAAAGGACTTTCACTCAATGTATGTGAGCCAGAAAAGCAAATGTAAATGAGATTCTGCAGTAAACTAAGTAGCTATTAGAAACTTCTGCTCAGTGCACACATGCAAAACAAAACATTTTCCGCTCATTAAAAATAAATCAATTTTAATTTTGAAAGTCAATACAATTTTTAAAATATCTGACTTTATATCTTCATACAGAATGCAACTGACACCATAAGTATGAGTACTACAGGAGAACTACATAAGACACTGCATTGGACAGATTATGGGAAGAAAATGTGATGTAATGTCATCTCAGTTTAAATTGTATGTAATAAATGGAGAAGTGCAGGAATCTGCGCTCACCAAGGCCCCATGTATGTCCACTGCGTATCTGGAAAAATATATTTAATGAAAGCTAGTCCACATTTTAGACCGAAGTTTAATCAGCAAAGAGTCTACAGAAGGGTATTAGCTGCAAACAGTTTTACTGGTTAATCATCACATAATACTTCCTGGGTTAAAGAGGTCCAAAACCTTTCTTTTAGTGCAGGTTTCTTTCAATTTATTTTAAGGGAACAAACCCTGTGTATATGCATGTGCACATCTATATCTTTTTTTAATCTCTGTCGTAAACCCATTAGAAATGATTGAAGAGGAATTAAAAAATCCAGTGAAAACTACTGTAAAAAAATAATCAGTATACTGTCAAGAAACATTTCTATATATAAGAAGCTGTAATCGTGTTTCAACATGACTGAATTCAAAGAGGAAAAAAGCTGATGCTTCTTTGAATTTAAGATCATATATGATTAGATATAGAGATATATAACTATTGGAGATATATATATATTTAGATTACATATAATAAATTATGTGCTCAAAAGGATCCACCTTCAACTTCTAACACAGTATGCTCATTAACAGAGAAGTACAAACTGTAGTATTAGAAGGATACGGTGAAAAAACGTGCCTGTTAGGAGTGCAGTTTCCTTTTACTAGCGCAGCTGCTTAGCACAACACTGGAAGCATGCATTATTTTTACTGGCACACAGACATCATTAGCAATAAATCTCCTTTCTCAAACAGGGTTAAATTACTCTGAAAACAAAACAAAACCCCAAACAGGTATAAACTTACATAAACCTACTACTTTGATAAATCCTTAATAAAGCTGTGTTTTTCCCCCTTTTTATTAGTATAGAAATATTCCACATAAAGTAGATAACTGCATCCTGACATAATACTTGTGGATAGATTTAATAATTTTTTCAGTGAACTCTGTTCAGTAAAGAGATATAAATACACCCTGCTTTCAAAAAAACTAGGATTTTACTTTCTGATCCGATGGTGCACAACAAATATTTACCATAAGAGCAGCATCTGCCTATTACCAGTGATGCTTACCAGTGAAATTTCATCTATCTCTGCAGATTTGCAACGGGTTCATTATCACAGAAAGTTTACTGAAAACTGATGCTACTTCATCTGTACATACTCTTTTAACACACATACCAAAATAAATAAGACATTTCCCCATCCTAAATAATCTCCTGAAACTGTTCTTCTAGAAGATCAGAGGTAGGGAAATGAAAAATCTAATACCACTAGACCTTTTAGATGAGTCAAATTCTCTTTGTTTTAAGGAGTATGTAAAGAAGATATGTCATTGCATTTACAGATCAAAACCACTTGTGGCTCATACTCCGCTTTTTGTGCAAAAATGGAAGGCAGATCTGGAACGTAAAAAGTCTGAAATGCTACTATGACCAGACACAAGGTCTGGTTGGTTTTTTTTTTTTGACTAGACAAAGGCCAAAAACCAGTTTTCCAGTCTAGAGTTCCCGTTCTATCTTGTCCACAAATCTGCATCTGGAAAGGCTCCTACAAACCAATTTGAAGAAAGATATATAAAACAAAGACCTAGACAGGAAAGGGATAAGAAAGCAACACTATGGAACACTTCCTTCTAATTTTGATACATAAAAAGTAGCAGATGCTCTGAAGCTTAAGCTTTTAAGTGAATTACAAGCTTGTTGTGTGTTTGCTTGCCTTTTTTTTTAAATAGAAATGATAAATACATGTTTCAATGACATGTACATGTCATTGAAACAAAGCCCTTTTCATTGTTTCAAAGGTGTAATGTTTTTACATTACACAAAAAAGGAAGCAGAAAATCCTGATGTGCATTCTCTGTACTCCTACTGTCATCATCAGTTTTATTCCATTTCCTACTTATGCAGTTCAAGCACCTACTGTACCCAGAGCCCCTATGGCACTTTCCATAATAATATTAAACACTGACTTGCCATACCTTCTCCCTCATCCAAAATTCATGCAGAACTTCAAAGAACATTAACATAATCTCTAAGTGGGAGTGAGAGAGTGAGTCGTGGCAATGATTTCAACCTGAGGTCACATCTTTTGCTTCATACCCCATACTGCACCTCCAACAATTGAAAGAACAGGAGAAAGAAGACTGGGCGTGTGTAACACTGGTATGATCACTACTTACAAACTTTTAAAACCGAAGTCTGGAATAAAATAACAAGGAAACTGAAACAGTATCTTGCTTTACTCCAATCCTTGTAGACACTTGTCTGACTACTCTAATGGAGTACTTATTGTTTCTAAACCAGACTTAGCCCAACAGACACAGAAATGAACCACCAGTTTCCAGAATTTTCCCACTTCAAGTTTGCTGTTCCATCTTTGAATTTAACAAATTAAGTATCCTCAAAAGGCAAATTATTTTAAGTTGGATTTTAAAGCCAAGTCCCATCATTTGCTAACTTAAATAACAGTTAAAATCCCTTCAATGGCATTTGACACAAAAGCCAATTCTTGGAAACTTAGCAATAAAGTTGAACCATTCCAAACTTCAACTGGTACTAGGAAATTTAATTTTATAGAAAAAGCAGATGTTCTACTTCACCAACTCCAGTCACTCAGAATGCAGAGCTGACCTGCTTCCTATCCAGATGTTCTTCTGCTATCAAGAAAATGCATTAAGTTATCTGGAAGGCTTAAAAATCCAGTAGGATCTGTGAAGAATGACCTATGAACAACAGCAGAAATGACAAAAAAGTACAAAACATGAGCTCAACCTGACAGTCCAACTACCTTAACAAAAAACCCCCAAACCTTCCACAATAAAAAAAAAAAAAAAAAAAGGCAATTTGAAGCCACTTACTATGAGGACTCTCAAGGCACTGAGAAGGTAGGACAGCACATTTGTACCAGATGCTCCACTAAACAAGAATCCTGCTGACACAGGCCCAAGGACTCCCCCTTCCCCATTCCCATTTGTTTGATCCCGTGGCACCTTTTATGAGTGCTTGTGCTTGGCATAAGACGACCCCCCTTTCATACTCAGTTCTCTCCTAGATTTTAAAGTTTGTGAATTCTCCTAATGCAAAACTGCTTTAAAGTCATATTCATACAGGTGGAGGACAAACGTCTGAGCCACAGGACTTTACTGCCATTTAAGTGGTGCAGCTGAAGACCTCAATCCCATTTCAAAGATGTTAGACCCGAGTCTTGGAACAAAGTTCTTATCTTCAACTCAGGTTTTGGACCTAGCCTACTCCATAGCTGGGTATTCTGACAGGGGCTCTTATCTGACACATTATTTCTAAATTCTTTTATTTTCTGTTTAAAAGCATGAAAGAAAAACCAAAATTCACCCTACCAAATCAGTCAGTCCATCTAAAATAATTTTTTCAAACCAATCCTCCTTCCTCTCTCTTTTCTAGCCACAATAATGGAAAATTCTAAGCAGTATTTGAAAAAGAGGTATATGCACACTTACTAGAGAAAATAAAGATGAATGCATAGTTTCCATGTGATGAGGAACACACAGAGATCTAAAGTCTGCCTCCCTGGAAGCTGGGAATTCAGAAGCAGTAAGAGCAAAGACTCCTCATACCTTCTGGTTTTGAATACTGGAACAGAAGATTATGTTTGCACATGCCATTCAATAGCTTTGTTTTCTTCAGTGGTTCTTAAGATTGGTGAAAGTGGCAGTATCAAGAAAGAAATTAATTTCTCCTTCATTTTCAATCAACATTAGTATTACTGTAATAACCAAAAGCTTCAACATGACAAAGATGAATTCACACTGCTTCTGAAAGTGTTATTAGCCAAAAAATAGCGAAAATCAAGCCCTTACATTGCAACACAGTGATAGAAAAGTGGGAAAAAAACCAACAGGAGTTCCAATCTATATTAAGCACAGAAAAGTAACCTTCTGAGTCATTTGCATGCTATTTAGGGTCACAGCACATATTTGCAGAGGATCTCCACATGATAAATAAATACAAGGCTCAGTAAGTTAACTCTGTCAAAGAGATTTTTTTCCTTCATGACTAGAGTGACTTAAGGAGGTCACAAGAGAGAAAGCAACAGGCATAAGATTTTGTATTTTCTTGGCTCAAATGATAAAAACATAAACCACAATACAATGTGCACAACTTAAGTTTTCAAGGAAAACTCCTTCAAGCTCAACAGCAGCTAGCAGCTTGTCTCTATTTGCTGTCACTCTAGATCAGAAGAGCCCACACGCTTTTTTTTCTCCTTTCCTGCCCCTTTCAGTTACACTTGAGCTCTTTGACTGAAAAGGTCTGGAACAGATTAAAAGTCCGACCACAAAATAAAGAGCCTTGGCATGTACTCAAGCCTGTCTGGGATACACATACGCAGTGGGCCCAAAAAGGGAAGCTATGCAGCAAGAAACCCTTAATCAGTCTTTTGGACATTTCTAACTTCTTTCAGTTTAACTGCACAGCCTTAACATTTAATGGAGCTTCAGTATGCACAAGACAAGCAGCTTTTGCCCTTACAGTTAGACTATTCTATTTACAGGAGTACAAAGCAGTTCTGAAAAACCAGATTGATCTCACTCATGACTTCTGTCAATTAAAGCCTTTTTCACACTCCTTTTTAATTCCAGCTCATCACTGGAAACTATAAAGTAATACACGTAAAGAAAAATACTGCGAGATTACCTGAGTAAATATAATTGACTGCAAAAGGCAACACTGATTTTCAAAATGACTGCTTCCTTTCCAGCCTTATTCACAGATTAAGTAATTGTGAAGTTGCAAATTACCCACACACTCCTCTTGCAACATGCAAACAGGTCTGTAGCTCTGGCTGATGTTAAAGCCAGTATGGACATTTGCCAAAGCTGACGCCCCACCTTTGGGCTCAAGTTGCACAGTGGTTCAACCTGTCTACAAACTGGTGAGCAGTTTATAAACAAAGTGTGACAATCTGGTGTTCTCCATAAGAACAAATGGGTGTTTTAAGTACACACTCAAGCCTACAAACAAAAAAAAGCAGGAATTTCTAACAGCCAATTCAGAAAACAAAACAGAACAGTGACTGTTGAGTTTTGTAGCTCTGTATTTATATGGCATTCATGGAGTTAATGCCTCTCCCAAAAGGGGCCCACAGTTGTTGTTAGGTCAACCCCTGTAAAGCTTCAAAGGTTTTGTATCCCCTCAGCCTGACCTACTCAGTGATCTGCACACTGTTTTCATTTGGCTGCACTGAGTCCAAAAGTAAAGCCTGAAAACCACAACGATATCTTCTTTTTTTTTTTTTTTTTTTTTTTCCCCTTTTTTTTTTCCTTGTTCTTTAAAANTACCCTTTTTTTTTTTTTTTTTTTTTTTTTTTTACCCCTACTGTTTTTCCATGGCTCTGGAAAAATAACTAAAATCCAAAGGAGTTGAAAGTAGTAAGTTATTGGGAAAACAAATCAAGGGTAAATTAATACAGCTAACAAGGCTTACACTTACAGGTCACATACAAAAACAGAAATTGTAATACCACTTTAAATATATCACTTGGACAATCTAAGAAACCAGTTTAGAGCCTTCATATAATACACAATTGCCTTTCATAGTCGTCAGTGCCAATATTTTACTGAAAAGTCTGCATTTTGCTCTTCATACAGATCAAAAACATTACTGAAAAAATTACATATAAGTTCTGTTTCTTTGAATTTCTACATCTAGATTTTGTCATCCTTCACTTAATTTACTACTTCTATTTCCAATATTACATAGTCTTTACCCCACAAAAAGATTACTAAAGTAGAAACAACAAAACTAATTGAATTTCTCACCATACTGTTTTAAACAGAAGGTTTTGTTATGATCATCACTGTGACAAGCTGGAATTATAAGCTGGTATATATTTCAAGTGAATTTAAACAGCATAAATTATTATTTGACAATGCCCTCTTAAGACAGCACAAAGGAAACCAAATATTTGTTTGGGAATTAAAAGGTTCTTCTGTGGTAAAGTTTTGTAATTTTAAGGGGAAGAGTGAGCTTGGCTGAAACTGGCTCTAAATAAGTAATTTCTGAATGTCATCACTTTTGGGAACTGTATGGATCATATGGCAAAATACCAATCTGTAGCATTAGAAACTTGGGTACATACAGTCCTGAAGGATATATACTTACAGGTTTTATCTTTAAAAAAAAAAAAAAAAAAAATTAAATAAGGTCTCCATAACCCAAATTAAAATATATTTTAATTGTACTACAATGTTTTGAAAATATGCCTGCAAAATTAAAGCTGAGCAAACTGAAGCAAATCAGTAAGTCTGAATCGAGATGAACTTTTACCAAAGCGTGGGTCAAGCCTTGGGTCTAGCCAAGATGTGGTCTTGTTCTTATGGTTTATGTAGTAAATTTCTCCATCCTGGGTCATAGCTTGTTCCCATCCATCGGGGAGTGGGCCTGCAATATAGAAGGAAGGAGTTGATGGCGGGCTCTTGTTTGCTCCAGCTGAAATTGAACTAAAAAAAATGTCAACATTTTACATATATAACAGTACATGAAACAGAAGAGTTTCAAGCTCATGTCTAACATTTCTGGGACAAGAGCAAAGAAGTGCTGAGTGGGAAATCAAGGAACAGAAAACACTTCAATCATTTTGATTTAGGATTTGGAGTTTAATTTTAAAACTTGTTTGCATCCTTTCATATGCTTTTGACACTTCCTTTTGATACTGCATTATAGTATAAAACCAGCAATAAGTCAAGCCTGCCAGAATGAAACCAGCATGAGCACCAGGAGAAAGAAGCATAAACATATTCTACTTGTCATAGGAAAGTTCATCTAATGATTAAGGCACAGCAGCAGCAACAAGATAACACTGAGGAGATTCTGAAATATTCCTCTTTCACAAACAAAACAAAAAAAAAGTGACATTTCCCCTTTACCTCGTAACTTTCTGTGAAAACACAAAAGGCTTAAGCAGGCAAAAATGCAAACCTGAAGAACAAGGCAGGCAAACAAGCAATGACAAAGCAAAGGTAAGAAAACATCACGAGCAGCCAGAGACACAGTGCTATGAACAGCAGCGCTACACACCTCTACAAGCAGAAAGGCAGACACAAGGAAAACTGCTTTTAGAAAATGATAAAAGGGAGGTGGGTGACGGTTTTGTGGAGTTCACAGCTGATGTCTGAACACAGAGCCTGAGGAGTGCTCCCCTTATGTTCTAATCAGCAGCTAAGAAATTTTCATTCCTACACAGTTCTTAAACCACTCATTCCCATCTCTATAAGTACATTCATCTCTGTTTTGCTTAAAAACAGAAAACTATTCTTAAAGATACATTCATCTCATCCTATCAGGCAGGTGCTTTAAAAATATATGGTTTTGAATTCTTATCCTCACACAGACACACTTTTTTAAAAACAGCTTAATTAGATACAGAAATATCTTCCCTATAATTTAGATTTAAGTACAATCCTAAAATTATATAACAAAAGATCCACTACAATGTTAAGAACAGAAAAGAAATTAGAACAAAATCTGCTGCAGCAGTAAGCCATCCTATTACAAACTTTCCTTCCACTCTTCCTCAATATAATACAGTAATACACTATCAAAAGCCATCTGGCTGTTAGACTTGGACTAACAAACTATTCTGTATAATATAAGATACACTAAGTATGCACAAACATAATTTCACACATGAGATTCAGATATAGACACAAAAATATATGTATCTGATAAATACCTACTATATCCATCTTCAAACTATATTAGCTGTCAGCTGACAGCTTGACTGTCATTTTGTCCTGAAGTCGTGCTCCTGCTGAAAAATTCAGTCTAAAGCTGGGAAGGGGCTGAGGAGTAGGATAGATTTGTTTGTTTAATCTCAAAAGATGTTCTTGGAGAAATATCAAAAAGAGTAAAACAATAATTTGATTGCATTCCAGTAATATCTCAAGGCATAACCAGGACAAGAATTTCTTGTGGTCTTTGAAGATCCCTTGCAAACTACATTTCTAATTTAAACTTTCACTTTGGGTCAGAAAACAATGCCCTTCTTTAGCAAATTCACTAGTTCCCCATTAGAGCTACAGGTTTTCAAGTGAGGAAAAAGAGTGAAAACTGAACATTTCCTTCCCATCCCTAATGCTCATAAACTTAAAAAGTTGCATACAAGTAACAAGAACCTCAGCTTTTATCAGAAGCTAGTGAACAGAACAGGCAAGAAAGAACGAAAATAATGCAAATCACTCTTAAATCCTAATATATTCACTGTACAAAAGGACTTCGATGGAGAATTGAAAGCTCCAGTGCAAAGAACCCTGTGTTTTATTATACCCAAAGACCATCTGCTATTTTATAAAACTGGGGCACAGGAGCACAGTGACATGGCCCCATCATGCAAGTGTAGACGCCAATGAAGAACCAAAACCACTCCTTAACTGCTAAGCCAACACACTGGCCATGTGGCAGACCTTCTCACTACCATTCTCCTCAGAGTCCATCTAAGCCACACATCCCTCGGAGAAACTCAGCAAGAAATTCTCTTTTGAACTGCAAAGCCAAAAAAACCCCATTTGGCTCTAGGTAAACCAAAACCAGCCTTGGGGTGTCAGTCCTGCTGAACACTGAATACTGGTCCAGCATTTTCCTTTGTGACAAATAAGAACAAAATGAAGCAGGTTGCCAGGAGCTGATCAGTCCACCTACCTGGGAACAATACTACTTATGAGATTCAGTGATCTGATGAGTATTAGCTTACTAGAGACAAACCTGGGCAAGCTTTTTCTACCAAATAAAATGCACAGCTGTGGAACAGGACAGAAAAGGTCCATCTGCTAAACTGGCTGTCACAGCAGCAAACCTTCCTTGCTAAGTGCCATCAATGACTGCAGAAACAGAACTTTTCTCTATACAAACTTTGGCATCAATGATGTTGCTTTCTTCCTTGGACAACAAACTGCTCTGATATTTCTGCTGTCATCCTTACATATTGACATGGTAGTTCAAAAATTGATTAGTACTGCTTTCTGTAATTCCTGTCTGATTTTGTGAAACTAGAAGACAAGTCTGATTTTCTCACTGGTTGTCTGATAAACTCTGTATTAGTGGCAAGTACCAGAGGAAAGATGGAAAACCATGCTGAGGAATAGCAGGCACATTGATCCAGAGCATCTAGGAAAATTCCTTCACAATTACATGGCTCTTTTGACCCAAGAGGCTCAATAGGAACAGAATTTCCAGCACTAGCTTTTGTGACCTCAGTTATCTAAGCCCTGTGTTGCTGCTCGTCAGACCTTCTCACTAAATTTCCACAGTTACTGTAGCCCATGTGGTACAGAAACAGCAATGATGGGTCTAACCAAAGGTCCATTTAGTTCAGACATCTGGCCTGGTGTGAAGGACAGATCTTGTTGCTGAAAACAGCCCATTTAGTGAGCATCATACTCCACAACTTTCAAATAAAGCACTGAATACACACATAGACCTAAAAGCTAAAGAGGCTATGAATAGTCCCTTGGCCTCCCAGTATGCTCAGAACTGGAACAGGCTCCTCAGGGAAGTGGTCAAAGCACCAAGTCTGCCAGAGTTCAAGAAGCATTTGCCCAACGCTCTTGGGCATATGGTGTGATTCTTGGGACACATTCCTGTTCAGGGCCAGGAGCTGGACTTCAATGATCCTTGTGGGACCCTTCTAAACTCAGGATATTCTATGGTTCAAGGTTGAGATAGAATCTATCTCAAGTTATTCCTTGAACCAGATTCTGCCTGCTTACTAGGTACCAAAATACCTTTCAAGTACTTTCCCAGTCTGCCCTCAAACTTTTGCAAACATTTAGCACCAACAATATCCCTGTGACATGGCCTCCTACTAGTTCTGTTTGGTGCTTCTTAGGTTAATGGAACACTATCACAACCATAAGTTTACAATTTTATTAGATTATTTGCACAGGGAGAGACAACCCTTCTAGGCAACTCATCGTGCACTGTGGTACTTTTAATGACAAAGTTATAAAAAAAATTAAATTCCAATTTTACAGATGTAAACCATCTGTACATAACTACTATGATAAGACATACCTCTGTAACTAAATATTCATATAATGGTGTAACTTAATATAAATAACATGTAATTTTAAAAGCCCGTGCACATGTCTCTTTGGTGCAAAATCTCTTTGCGAGATTTTTTTTATCTTCTCATATGCCATGAAACATGGAATGCAAAGCAGAGCTTGGTGCTGGCAGAGAACAACAGGAAGAGTAACAAAACAAAACGTGGTAGACGTTCAAGCTATACTGGGATACACAGGGAGTCTTGCAAGTCCCTTCAGCTTCTTAGATTTAATTGTAACATAAATGTAAATAAAGCCGTATTTTATGAAAAGGTCAATGCATATTAGAGGGCAGCTGTATCTATATACTAAAAGAATATGCATAGACAACCTAGGAACTAGAACACCTATATTCAACAACAGGAATCACCTCACCTAATGCAAACACTGATCTCCAAGAACTTTTCTAATCTTTTTCTGTGAAAGCTGAAATTTTTCCCTTCATGCACCGACACTGATTCCAAAACTTTTTAAAATTATAGCAAAGTCTACAAAATTTACCTAGAGATTATCTTTATCCTCTCAAATTAGTAAAAATTACAAATGGACACTACTTAAAAAGGGGCATTTTTTGCAGATGAAGAAAGCAATGAACACCACTGCCATGCAGATACTTAGAAACTTGATTTTCACAACAGGTCGTATATAGTGCTGACTGTACACAAAGCAGAATTTGTAGTAAGACTGGCTACGTAGAGGAGAAACATGTAATTGAAGTGAGCAAGAACCTAAGAGAAGAGCTAGAATTTGTTTTATTTAATGGCATATTCCTTCCTACCCTCCTGTCACCCAACAGTTACGAATTTGAGTGTTCATTTTCCTACCAAACTTAACATGGCAGTACAGCCTTACCTTAAGAGACAAAGGAATTGCACTAGGTCTATAAACTCTCACTGGGAAACCCAGTTCAAAACTGCCACATAAGAGTGAGGACAAAAGAGGACAAAGACAAGTAATCTGCTCCAAGCTAATTACCTAAAGTCTACGCGCAAGCGGAAGAGGCTAAAGTAAGCAGTGTTGTCAAGCATGATTCAGGAAGTATCTGAAGAACAAAAGTATATGACTACAATTACTATCCCATCTCTGTTATATCAACTGCAATTCTGTAAGAAACAGACACTGTTTATTTTCAAACATATAATTTTACCTCAGTAAGAGACGTACAGGAGATGTTCCTCAGAAGAACAATGTACCATTATTATTACATTTTGTTTATTTGTTTTAAATGAAGACAGAAGAACATAGTTTCTTCTGTAATACCTTTAGGGAAAAAATGGTTAGAAACAACACAAAAAATCTGAACAGTCACAAATAATTTTTATATACATGTGGGATATGTACAAGTAACAGGTTTGTTTCCTTCCCACTATTGATGTGAAGATGCAATCATATTTCACAGAAGATCAACCAACAAGTGCCACCTAAAAGAGCACTGGGCTGCTTTCTCTGGATATGTATGACCCAAATTATTTTAGTTTATTATGTGTAGCAAGCTAAGATCAGCAGGACTGAGACCAAAAAAAAAAAAAAAAAAACACCTCTCACTTTTCACACTCTTTACTGTTCCCGTAAAGGTAGTATGCTAACTAGTACTCAAAAAATAATTCATTCACAAAATCATGCCAGGAACAGATAAAGCTGGTTCAGATGTCTATTAACTCCCTCAAAGGAACACTACATGCACAAAGATACCTGGGTTCTCATCCAGTCTTAGGTGCATGAAGAGATGGAATTTCTTCAGACAACCAAAAAATTTCAACCTCATGCTAAACTACATCTTTCTCATTTTTATATTTTAAACAATCTTTTGACTTGCCCTTACCCTTATCACACCTTCTAGTTATGCTTTCTTCCCATTTTCTCCGAGTTCTACTTTCCCTATTTATCCAAAAAGACAACAGGTTTATACCCAATATGCACACAGCAGCTTTCAGAGGTCTCCTCTCCCTGCCTCTTCTGTTTGTTTTCCTGTTCTTAATTCTAGCTAATGATGAGAATTCTAATTCTGGCTAAACAGTTAAAGCTCCTAAAGACTTTCGAGACAGCTCCCAAAAATCTCTCTTGCATTTTATCACAGCAACTTTACCCACAAGCTCCTATGGCGGTACACTAAAACTTGGATAGTAACTTTGATTAAGGGTTACAATTAACAAGCACTATACAAGGTCTATACAGAAAGCAAAACATTCTCCCTTGTGGCATTTCAGGCATATTTTTGCAAGCCAGTGACCTCCAGCTGTCACAATACTTACACTCATTTTTTCCCAATATCTTTCATGAAAGGCTCTAGGGCACTAGGGCATGTTTCATTGCCAGCAATATTTCATAACAGGAAACTTCTGTCTTAAAGGTCTCAACTTTATTTCCCAGTTCTTGAGGATGAATATCCAAATTAGAACATTAGGTAGTCTTATAGCCATGATGTTGGCACTAAGATTTAAGTTCCACTATGCTGAAGTGGTACAACAGTTACTTGATTTTTCCATTTCTCTCAAAGTTTTTTTTAGAGGGCACCATGGAAGCATAAGCTACCATGAACTCAGTAGTCAAAAATAACAAAAATAGATAGAAGAGACTTTAAGAAAAATAATTATACAGTAGTAATTTAAAGTTAGTACATAAACATTTGCCAAATCAGGTATCAGAAAAGGAATCATACCCAATAAATGCAGGTTCATCATTATTTAATTCAAACTTTTGTTAATAAAGCAAGTAAGTTAAGGGTAAGCAGGTTCATCCAAAGAGCCAGTTCCAAGTCACAGTACCTCAACTGATTTAAGCTTAAAAAACCCCTAAAACCATGTAAACATGTAACTCAGTATATAGAGAAGTTCTGAGTTCTTCATGCACTTTATCAAATTCAGAGCACTGGGGGAATAAAACTTCACATGATTTTCAGTTGATATTCAACACAGTATCATCTGTGAAATGAAAAATAAATGTTCAATAAACTTGTATTTAAACAAGTGCTTTCTCAAATTACAAGACAACCCACTTAAACATCTGAACTGTTTTTTATTGCATGGGCAACAATATCTATGTGGCACCATTCACTCACACACATCAGGCAATTACAAGTAAAATCTTTATTTTCTTTTAAATATAATCCTTATGTGCTGATTGCTAGGTTCTGTTCTAGTTTGTTACCTTGTTACAGGTTAAAAATTTTTTGCTAAGGACTCTTCATTTCTTTCTAACTACATAAAATGAATCCTACTTTATAATCAGTATTTTTTCCTGTTAATTCTTGGTACAACTGAAGGTTTGAGGAGTTATCTGAAAATACAGAATTTATGTCAATATTGAAACAGCAAGCACCTCGTTTTAGCACAAACAAGATAAGCCAAAAAGGAAGACAGACCAAGGGAATTGTTTCCTTTCTCCTATTCTCTGTTCTTCAGACGTGTCCCTGCAAAAACATGTCATCTCTATTGCTGCAGGTTTCCTGGGATAAATTTACAGAAAAAATAATCAAGCTACTTTATTTTCATATAAGAGCCCAAGACCTTAATTGCTGTGAATCACGACTTCCTGAACTTGAACAGGACTCATTTGTTTCAGGATAATCCAGCCTCCTGGCCTAGGCAGCAAAAAGTTTGATTAACTTCCCCTCTACTACTCAGTCATGAACAGCACAGTTTGGTCACGCCTGTTAATCTTTCGGTATTGTCTGCAGCACATGAATTGCAGCACGAAACAAAGCTGTCTAAATGGACCACAAAGAGCAGCACCAGAGAATAACCTTTGTGAAGAACAGGAACAGCAGACATACACAAAATACAATCAGACTGTGAGAGAATAAATATAACATGAACCTCAGTGACAGACAGAACGTGACAAAGCAAGGGAAAGACCATAGCATTCAAACTAGCATGACACCAAATTTATGTGCTTGCTCTCTGCATAATAAGGACAAGAGAGCTCTGAAAACATACAGCAGGTTCTATAGCAAGAACAAGAACACTTTACTGCTGTCTAGTGATGGTCCCCCCGCGACCAGCTGAAAAACAATTCTATATTCCAGGAAAAGACAGACTTCCTCAGCTACAGGAATAATCATTATGATCCTGGATTTTGGAAATAATAGAAAAACAAGAGGAAAACCAAAACATCTCTGCTTCTAAACAAGATTTTCTAGGTGTTTGCTTGATCCATTTAGGGAAGACAGGAAAAATGAGATGTTTATAATAAATGTAGGAAATGTAAACAAATGGCAGTATACCACATCCCATCAGTGAGTAAGGGGAGGCAGAAGAACAGTGTAGAAGCACAAAAGCTTTAATGTAAATTGACATTAATTTAATGGAAATTCTGGTCTTTATCATTTTAACAGCATTTTTAGTCAAAAGAAACTAGACAAAAATTCTTCTTCCTTAGAAATTTGAACCATTCACTTGAAAAGATAAAAACACAAATCAAAAAGCTACAGCATACATATTATAAAAACATAAATATTATAAACATAAGTATTATAAAAAAATGTCTTACTTCAAGTACCAGCTTCTTGCTTGATGCATCAGGCATCAACAAATGTAAAGTTTTAAACCAGGACAGCTAGAAGAACATTTGTTAAATGTTCCCTCCCAATTACAATAGCTTGTGGTTTCTTTATTTGCATGATTTTTTTCATAAATACAGATTTTGCTTACCTGATGCTGAGTTCATGATGTTCTGCTGCACAGAAGGACTAGTGGGAGCTGTAACATTCATCTGGGAGAGCATGGCCTTCCTAGGATCTTGCCATGTTGTTGTTTGATCAATGTGACTAAGACAAAACAAAGCGAGAGTTAGGACAGTCATGCATTCACAACAAGACCTGCTCGCACAGAAAGTTTAACAACAAAAGGTTAAGCCTGCCAACAACAGCCACATTCAAAACCAAACAAGAACGTTTGGATTCTCTCCAAGCATCACTGTATGTCAGATTCTCAAACCCTTACCCTGGCCACCACCACTTTGCCAACCAACAGCTGTAGCAATAGTAAGATGAGGTTCATCATGAATATTGCAATCCAGACTGTTGTACCATAACTAGATGTTGTACCATTGAACTAAACATTCTCTTCCCTCTTCTCATTGATTAAGTATTTGCCATTTTTAAATGTGACTTTACAAACCAAGCCAGTTATGTCTGGAATCTCAAGCACAGTCCGGTACCTTGGCATGATGAATTCATATTCCGTGCTTAGGGAGTGGTAATGTAAGTAAGGCTAGTAAGTAATCACTAGTCTTCCCAAACTTTCTGTGCATAGACCATGTCCTCAGATTATTTGATGGACTTCTCCCCACACCATTAACAACTGAACAATCTCTCTGTGGTAATTTAAGTAACCATTCACACTAAAGCAGTAATGTAAAAGTGATGTGCAGCTGCCTCTCAACTTCATGTGAAAAGGGGAGGATAGTGAGACTGTCAAGTAATCCACCCAGCCCTTTGCAGGAAAGTACAGTCAGTGCTGTCATTCACAAAAATATTAAATTCAATGAAAATACAAACGTGTAATGAATGATTACTTCATCTTGTGACTATGTGATTAGCATGTTTTGCTAATGAACAACAAATGCAGGGTATTCATAACAAGCATCAACACTATGTCATTAAGCAACATTGAGAAGTACATGTTGACAAAAATACAACTCCAAATACACACTGAACATAGGCAACAAAGTTGGTTTTCCATTCATTTAGAACTGGTATCAATTGAAACTCATTTTCAGATTTTTTTTAATCAATTAGAATCCAATGCATCATTAATTTGGTACCGTTCTTCTCTTAAGATTAATTTTCCTTAAAATTAAGCTTTTCTGGATTACATGGAACAGCCATTTTCATTTACTTCAGGAAAACCACAACACTTAAATTTGCAACATTTAAATTCACAACACAGCTCATTTAATACAGGTATGTGCTGGTTTTGTCAGGGGTAGAGTTAATTTTCTTTACAGTGGCTAATACTGGGCTATGTTTTGGATGAACCTGACTTCCCTCTGATTGTCACACCAATGATTTAAACTGTTTGGTGGCTGGGTTTAAACCTCAGCAAGGTACTGTAAGCACACTGCACCTCTGGTTGCATATGTTTTCAAATATTCAGCTCCACTGAGAAACATGACACATACAGCATGATTTCTTTATTTCTTTTTTTAGCCTATTTATTTATAAAACATGGAACAGCGTAGTAAAGACTGCCCTATATACACTGGACTATACATAAACCTTCATACTGGAGAACACTTTTTTACTTTTCTGCTGGTCAATTTTGCAAAGCAATGAAAACAGGTAAAGATAATACAGATGTAAAAACACTGCACAGTAATGCTTCACAGACCATGTGTTTAAATTACAGTACCAGCATGTGCTACTCCTCCCCTCCATTTCTGATTTGTTACATTTGCTCAATTCAGTTCTGCGAATAGTGGAAACTGGGAAAACACCCCTGCACCCATGATAACACATTCATTTATTTCCATGTAACTCCTATAAAAATCCATGTAACACTATGAACTTATAAAATGTCTACCTAAGGGACATAATTTATAGCCTGTCTTTTTATATGCTATTTGAGCGTAGAGTAAGAAATAGAAGGAAAAATGTTGTTTCCTTGCATTACAGAACCATTTTTGGCAATCAACTGTAGGAACACAGCGAAACAACATTCACCGTTTTTTCCAAACAGATCTGAATACAGGTTAGATGAATGGATTAGGGAAGAAGCAATTTTAGAAGTACCTCCAATTTGAGCACAAGGAGAGCATTATCAATTCCTCAAGATTGCTTAAGCATACCACGCTAAGTATAGTCAATGTTCATATGGAGTTGTTAACAGAGATAGCTATTTTAGGCAGCAGCAGCTTCCAACTTTTCCCTAGCTGAGTATCACTTGAGAAAAGTCAGCATATTCCTTACTTGACCAACTAAACTCCAACCAGCAGTCACTGTAGAGCAAAAAGCCATGCAAGAAAAGCCTCAAAGTAAGCTGATTATATCAATATCATACTATGACTGGTTGAAGAAGGCAAACTGATTTCCCCCCCGCCACTCAGCTCTGTGCTTCCTGACCTGCATATCCATTTCCCCCATACCTTCCCTCAAAACCTTTCTCTTCGCCTTCCATAAAATCACAGTCCTTCTGTGTATCTTACCTACTTCACATCCTGAGTCTCTGCTATATACGAAGAAACTATCCAAAACACATCAAAACAGATCAGTTCTTTTCCACAAATTCTACAACATGCTCACCAAATTATGGAATACAAAGTAGGCAAACCCCCATTCATACAGATGAAATGTTTAAATAAATCCTAGTACTACAGGAAGGAATACAGGACTAAATTTTGCTCCTATCTGCAGTACATGCATCAGGGTAACTTACTATAAACACTATAATTATCAAGTTAAGTACTAAAACAGGACATTCTCCACAGGTAAAAGATGTTTCCCTCTATTTTGAATAGCAGCACAATGTCTAAAAGGACATAACTGACATCAACATTACATTATTCTTCCCTGCACTAAGTAGATTTTTTTTCATAGTAGCTGAATTACAAGACAACTGCCCCAATTCTTACATTCAAGATCTTCTATTTTATATGATCTGAGCCATATATCAACAAAGAACTACTGTCAACACAAAAAAAAAATAAAAAACATTAGCAAATTATATCAAATCAATGAAACCTATAAATCAGCCATTCTGTTTAGTACGTATTATCAAACTAAAACTTCAAATCTACCTATCCATGAATGAGAATCACAGCTCTGTACTGTGTGAACTGGACAAAAGGAGTAAACACTCTTGGAACTAAAATCAACATCTCTAGGATGATCAAGGAATGTAAGACATTTTACTTCGTACAATGAATTCTCAAATCCAACATCTAGATACCTGGCATTATTTATTATTGCTCATCTATGTGTCGGTGAAGCAAATCCCTGTCAAACTGGACAAATATACTATAAACTAAGCAAATCAATTTAGACGGTACCATTAATGTAGGTCTATGGTAACAGGTCTTAGAAAAACAAAGCTAAAACGCCCACCACATACTAAACATTTGTTAGCAAACTTACGTCAATTCTAGTACCAAGAAGAGTGACTATTCCAAGTCACATCACCCACCACCCTCCACCAAAAAGCACTTTTCAAAGTGCTGTGCATTAAGAAGAGAACAAGCTGTATCTCTTCACCCATCACCAAATTCTACAGTCAAATACAAATTATTTGCATTTTGACAAGAACAACTTTAAAGAAAAGAAAAATGTTCTAATATTATGTACACAAAGAACATTTCTGCAGCTACTAAGAATAGGAATTTCTGATTGAAAGAAATCTTTATTGGCATTAAACACTCTCAAAACCTGAAGATTTATCAGATTCAACCTCTAACGTAATTTTACAGTTCACTGTTTGGGTTTGTTGGGAGTTTTTTGGAGGGAGAGAGGTATTGGGGATTTTGATTTGGGGGTTGGTTGGTTGTTTGATTGTTTCATTGTGGATTTCTCAGAGATTAAAAAAAATACTACTTTTTATTGAAAATAACCTTTAGATCCTTACAGGCTAATAAAGCAATACCTAAAACCAAACAACTGATCTGCCTTTGCACAAAGAGTAATACACCTTCACACTTGTTCTCCAGTGGCTGCACTGAAAAGACATGAACTGTTTTACTGAAAGCCATGTCAGAAATGAACTAACACACAAGAGACGCTCAAAAAATTACTTAAACATTTCAAGAAAGGTGTATCTAAGAGGTCTTCAGTTTTGATATTCCGTAGTACGAACTACAGTGCCCCCACTCGTAGGTAAACTTTTCAAGGTATTCTGTGATCTTCATCTGTGTAACAGAATTCTGAGTTATTACAAAATCATGTTTCTTTCTCCCCCTTTTTAACCTTTATTAGCATAAAGTCACCATTATACAGTGTACATCTTGCTACATCATTTATAATGAGAACCTTTCACAAAAACGGATCTTCTCAGAACAGATACTAACATTCAGAATTGCAAGACTATTTTACTGAAGTGTGTAATAGAAATGTAACATTAGGAAGCAAAGCAAAAGACAAGGAAGAGATATTTTAATCCTCAGTACCAGATGAACACACTGAATGAAATTTCTACTACAGCACTGAAGAGGTCTGATGTACATGTAACAGAATAAACACAGGGCACAGTAAATAATCCATTGCTTCTCAGTATGTTTGGACACAACTCTTCATAACAGGACATTTCAAAAAATTAGTTTCAAACATTCAGAAAGACAAGTTGTTCTTCAGTATAAAAGTATCATCATAAAAAACTATGCAAGCATCTCTCCATAAGGTAATGCTTGTGTTTTACAATGTAGACAAGACTTTTATGCCTGTGAGAAAATTATTTTCAGTCTCTAGTGAATTCAAGATGACTAACTTGGATCTTGGGTTTCAGATTTTTGGGACTGATTTAAGAATTCACTGGAAATCGTATTTTAAGAAAGGGAAACACAGTCACACACCACTGACCTCATTGTGTGTGACCTTCCAAAGCTGTTGACGTGGCATTGTGTACTTTTTGTTCTGGGGATAGATAGGAAAGTCTCTGTGTACCGTAAGTAAGTGCAGCAACGAAGTTAAACCTAACTATGTTCTAATTTTGGTGTGAAATTTAAACTTTTCATTATATCCCAAATGTCAACTGCTCCGTGGACAAGCATGTTATGATTCTATTTTACCTTAAATGACTGAGATATAGATTCTACTCTTTCATGTATTTTCCTTTGTCTTCCTAACCAGCTGGTTTCATCAATCCACATAATACATCATTTTCTGAAAGGTTTTCTCTTTTTATTTATCTTCATATATTAACTTTAAAGATTCGTAACGAGTGAGCACCTCCTCATCAATGCCAGAATTATTTTAGAGCTGTCACCAGCACACTTTAGCACATCAGGTCTCGATGTATATATTGAAGCTTAGTTTTCTTGGTGATGCCAGGAAAAACTGAGTATTTCTGCTCTTGAAACTAGCATAGTTCATCAAACAAACAAACAAACAAACTCAAAGCAAAACAAACAAACAAAAGAAAACCTAACCCCTTTGCCCAATCTTACACAGACTTGTCCTGTGCATAGGCAGTGTAGGGTACCTCCAGGATGCCTACTACCTATCATTTTAGCAGGCAGAGAATAAACCAGACTATCCACTTCTGCAGAGGCCTAAGCTCTACAGTAGAGTAACAAATGTGGTGGTTTGACCATAGGGTAGTTGTGAGAGTACCTACTAATTCAAGAATAGAGATGGATGTATATTACTAAGAAAGGTGGCAATAGCTAAAAAATCAGTCTGACATGGCAGATGGGCTGTGGGGATTCCCACAGGTAAATTTTCCAGGGTTTGGTTTAGAAATGGGACAGAAAAAAAGGTTGAGAATAAACAGCCTCCACACAAGCTGCTTTGATTAGACATTCAAAAACTGGAGTATAGCATACAGAGTCTTCCGGGTTATGGCTGATGATGCTCTTAGGGTGTTTACACACAATGGAGTGGATTCAGCTTTGCCCCATGATAGAAGACGATCTTTGTGCATGCACCCTTTTTTATCCTATTTGGGGAATTTCAAGAATTGGAAAAGAGTAAAACATGAAATTAAGTCTTCAGATATATGTGCCATTTTTAATTAGGTCTAGCTGACTTGAAAGTGGAGTAGGTTTTTTTGCAAGTGGTGTAACAAAATTACAGATTTATACCTTAAGTAGCATGAATACATTGTTTGAGAAGATTTCAATTCCAAGCAGTAAAAGTACAGAGAAAAGCCTGAAGGGGAAATGAGACAGTTAGCAATTATCTCTTCCTGTTCAGTCCTCCATAAACACTTCTCTGAATTTGCACCATTATTAGACAAGGATACACACTTAAAGTTGTCCAAAACACTTTAAGGGTTTTCCACTTGGCTTTGTAAAGAAAAAAATCCAACAAAATCCAGCAAAAGAAAAAGCAGGTCACACAGCAATGAAAATTTCATCTGCTGAGAGATTATATTTCACCTATAGCTTGGGAAAGCACTGTGTTTCCACTTGTCTTCTCCATATTAGCCTGCAATATTTCCTTTTTTGGGATTATTACAGCCAAATATATATAAAAGCACATGGCAATAAAAATTCATAACTTTCTAATCTGTTTCCCAAAATGTCAGAAAAAGTCTCTATAATTCATCACACAGTTTATCTCTTAAGGATGGTAATGTCTCCAGGTATAGTCTAATTGCCTCAAAGAAAAAGAAACATTAAGTTTCTGAATGGTTGTGCTTTTGAATTTTTCATATTCTTCCTTCTACTCAAACGATCTTTATGCATTAACTAAACAAAGCTCGTGTTGGACTATACCATCTATGCCACTGATCATGTCCTCACCAAACTGTGATTTCAATAATTTTGAGATAGAACAAAAGCAAAAAAAGTATGAGAACGGTGGGCACAAACATTCTGTTGACCAGGTGGGAGGAGAGACTGTCGGAGTTCAAGCCCCTTAATCTAAGTATGAAATAGAACCACATATGCTATCCTACAAAATTACAGTCTTAGGCAGCAGAAATTCTTTCAGCAAATTA
This sequence comes from Oxyruncus cristatus, assembly GCA_013399855.1. Taxonomy (NCBI): domain Eukaryota; kingdom Metazoa; phylum Chordata; class Aves; order Passeriformes; family Cotingidae; genus Oxyruncus; species Oxyruncus cristatus. Next base: position 1,379,487 of record VXAY01007484.1, on the reverse strand, counting down.
ATGGTTTGAATCTGAACTATAACTATGAAGTAAGGGAAACTTAAATGCCTCTGACAAAAGTCTAATTGGTCAAGAAACAGCTTTTGCACACAATCATTACTGGTCAGGCTAGCTCTTCTACAAATCCCTCTGGAGTTTATTCCTGAAGTGGTTGGAGATTGCAAGATGCTAAGAGCTACCAGAAATTCCAGAAAGCATGGCCCATAAAGCTGTGGACACTGACACACGAAATAGAGAGCTTTCACAGATACACAAAAACAGTACTTTATATTAAGGTATTCAAAGGTAGCCTTCATTAGCACTGGCCTGCCTGCAGACACCGCACAATACATACACCAAGGACTTAAAACTAAGCTTCCTGTTCTGTGTATAAACACCTCTCTCTTTTGAAGCTGCAGAACAGCACTGCCCTTCTTAAAAAAGCACTCACAGAAAGGTCCTCACTTCAGAGTGTGTAATGCTAAAATGGATGTGTGGGTAGTAGGCAGTCTGACCACACATGCATGATTAATAGAAGAGATGAACACATGATATGATGTTCAAAGGTTTGCCAAGGTAGCAACACTTTCATTAGAATGTGCTCTTGAAACAACTGCCCTTGCTCAAAACAAAACTGGAAGCAATAACATGCTTATTTCTGCATTTATTATTCCTTTTCCTTCTGCCCCTCTCCCTGCCCGCACTCAAGGATCTCATATAGAAAAACAGGACTAGTATCACAATGCTTAGAAGTATTTTAAATGGATTCTCAAAAATATTATGGATTCCTCTGTACGTCTCCCAAATAAAAAAAAGTTATTTTCTGGGTTGCAGGAACAAAAAAGGAGCATGAGGATGTTTCGCAGTAGTATCGCAGACACTAAGAAAAGTCCTTGTCTTACAGTCTTTGTACTATTTCAGTCGTTTCCCAAACCCCATGAAGGACTAAATGGTGTGATCACATTCTCTATCACCAGAGAGATTTAATTTTAAACTTGCCCTCTCAGTTTCACAGCAGAAAAAGAGGCTATTTTTAAAGAAAACCTTCCCTTCCCTCTACCTTTCACCCAAAGTTAAGAAGTTTGCTTCCTGTGGCTAAGTCACTTACCATATGCAGAGTTCACCTTTTTTCTCTCTCCTTAATTTTCAATGAAAGAGATAAAGATATATCACCCATGAGGGCAAATCTAAAGGAAGAACTGTCTCTGCCGTCATTTTAAGTGAAATTACTATATTTGTTTAACTTTACAGATACCCTCCTATGTCCCTGCTAAGCAAATTCAGATCTCCTCAAGATGCAACCATTTTGCCTTCTGTAACACTAAAGACAAGATTACACAAACACTAGCTCTCACATTTATTAAGGGAAGGGCAGATTACTTTCAGATGTGATGGGCCATGGAATACTTTATCACTTTCTTGTCCTTTTAAGTCTGAGATTCTATCTCATTTCTCTCTCCCTAGTTTCAGCTCTTAAAAGGAGACAAAGAAAGCAAGAGGGAAATCAAATGCCTCTTTGCATGAACAGAAGCCAGGCAATTTTACGCCCCTCTCTATACACCCTACTTACGTTGCCTGAAGGTTTTCAAGTCAGAGAGGCTTGCCTAAGCATGCTGCAATAAAAGCTGCTATAGCCAGCTGTCTTAGTAAAGGAGGTTCGTGGCAATCCTGTCGATTAACCCTGAGGCTAACCACCACCAAGGAAAACAAAATATTAAGATAAAAAGATTCTCTAGGTTGTTTCCTTATTGCTTTAAGTAGGAAGTCTCAGAGGGCAGTTTGAACTGGTTGCTTGAGTGTTCAGACAATGATCACTCCCAGATGGCCTTGACAGGATGATCTGACTCTTAAGAAACCATTAGGTAGGACCTACTGGAAGTGAATGCACAGATAGCTTTCTGCTACAAAGAATAAGCGACCTGTCCTTCTTGCCATTAAAATCATTAATATTGACATCTATTTTAAATATATGCTTCAGAACTGACACTTCACACCTTAAATCAATCAGCTATTTAGATGTTCTCAGTTTTAGTCACACAAACAGCCTTACGGACTATTTTTTCCCTGATAAGAGACTGCACTTTATTTGGCTTAAAAAACCCTCCTCCTTATGACTATGTTTCAGGTGAGCTTTTTACTTTTACAACTTAAACACTCTGTGCTGCTGAGGTTGGAGGCAATTGGTCTTGTCCCTGAAGACTTTGCAGACTGCTACCTAAAACAAAGAAGAAAATCTTCCAACAGCAAGTTGCTGCCTGAGTTAGTACTTGTAAGATACCTGCTCAGCCAACTCTAGGCAATCTCACATACTCTGTTTTTCACCAGCAGATTATTCTTTTTCCTCCCACACTTCAACCCCCTGAAGACATATTTCCGAAGCTGCAATTCACCAGAGGCAACTGATTTCTCGACCCCAGATATAATACACTGTCTAAAGGTTATGCTTTGAAAAGCTATTTTTATTTCCCCATTTAACCTAGAGTGGCAAAGAAAATACAAAGCAAAAGCCTGAGAAGAAATCAAGCTACTTAGCATATAATTTTAATTATTATAGCTATCATTTAAATGTATAGTATACTTAAACACAATAGCTATTATATTTATTTTTAAAAGTGACCTAAAAATGTTTTCAACTCAAGGACTTCCAAGTTTCAGGTTCTAGATTTCCCTTTACCATTCACAAAGAATTTAAAGAGCATCAGTTTAAACAGTATTCAGAGGTCCATTGTAAAATAAGTAAAACTAACTTTGAACTCAAATTTCATTGCATGTTTCAGAAGATATCAACTAGAAATATTAATTTATATTTTGTTTTATTATTAAGAATTTGGGTATTCACAGAATCTGTAAGGTTGGAAGGGATCACTGGAGGTCATCCAGTCCAACCTCCCTGCTGAAGCACTAAGTATAGGATGAACAGAAACTAAAAGTTTGATGGTGAAATCATCATCAGCAAAACAAACTACGTTCTCTATAGAAACAATTTAAGTTTTGTTATTTCATTAAATCCTCATAATAAATACCAGTAGCTTAGCATTTCTGTATTTGATTTGCAGCAATTTAATTTGCTTTCTGAGTATCTTTTGGTACAGAGGGAGTAAGAAATAGTGATTATAAAATGTGTTAAGCACATAACTATATTTAAAAGCATATGACTTAACTAACAGGTCTTAAAGTACTAACACTTTAGTCAAAACAGATCACAAAGCAAAAATCACAGATTTACAAATTTCACTAAATTTCAGCAGGAGATATAAGAGTTGGAGTTCCAAAGAAATCCTAAATAACTTAAAATTATCACCTTAACTTCGCATAAGTTAATTCCAAATTTATAACCAGTGCTGTCTTCATATGCTAGTTATGAAAATCAGCATTCAGACACTGGGGCAGGGGAGAGCGGTGAAGGGGCTGTGTTGCTGCCATGAGAGATGGGGAAAAACACTGTATTTACTTATTGGCATACATTTTTAAAAAACATGTCTAGCATTTAAAATAGTGCTTAGTAATCATACTAGTAACAGGCTGCTCTAAAGATAAGAGCACATCCTACCCATACAAGTGATCAGATTACAGGTCACACACTACACAGCACTACTAACCTCTGTTCCAGAGGACAGCCGTGTGTCTTTTTCAACTGCTAACATCATTATAATCAAACTTTTCTTCTAGAACAGTCCCTCCACACTTTCTAATAGTCCAGCATAGAGATTTCCCCAGGCCAAATTTTATGCTTGAATAGTATGGGGTTTATTTTCTTTAGGAAGTGAGGTCAGTTCTTAATACCCGAACTCCCTTACAGTGTTTGCTGACCATTAGTCAGCACTTCCCTATGACGCATCCCTTTGCTCCACTCCCTTTCAGCTTCAAATGCTGCCATTATAAGCTTCCAGCTTTTCCTTTTTTTTGCCTGCAAAATTCATGAACTATTTTAGAAACTCCCTTGAGGGTGAAGCAGCTTTTTCCATGAGTATTAAGTCACTTTGAACTCTTGGACAAACTGAGTTCCTTTAATCTTTCTATAAGATAGGTTTCCTATAGCCAAATCTTCTTATCACCATCCTACAGGACTACTTTTGCCCAACAACTAGGCAGCCAAAACTGTTTCAAAACTTTCAATTCAAAGAACATTGTAAGTGCAAGCTCTGCAGATTGTCTAGGTTTTGTCTATTTTCTTGGGTTTAGCTCATTAATAGTAGCTAACATAAAAAATTCCAAAGACAAAACATATTTGTTTCATAACCCATGTTTGGAAAATACACAGCTTCTGATCTCAGAAGAGCCAATATGCGCTATCACATATCAGTAATTTCAACAGCTGAGTAATAAGACGTAGCTTTTCTGAAATTTAAGGATTAAATTAGCTAATGGAACAATATTCATCCCAGTTCCACATCAACTTCTCACTAAGTAAGCTTTTATATAGGCTACCTGATACACACCTGCTGGGGCACGGTGCCTAAACTGCACAGTTACAACATGGCTCCATCACAGTGACTCACTGTCACTGCAAACTTCAGAATATATCCACTCTTGCCCTTTAAATTCTGTAATCTAGATTGTAATCTTCAGATCAGAAGATGTAAACCAGTACCTGCAGGCAAAAAAAGAAGGATATATCGAGAGGAGAACGAAACTCCCCATATCTTTTTTAATTAATAACCCTTGATAGTCACCCACAATTAGGTTGCTAAAACCGAACACTGCATTAACATAATCCTTCTGGTCTGACCCCCTCCAGTAATTTTCAGCATTCCCATACAATGTCTGATCTGTATTTAGCCATCTGAATCAATCGTTTCTAGCCACCACGTATGGAAAGCTTTTGTAACAGATGTCTTTTTTTCACATCAATTTTACATTAGGAATTATGGAAGAAGGAAAGAAACAAACCACTCCACTCTTCGGCCGTATTTCTTAGTTTTTAACTAAGATACCTGAATAAACCAAAAAAGTAAACATTTCCTTGGTTAATGCTTTCTAAGCTGTGGTTTATCACTTTATAGTTCCAGGTACTTACTCAGCAACTTCCTTCCAGAATTTATCACTCAAAATTCAGTAGCAAACATGCACTGTTTAGTGTTACCTTAAAATTTATTCTGCAATCACTTCATGTCACTACACAGGTCTTAATTTTAAACTTTATCTCAAAACCTTTTAAAACTAAACCTTTTAAAAGTAAACTGTACATTAAAAAGAAATAAATCTATTCCTAGATACCATGACTCTAGTTGTATAAATTGGGACATTAAATCTCCTAGTCGCTCTTCTCTGATATCTTGTTATCTTCTAAATATATTTTAAAAAATCTATTTCTTCAGAAAATTGTTACAAAATATTTATGTTCAAATGAGAACTGAAAAGGACTGTTACAGGTCTGACAATGTGACGTGCTTCTCTACAAGAAACCTATTTACATTTTCATGTGTATCAAGAACAACAAAATTTAAGAGTATAAAAAGGACGAAGAATATGCTGCAGAAGACAGTCAAACTACTTAATATGAAACAGAGAAACTCAACAAGGCCCTGGAGTTGAGTGGCTCTCTTTCACAGTGCCCATTTCTTTGTGCTACATTTCTCCTCGCCTCTGACTGGACTACTTATGTGCTGAGCTCGTCAGGACTGCAATCTTACTTAACTAACTTGCAGTAGGCCAGTAATCTAGCAGTTTATCTGATAACTCTCCTACTCTACTACAGGGAACAGCTGCTTGGACAGCAAGCATCATCCAGGCAGCCAAATACCACCTTCTGTGCTAGAGCATGCACAGAGTTGGCTGGAAGCTGCTGCTGCCAACACTGCTTCCACATGGGAGAGGAAGGCCTGGAGGCATCACTCCTCCTGCTCACAGAACAGGCCAGAACTGCTCTTTGCTGATTTTGTCGATGCAATCAATGGGGGAGGCAGTAGGCAGATGTTGGATTTATCTCTTAAATACAGTAACTGCACTGAGACCATATCACACTGTTACTGCACACAAGACAAGTGAATCTGCTGATGGAATCGCTCTACTACAATATACTTAGAAAATCATTGGTGAAGAGGGACTTCAAACAAATCTATTTGCTGGATATCTTCATCAGATGCTAAGTTATCTGGCATCTTATCTGAAAATCACTGTATATGTTACAGTTACAGTGTCCTGCAGGTGAAAGCTGCTGAAGAAAAGTTTGCATAGAAATAAATCACGTCCATTGAAAATTAATTTGCATCCTATTCAGAACAGTGCAAAGATCTAATAAACTGTTTAATTACTGAAAACCTGTAGCTATTTTGTGAGATAACAAAACTTGTGTAAATTTCTGTACTTTCATAAAAGTGAAGGGCACTACACTTCAAAACTGCAGATGTGAAAACATGGTTTACCTGATTCCACAACTGTTACTTATTTTCAGTCAAGTAAAAAAAAAAATAAAAAAATCACTGTGAACCACTTCAGCACAGTACTAGGGGTGATTAATTAGGGAGTGGCAGAGGAAAGGATGAAACACCAAAAGAAAGTGAATAGTGTAAGTGTAAAAGAAGAAACATGTCTTGGAGAGATCTGGCAATCTTGTAATATCAACATCTCCTAAGGAGCCACGCTGCACGAAGAGAAGCTGAAGTATCCAAGGAGGGAGGTCGCAAATTGCAAATTTACAAACCACAGGAAGAATTCTTGCCGAGAATGAACGAACTATTACGTTCACTGGACAGAAATATATTGGTCTGGGAGATTAAACTGGGAGGCAGACTCTCACTGGAGTGGAAGGAAGTACTGAATAAAAACATTATGAATCCTCTCCTACTCTCAGGCAGAGGAAGAACACAGAGCACTTAAGCTCAGGGGGGAGAACTAACTCAATTTGTTGAGCACAAAACTATCACAGAGGAGGCACACGAGACTAGGAACGGCAACAGAAGGATACAGGCATTTGTTTATCAGCAGCTCAAGAACAGTAAGAGAACATAATGAAGGAGAAAACAAGCTAAAAGCTGATATGTTAAAAACAGATTTTGTCTGGTTTTGAATCTGCAGAAGCAAAAAAAACACAACCTTACATACTTGCAAAGCAAAACTACTGTTCTTTCTTTAAGCATGCATCTGAGATGCACTGTAGACATCAACTGAGAAACAGAAAAAACATCATCAAAAACTGCAAAGCAATAAGTCTTACAGTAAAAAATATATGCCACCTGGATACAAGAATGACCACTTCTAGAATTATTTTTAAAGTGTTGTGCAATTCCTTCTCTTTTGAAAATCTTGCCCAAAAAAAATAAGAAAGGAAAAATCTTCTCACTCTCACACTGCAAACTACTAGATGAAATGTTTTTACTTCACCATAACTGGTAGCAACCAAGATTTTCCCTTAGTTTTGAACTGAAGGGTTTTCTAAATGTGCAACAAATATCCCAATACCCTACAGAAATGTACTCTGTGTAAGGTGGTAACGTTGTTCTCAGCACAGAGAATGCCAGTACTGACTTAGCAGTTTTGTGCACAAAGCTGCCCATTTGCTCCTTGCTCTCCTTGTTTTTGCTTTGCTGATCAAAGGAGTTGCCAAGTTTTTTCTTTACCATTACAAGGCAGGAAAAATGGGTCTCCTCGGAGAGGCCCCTTGTGAAGGTCACAAAGGTTAGCTCCACAAGCCCCAGAGTCTGCTCTGATGCTGGAGTGATTGGCTGGCTTCCCTGCAGTTACCCTGCATTTCCCCTCCTTCACAACAGTGCACTGGTTATGGAAACTAAATATGAAAGAACGTGGTGGGGGAGGAAAGAATTTCTATGGAGACATTCTAAAACCCTCAGAAGTTCTACTTGTTTGAACAGCCTGAATATCTAGCATGATACAATATTTGATTTCTTTTGGAAAAACTCTCAATAAAAATTTCAGCCTGTAATCCCTTCTTAATAAAAATTTGAAAGAAAAAAAACCCCAGAGTTTGCTTTTTCTTAGCATACAAACAGATAGACACTGGTCTGCCTTGATTTGGAAAAAGTTCAAGATGTTTATTTGCCCCATCCCTGGACTTAATCAACTAGAACCTACAGGTCACACCATCTTAATGAAGACTGAAATGAAGCCAACTAATCAGGATTCAGATTTGTAGCACCTTCCAGCTCCAGAGCAGTATCACACCAGAGACATTTAAAAAATCTTACTGAATATATGAAAGTTTATTTATAGGCATCAGACTCCTTACTTTTAGGTCCTAAAGTTAAGTAATAAAGATATCTTGGAATATCCAGCAAAACAATCATTGTATTTCAGATGGCTGTTTAAATATACTATTTTATTTTTTTAAGTACATGCATTTTCCATACATTCAAACCTACCAATCCACAGGCAGCCACAACTCTTCAGGTTTTCCTTATCTGTAAAAAAATTAAGCCGTAGTGTATACACTGAAAGCTCTAGATACTTTGAAGCATCTACTCCCAGAAAACGGATTCAATGTTGGTCCAAATAAGAGAAAGTAGCATAAATTTTGTAAATTAAAGAAGCAACTTTTTGAGGCTTCATATTTTGGGGGCACAATTTCATATCACTTTACAAATAAAACTGATTCTCAGCATTGCTCAAAAAGCTTTCTTATCACTCTGAGAGTCAAACCAGGCTCCTTCCTCTCTATCTGTGTCAAGTTCTGCCTCCAGTTCCATCACCGATGTTTTGACAGATGAAGCCAATTAAAACTCAGCCATCAGTGTGTTTGATGATGAACCCACCTCTACAGCTGTTCTGAGTGCATTATGCTACCAGTCAAAAGTACTTCCAGAACAGTCAATTGTATAGCCCTACTAACTAGATATTTCAATCAATTTAAATACTCTCAAGATTTAACAATACCCAGCAAGAGAGAGGCTCATACTACAGCTTTTTCTTCCTAGGCAGAATCAACAGGCTTCCTCTTCTTAATCAGTTGCCTCTCATCACAAAACACTAAGGAAAACATACCCCCTGTATTGGCAGACAGCAATAAATTACTGACAATGCCAGAACCTTAAACTGAAAATAATAAAATACATCATTAAAGACGGAATATCACAGTTCATATAAAAGCACAGAAGTGCAAGTGGAATCTTTTGATTTGATTTATTCACCTGTAAAAAGATATAAGAAGAAGTACAGACACTTCAAGGGGCCTCCAGAACTACTTCACCTGTAAGCCCAGATGCAAATACAGGGAGAAATCTATACAGTAGCCAAATTGTAACAAAAAGCAAGGAGTATATAGAAAAGATCTGCACCTGATAATGATTAATATTTAATAGAGAAACTTTTAAAAAAAAGCACAAAAACACAATACCACATTCCTCTTTTCCAGGGGAGCTTTTATCACCAACACTTGCCTTTTTTTTTT